>JAOXNO010000052.1:50325714-50364590 GCA_028565335.1 Limnodromus scolopaceus
GGCGGGGCCCAGAGCGCTGAGGCCCCGCCCCTTCTGCCCCACGGCGGGCACTGATTGGCGGCCGGCCGGGCGCGGGTCCTCATTGGCGGAGCGGGCGGGCAGCGAGGTTTGAAACCCCAACAGTAGGCACTGGGCGGCCGCGAGGTGGGCGCGAGGTGGCGGCGGAGGGGAGAGGTCGGGCCGCTGAGAGGCCCGATCTGTGTGGGGAGCGGAGGCCGCGCCGGGGCGCTGTAGGGGTCTGCCAACGCGAAGGGGGGAGCGGTGGCGGCCATTTCGTGTGTGTGTGGAGAGAGCCGGTGTGGCATTCCGTCTGTGTGCGGGTAGGCTCCGCGCGATGGTTTTCTGGGGCTGCTGTCGTCGGGGGAGGCCTCGGGGGGTGCCGTGTGGTGGTTTGGGTACGGGTTGTGCCTGGGGGGGTCCCATGTGCTGGTGGGCGTCCTTTGTGATGGTGTCTGACAACGGAGGGGATTCAGCGCGGTGGTCTGTGTACGTGTGGTCGGTGGGGGTGTGTGCATTTGCTGCTGCACCCTGCGTGTGTGTGCGTGCGAGTGCATAGGGAGGCTCCTCAGGGGCAGTTAATGTTTATTTTTGTGGGGAATGGATGGACATGGTAGTGGTGGTAGACTGCACTAGGGTATATGCATGGGGAGTGAAGCTGAAACTCCTGGCAGGCTGCTCTAACATTGCCCTGTCCTCACTGTGCCCCTTTATCTCCAGGAGCTGTGTTGCAACACCATGGCAAAAGCAGTTGCCTCACCAGGATTGTTTTCGGATGATGATGTTGCAGCCTCCCCTGTTCTCGAATCCACGGCAACAGGGTTTGGGCCTGCTGTGTGCAAGGACCTGCTGTCGGAGTTCTCTGCCATCTCTCCCGATATGGAGGGATCTCAGCAGGTGAGGTTGGAGCTCTTTTGTCACAGACAGGGGCAGTGTTTTGAGCTGACCGCTGTCAACTCAAAGTTGTTTCTTCTATACAAAGCTATTGTGATGCAGAGCCAACAGAGGCCTTTCAGAAGAAGCTGGAATAAAATGTTGCATTGAGGGGAGCAGCTCTTGTTATGAGCAGTGTACTATGAAGGGCGCAGTCATTAAGTGCCTCTTAACATGATGCCTCTTAGTGTGGCACTTGGTCTGGAGGCTGGTTTTGCTGTCAAAGTCTTCAGGTTGTTGGTCTGATTCACTAGATAAACAAAAGAAATGCTGGTGTGCCTAGAAATGCCTAAGAAAGCTTCTGGCATTGCTGGGAATTTTGGGATCAGAGAAGTGTCCATTAGCTACTGAGCACAAGTCAGGGTAGCCCCATGTGTGTTCCAGTTGTGGTTCCTGTTAGTGTTCTGATGAATGGCTGTGTACTGCCTTTCTGGCTCCTGTGTTTAATCTATGCTGATTTTGCAGGCTGTAGCTGAAGATGATGGAAAATTAAAGGTGTATCTGAGAGTTCGACCCCTGAAACCTACAGAATTGGAAAAAGGGGAAGACCAGGTAAGTCACTGAATGAAGCTGTCTCTGAGAGTTGCCTGTGTGCCTGCTGGGAGATGCTGTTATCCTTTGCTGTCTGTGCTATGGCCTCTTGAAGGCCATTGTGGTGATGGGGTTTTACTTATTCTTTAGGGCTGTGTCTGCATTGAGAATTCAGAGACCCTTCTTCTAAAAGCCCCGAAGGACTCCTTTACCATGCGGAGCACAGAACGTGGAGTGGGTCAAGCAGCACACAGATTCTCTTTCACCCAGGTAGGTAACTGGGACAAACAATCCACCTGGAAGTTTTTCAATCTTAAACAAGCCTTACAGCTTGAAAAGCTGGCTTACTAATACACACTGATTCCAATGCACTGTGTGAACTATGTAGTACCATATGATCCTCTCAAATAAAATTTTTCTGTTGCTGTTTCCTTAGTTTTTCTTTTTTTAAGCTGATCCTGACAACTTTTTCAGCAGCAAATGCCAAACTCTTGTTTTATTCATGAAGCTCTAAGCACACTAAAGGCTGTAGGATATCGGAGGTTATCGGATTAAGCAAGTGAACAGCTTGCTTTTGTAGAGGACTTGGACTAGAATTACTGGTGGCTCTGTTGCTTGTGATGTGGGGATAGTGGAAGGAACAAAGGACTACATAGTATCACTTGAACAACCATCAGCAGTCAAAAGATAGGAAAGATCTACATGAGGCCACTTCTCATGTGTCTTGTTTGCAGATCTTTGGACCAGAAGTGGGGCAGAAATTGTTCTTTGATGAGACAATGAAGCAGGTGGTAAAGGATGTACTGAATGGACAGAACTGGCTGGTTTACACCTATGGCATCACCAATTCAGGGAAGACTCACACTATTCAGGGTAAGGAAAGCACTAGGTGTTAGTAGCCTGTGGAGGGAGTTGGCTGCTGCTACGTGTGAATCCTCAGCTTGCTGCTGTTGTTCTTGCTTCAGGCAGCAACAAAGATGGGGGGATTCTGCCTCGCTCCTTAGCAGTCATCTTCAACAGTGTGGGGGACCGGCTGTACCAAGCCATGGATCTGAAGCCTTCCTTCTCCAATGAGGTGATCTGGCTGGACAGCAGGCAGGTGCGGCAGGAAGAGGTCAAGAAGCAGACCATGCTGCGAGGGGGTCAGTGGGAGGTAAGCATGCGGCTTCTTGGAAGTTTAATAATAACAGGGGAAAGATGGTGCCCTACTACATGCTCATGTTTCCTTCCAGGAGGAGCTGTTAACACCAATGAAGAGGAGTCATAGCGCCGAATCTCAGCTCCAGGCCACCACCAGTGGCAGTTTTGATAGTGGAGTTGCTGGCCTCTCTTCATCTAGCCAACTCACCAACCATTCAGACATCAGCCAGGTAGAAGGTATGTCTGGAAGCTTGCTGTGTACTACCTGCTGCTTGTTGTTGGAGGACAGGGGGAGAAAGGGCGATAGCTACTTAGATGCTGCTTTGTGTGTAAGGGAGTAAAGGTGCTGTAGTCTCACAATTTTCCCTTTGAAAGATATGAATGTTGAGGCTGAAGAACTCTGTACCTATGTCTTGCCAACATATGAAGAACTCAGTGCTGCATATAAACTCAAGCCTTGTGAAATGAAAAGTTACTTGGTACCCATTTGGTTCATCCATGGGATATGGTTACTGACAAATGCTGTGCGATGGGGTGTTGAAGGGCCATGTTGCACTGTGCACTTGTGCTCAGACTTTCAAATCTAGGAACCACTAGCTGATTACGTATCCAGAAGCATGGAGTGACCGAGGTAACAAGGACTAACAATGGGGAGTGTTCCTATTTGAAACATTCTATATATAAAAAGTCCTTACACGAAGGAGGATACTCTCAAAGGAAACGTTAGGCTGTCTGACTTGGGCAGGCTTTAGTGTAGGTCCAAATGGAAGGAGGTATATAGAATAGATTTGAGTCTGGGGTAGTGCACCTGCTGAAGTGATACCTCAGTCTATAGCTAAATCATTCAGGTTGGATTTGTGAAATGCTGCAATCATAACTTTTCTTTATCTTTTCCCCAGAACTGGGCCCTCGCTGGGCTGACTTGGATCGTATTTCACTCACCAACACAGGAGATGTGCAGTTCTCCATCTGGGTCTCCTTCTTTGAGATTTACAATGAGTTTATCTATGACTTGTTAGAACAAGCTCCACCTGGTCAGAACCGCAAGAGGCAGACACTGCGGCTCTGTGAAGACCAGACTGGCAACCCCTATGTGAAAGGTAGATTTCCTTGAAAGATGTTTTTAGTGGCCTGGCAGGTGGATCATACCTGAAGGAGACTTGAGGTGGGATGGGTGGCTTAGCAGTGATGTGTTGGGGAGCATGATGTCCTCTATGGACCCTCAGAAGTCTCTGATGACTGGACTATGGGAATGTTAAGTTTGTTAATGTCAAGGAAATGTAATGGTAAGATAATTATTTTTCTGCCAGTCTCCTAACTGTCTTGCCCAATATGTGCCTGCTTTTCCAGATCTGAACTGGATCAATGTCTGTGATGCCAATGAGGCCTGGAAACTTCTGAAACTTGGTCGGAAAAATCAGAGTTTTGCTACCACCCAGATGAACCAGAACTCTAGTCGCAGGTCTGAAGGAGGAGAGGGGTTGCTTAGGCAGAACTACAATTCTGAAGGGCTTTTAAAGGTTGCATTTTCCTTTTAAAATATCTGCATGTTTCTTTACAGTCACAGTGTCTTCTCCATTCGGATTCTGCACTTGCAAAGAGGTGGCAGTGAAGTTGTTCCAAAAATCAGCGAGTAAGTTTTATTCTCTCTAGGATTTGGGGGTGTTCTCTATGGGCTCAACTTTTCTGTCTTTCTTGTTGTGGCTATGGGAAGTATCTTGATGAAGGTCTTGTTGAAAGTACTTGGAAGACCTCGAACTCACCAAGGAGTTTGTGAGGAGAACTGCAAAGTACAACTTGATGTAGTTCTCAGGCTTTTTGAGTGAAGGTAAACGTGAGCAACTCTGTCCTTGCAGCAGGGCTGATTTAAGTGCTGCTGATGCCTGTTCCAGGGATGTGGTTATCTCAAAATAGGTTGTCTCAGTACTGGGGAAGTGACTTTCCCAAGGACTGATAAAGGATTGTTGAACTTAACACTGCAAAGCTCATGTTAGTGTTATCTTGTGAAGCCCTACATTTAGGGTAGACCTTGAGCCCATGCACCTCAAAAGAGCTTTCTGTGCCAGTTTGCAGAAGGTGGGAGGGTGAGCAGGGTAGGTGATCCCAGGGTGTCCGAGTTGTAAACCTGGATAGAACAGGACAAACGTAGTGGGTCATGTGAGTACCGCCTGTGTGTTCTTCAGGTTATCCCTGTGTGACCTTGCTGGGTCAGAGCGCTGCAAAGACCAGAAAAGTGGGGACCGAATGAAAGAAGCAAATAACATCAATACCTCCCTCCACACACTGGGTCGCTGCATCGCTGCCCTGCGCCAGAACCAGCAGTCCAAGTGAGCATCCAGAACTTCACAGGGAGCGTGTGGGGAGACTGTTTGACCTTCCCATGGGCTCACTCTTGTCTCTCCCTACAGAGTGAAGCAGACTGTGGTTCCCTTCCGGGACAGCAAGCTAACCCGTGTGTTCCAGGGTTTCTTCACTGGCCGTGGGCGCTCTTGCATGATTGTCAACATTAATCAGTGTGCATCTACATATGATGAAACTCTTCATGTAGCCAAGTTCTCAGCCATTGCCAGCCAGGTAAGTAGCACACGCTGGGATCATGGCATGCTCAGGATACACCCTGCTTCTGTCAGAATGGGCCCTTTCCATCACAAGATGGGGGGAATGCTTGCGAGCCTTCCCTGTGCTTCTCCAGTGAATTATTAGCTTTAAAGTTGTCTCCAGATCCTGCTAAATTGGAAGGATTGATAAGTTGCAGAGAACTACCGTGTTTAAAGACTATACAACTTCCAGTCTTTGTGGACTAGTACTGATGGCTTTTTCCTCTACAGCTTGTTCAGGCGCCTCCCTCAAAGCTGAGACTTCCATCCATCCAATCAATCATCAAAGAGCACAGCAGGCGAACCAGCCAGGGTCTAGAGTCAGCCACAAAGGAAGAAGCAGAGTCAGAAGAGGACAGTGAGGATGAAGTAGATGTCACCATGTATGAGAAGGAGGTGGGTTGTGACTTATTTTGCGGCCTTTATGGACAAAGGGACAAGAACATGACTGTTAGCTTTAGCCTGGAAGTGTGGCTGGAGCTCAGCCCTGGACCAAGAGATGACAGATCTTCAGAAGGATATGGGACCCAGGAAATTGGGAATCCATGAGGAAACCATTCCACAGTTGGTCTAAATCTGAAAGTTGAATCAAATTCCATTTTGTCATCTATGGTACAGGGACAGTAAGAGCTCAGATGCAGATCTATAATCACTACTCTGCCAGGGAAATCTAGCAGAAAACATAGAAAACAAATGGCTAAATTGAGGAAAAACAATCAAACTTCCTAGATACTCAAAGCGGCTAGCTGGAATAGCTGAAAGATGAAGATGGAAGGTCTATACCTATAGAGACTTGAGTTGTAAGGCATCAAGGTAGCAAATGCACTGGGCAGTGCAGTAGGGGAAGACGCTCTGGAGACACCTCCATCTGGAGTGCAATATTCAAACCATCTCATGGGGGAAGAATTAAGAGCAATCCTGGCAACTTCTTTTTCCAAGCGACTAGAAGAATCTTAAACCTAGATCACCTCAGCATACTGATACGGCATCAGCTAGCTGCTTCTAGCTCTGAATTCACTTAAGTGTGTGTGCAATGGAGTTTGTGTCCTTGCAGGATTTGTTGCGTGTAGTGGAAGCTGCACGAGAGCTGCTGGTGCAAGAGCGGCGGGACAAGCTGCAACTAGAAATGCGCCTCCGTGAGGAGATCTGCAATGAGATGTGGGAGCACATGCAATGGAAGGAGCAGTGGTGCAGGTACAGTTTATGCTGATCTCTCTCTGTTCAGGGTGAGCTGCAGTACCAAGAACTGCCAGACCCTGACACGTAGGTGTTTGTTCTCTTTGTAGCCAGTATGTGGACTCTCAGGAGCAGATGCTGGAGGAACTGTATGAGGCTAAGCTGAATAACCTGAAGGAGTCACTAACCGACTATTACCAGGAGGCGATCCAGGTTTGTTCAGGGCAATGGAATGACATCAGGAAAGTGGCAGTGGGCTGGGAGCAGGGCTCAGGGTACTTGAGTCCAGGAAAGTGGCTTATTTTTTTCCTCTCAGTTTGCAATTTCTCTTTTTGTCATATTTTTTTGTGATGATATTTGATAGTGTGATCTGCAACTTTTGCTTCTTGTCTACTGCTTTATGTAACTCACTAGCCTTTCTAATTTTCAGCCCTTAATTTAGAAGATAACATGCAGCCATTCCGACTCCTGTATTTGTTCAGCATGATTCTCTCCCCTTCTACTCTTTTCACTAGTGGCTTGCTTTGCACTCTTCAGATAAACGCAAGTTCTGTGAATTTCTCTTCTTTAGTTATGATGATGGGTATAGCCTTTTCATGCTATGGCATTTGAATGACCTCTGGGACTTGTTGCAGACCTCTCAGAAGATGCCAACTTTCAAAAAATTTCTTCTTTATAGAGGCTGGAAAAAAGTGGTTTAGGCTCCCAGGAAATGGGTTCACTGTTTTCAGTTAAAGGACAGTAAAGGCTGGGTCCAACATGTGAAATGTGTGAGTCTCTTGGAAGACAGACATTGAAAGCTTAAGAAAAGCTGTGTTAAGAAAATCCTGTTTGAATATTTGAACCAACTTGTTTTTTTTAAGGAGCGTGATGAGAAGATCGAGGAGCTCCAAGTTGCTCTGCAGGAGGCAAAACAAAAATTGGAGAACCTGGATACTAAGCAAAAGGGGCAAGACTCGGAGCAAGGCTTGCGTCGATCCAAGCGAGTGGCCACCTCCTACACTCTGCAGCAGGAACTGGCAGACACTAAAGCCAAACTGGAGCAATGTCAAACGGAGTTAAACACTGCAAATACAGGTAAGGCACTGATGCTGTACTGACTCAACTATATCTGAGCAATCCTTGCAGATCGTTAGTGATACTTTTTATTTTTTTCAGTAGGGTACACTGAATTCAGACACCCTGAAACAACAATTTCGAGTTGTAGATGATAGGAGTAATGTGCTGGGTGGACAGGGTTTCACTTCATTTTCATGTGAAGATGGACTTTAGGGCAGGATCCATCTCCCTGTTCAAATCCTAAAATCCCTTTGTGTAACTGAAAGGAAACAGCCTGCAATGTTTGTGCATGCCTGCACAAACTCAAAGCTTTTCTCGGCTTGCCTGTGGCAGCTTGTCTCAAGGGAAGTCCTGACTTCAGAAAAACTGGAAGCTTATGACTGTATTGTTGCTCACTGCTTTTTGTCTTTTCCTAGAGTTGTGCAAGTACCAGAAATTACTGGAGCCGCCTCCCTCTGCCAAACCCATTACTATGGATGTAGACAGGAAGCTGGAGGATGGACAAAAGGTAACTCCGGCTCTGTGTTATAGAAAAGAACATTTGCAGGGCAAAACAGTTGCCAGTTTAAACAGTGTTTGGAGCTGCTGTCTCCAGGTTGTTAAACAACTGGTTCACGTTGAAATGGGTCTGTTGAAAACAAACTTAGATATGTGGAAGGTGTTGGTGTCCATGATCCCAGAGTGCCTCACTCAGAGGGGATCCTCCCTTAGTACTGCATGTCTGCATGACTCTGGAATGGCTTTGTTTGCAGAGCAATGTCAAAGTAAGCTGTTGTATTAAATCTCTCTCTCCTGTAGAATGTCAGATTGCTGCGTTTAGAACTACAAAAACTTGGGGAGTCTCTTCAGTCTGCAGAGAGGGCGTGCTGCCACAGTACAAGTGCAGGGAAACTTCGAGAAGCCCTCTGTACCTGTGATGACATTCTGACTAGACAGGTAACTTGTCTGTTTTGTTGTGGGTTTCAGGGGGATTCAGTCTATGCAGTTGGCCTTCATCATCAGAATAACCTAGGTTCTTGCAGCTGCAAATAAAAATGACTTACTCTCTAGAAGCATATCCTCATTACATTAAGGGAGACATATTGATAATTTTTTCAGTGGCTGAGTCAGACTGCATATGTAACTCTCCAAAGGAGACCCAAACTGTTCCTGTGCGTTTAGCTGAAAGCCTGCACCTAAAGTAGGAGAATTCAGAGTTCTCATTTCCTTATCCACTTTGCTCTATCACAGTTGCTATGGCAGTGTGTTTGCAGCACGATGGATTCAGCTTCTTCCTAGCCTTACTGTCCCTATTTTGTTATCGAACTGCTACACTTGACAGCAAAAGCTGTTATGCATGGCCTTATTTAATGCACCAGTTAGTGAATTTTGGCAAAGGCAGTTTATTCTTTTCAGTTCACAGTAACCAGGGAGTTAGGCAACTCGTCATATCTTTATATATATGTTGCCTTCCCTTTCTCAGGACCAAACGCTGGCAGAACTACAGAACAACATGATGCTGGTAAAACTAGACCTGCGGAAGAAAGCAGCTTGTATTGCTGAACAGTACCACACCGTGCAGAAGCTCCAGGCGGCTCCAACATCTACCTTAAAGAAACGGTTCTGTGCCAACAGGGAAAACCTACAACCTAATCAACCTCCTGGTAAAAAGCCCTTCCTGCACAACCTTCTGTCATGTTCAGCTACTCGTCCTGCTGCTGGCAGAGGGTGGCAACTGCGTTCAGTTGCTCAGTGACTTTTCAAAGATCCCTGCTCCACTATTACTGGGAACAGGTGTCAAATCCAATATAAAAGCATCTATTTTTCTTTGTGTGCTTGTTTATTGTTATTGTAGCTGCTTGAGAGCTTATGTAAACATTTTTGGATATGTATGGTTAAACTTTTAATTGATACCAAAGTCAACAAAATGACCTTTTGTAATTCAAACAATACAATGAGGAAACTCTTTAAATATAAAATAATGCAGATGACAAAGTTGTTTAACATCTTCAACTATGTTGGCACATAATTAAAAATAAGTTCGCAAGATTCTCCTCAAAAGGTATTTTCCCTTCCTTGAATTATAATCCTTTATTAAAGTATACTCGTTCTAGGTCAGGTCTGTTCTCCTGGATCTTGGCTTGCAGTTCAGGCTCCAAGCGTGTTACAGACATAGAACTAAGCAAAAGAAACAGTAAAATGGTTACATGTAACAAGCACTTGAATGTAAAATAAGATGGACAATGCATTCAGTCAAACTTCCTGGATTGTGAAAAGAGTTTTTAGATTTCTTTTTTAACTTCTTGTGAAGGAATCGTGCTCACAGACCAGGGGCAAACGAATCCTTGCTTAAAAGACAGTAAGCCTACTGAGTCAGAATAGCTGTTGCTACTACCATGAGAATAGGAATTAATCTGCCAGGTCACTTAAACAGCTGCAATTTCTTAAATACAGTTTCAGGTCCAATCGTCTTGTGATGTATTTTAGCTGTGGTTAAACTAAAGACCTGGACCATGCTTGCTATGCTGGTTTGTAAAGTCATCTCCAGGTAGCATAGTGATGCTAATTTACTACAATTCTTCACTCCAGGCCAGGCAGGGAAACAGATGGTGTCACAGTTGCTTTGTTGTACTCAAATGATTGCACTGGATGAGAATTAGGTATTGTTTTCTGGAAGTCAAAAGCTACTTTAGTTGCTCAATAGTTAATATTTTAACGGATTCAGCTCCAGCTTGCATTGTTTAAGCTACATTTGGTAGCTTGTCAAGTTCAGACAACCACTAACAGGGGGCAGCTTTGTTGAATTTAAGACTGTGTTCATACTACATGCTGAAGATTTAGCTGACTCTATTTGTACATAAACCTATCCAGGTTTCATTATAATTTAAGCTACAATGATTATTGTTTCTAAGATTGCTTGCAGTACAGAGCTATCTTTGTATTGATGAAAAATTCTTTCTGGAAAAATATTAATCAAATAGTCAAGTGCTGCTCTGTATAACCAGAGGTGTTTCCAGCTGAAAATAAAATAGGATCTGACTGTAACGAAGCCATAACATTACTGGACATGAACTATTGTTTGGACCACGTTAACCTTTTTAATGAATCATTTATGTGATTCTTAACGCTGTATTATCAAGCTTAAACTTTTCAGCTTGAAATAGCATGGTTCAACTACTCACCCAAACCTCTTGTTCACTATTCCTCTGGAGCTGCATCTCAAGCTGCTAGGAGTTTGTAAACTATTGTATATTACTAACAAGTAACATGGTTATTGCTTTTTTGAATATTCTCATGTTTATCACACTTGTTATATGGGAATGATGACTGTATGCTCTAGGAGGCAATGACCACTTGTTTCTGTCTTTTTGCTGCAGCTTGCATTGGGGAGTGTAAGTAAGAATCATGTAACAGGAATACATACCTCTTTTGAGGAAACAGAGCACAACACAGGGGTGTTGCAAACACAAGACTAGAGGAGACAAAAATGGGTTTACAATATTAGGGTGCTAAAAGAAAATTCAAAGCCCTTAGGCATAGTCTTCTCAGCAGAAAGCTTTTTATTTTTGTATCCAGTGATGTAAAGTTCCATGAAGTGCTATGTAACCTCTGTTTCTCACTGCATTATACCTTATGAAATCATTTACCTACTATGTAGTACTAAATGCATTATTACCATGCTTGCAAATGTGTATAAAATTATCATTTGATGTACCTTCGGTGTTTTGCATTGGTGTGCATGACAACATAAAGCTAGACAACAGCAGCTGAAACTCCATTAACCAAGTGTTTCAAGAATTCATCAACCTACAGGATTAGATACTGATTCTTCTTTATGGAGGTAGCAGCCAAAGCATCTCTTCTAATCAAGCTGCTACATGCCTTTTTTTGCCACTCCCTTTCTTTCACCCTCCCTCTGCTTTTCTTCGCAGCTTTTTCATTACTAACAACTTCTTTTTTTTATTATGGTATTATCAGTTACAGATACGGAAGTAAAGTAACTGCTGTAGCCTCATTAACTCAACTTTTTTTTTTTTCTTTAAACAAAGTGCAAATATTGCTACTTCCTCCCAAAAAAACCTACAACTATCTCTTAAAATAGCAGACATAATCCAAATAAATCACTTACCAGAATCCAACTAATCCAACTTGAATTGGAGCACTCATCCAAGGATATCTCTGTTAAAAATAAACCACACATGGTGAGTATGGGATCTTTACTCCCCCCTCTTTCCACCTTCCTGGAATTCTTGTATTGTAAGAGACAGATAGCACCTAAAAGAGTCTTGGACATGATGAAGGCAAAACAATTACTAGCACACCTTAAAGATGAGCTCCAATTTTTGAAAAGTAGTAAGAAAATTCCGAGTGATTTCAATGTAGACTGTTATCCTGAGTACGTGTCCCTTAGAAACTACACTAGGTGGTTGACTTTTTTACTTATGACCTGATCCTGAGTCTGGGGGCCATTTGAGTCACACAAGCCCCCAGCAGCCAACAGAGCTGAAGTTTGGAGCGGTGCTGCAGGTGTGAGGTGCTGCCACACCTCCTAAGGGCACAGTGAATTTTGCCCATGCGTCCCGAAGAAGAGCCAGGTCTGGTTACAGCTCCTGTCTCCTCGGTGACATCAAACAGTTTTAACTTGCTCACAAAATAAATCTCCAGTTGTAACAGCAACTGCAGCCATCAACCATAAATAAGGGAGGTGTCAAGGAAAGATGCAAGTCTGCCTCTCTCAGCCTTTTCCCCTGCCTTATGATTTGCTTTGATGTGTAGGAACTTGCCCCTGCAGCACCATCTAGTATACTCCAGGTCTGCAAGAGTTCACCTTTCATTAAAGGAAGAAAGGCTGGCAGAAGTGTGGATACAAAGCAACGTGTAACCTTTGGATGCATTTTTAGCATATTCCTCATTACTGTAACTTTTGTAGAACTTGAACATACGCCAAAAAATATAATTGTTTAAATGACTTAGGAATCCACTCCCCCCCATGTTAGAATTTTAGTTGAAATTAATTGCTAATGAAATACAGCCAGACCTGTTTAAATGACATTGCTGCACTGGCCTTCTGTTGCTACAATAAAATCAGGGTCTCCAATAAGCAGGACATACACAACTGCTATGCTAATAAGAAGTTGATTTTAAAACAAAACAGCTACTGAGTTAAAAATCACATGTTACAGTGGATGATGTTTTCAACAAAGATGATGTTTTTCTGCAAGGCGCATTTCTCAAGACATAGAAGTTAGAGGGGAAACTGGTGAACACAAGACTGTCAGTATTTGAGAGCAGAAATGATAAAAGGAAATTTAGAAAGCTCAGTAGGACAAAGCTTGGTGCTAAGGAAGGTCACAGCAGCGTAAGAACCATGGAAAACAAGCATGTGTAGATTAAACTCTCCAGAGCCTGAAGGAGAAGAAATGATGTAGAAGGTTGCTTCTCTATTGTTTTTTTTTTTTTTCTTTTCCTGGAGTCAATCTGCAATCCAGAAATGAGTGTAGGAAGAACTGTGCAATTCAGCAATCACCTGCAACAACAGATAACAAATGGAAAAAGAGAGCAACAGCAAGAAGGATAAAGAGTGAACACAGCAGTGCTTTGCTGTTCTGGCATTCCACTAAACACACCTTCATTTGACCCTCAGCCGAGGTAAGTTAACTCAAAAGGCTTTACATTTTATATACGGGGAGAGTTCATGACGAGCTGGTGTGACTGACAGTGGGAGGGATGCAGGACGGTGGCACTCATAAATATCACATGTATTTGGGAACACAGGTCAGACTCTGCAAATGCCTCCTGTCTCTGATGAGAATTAAGGGGGAGCGATGCCACGCACCGCAGTGTGACCGTGGGACCCCAGATACATAACGGAAAAGCCCCAAATATGACTTTATAACTGAAAAGACTGTTGGAGGGTATCATGAGAATAATAGTTTCATGCCTTTATGCGAGTTGGTGATTAATCTGAGAGAGAGAGAGGTGTGTCTACCAGAACAGACAATATAAACACCACCTATTTCATGTGGTGGAATAGTTTTTGCCAAGGTACTTGATCTGAGTTACAGCCTTTTTTTATTTTTTCAAGAATGCCCCCAGGCTGCACTAATCAAGAAAGATGGTGAGGTAAAACTCTTAAGGTTAGGAGGTCAATATGAGGAATTGGAGTTGCCCAGGGAACAATGTAAAACAATAAAGCAAAACTCAAATGCAGGCAGTATATCCCTGCAAAGAGGTAAAATGGAAAAGTACAAGACAGCAGAAGAATTTACTGTGTTAGAAATCTATCGTTTAACTCCGGAAGAAGGCAGTTCCCGATGAATTAGGATTTAACTTCCAGATGTCTTTATGGCGTCTTTAGTGGTTAGTGCAAACAGAGAAAATGGAGAAATGATAATTAAGCAAACAAAAGCCATAAGGAGGATCAGCTTTTTTCTAACTGCTTCCTTTCATTGTTGGATCTCAAAATCTGCCAGCTAGCTATGCCTGTTTCCAAAAAAATGAACAAATGAAATGACAGTTAAATTAGGAGTGCATGGAAGACTCTAAGACATAAGACATTCAAGAATTATGCTTTAAAAAACAACAACCAAGCCTCTCTACTCTGGTTTTGTAACAGTTTTGAATGTGTATTTTAGTTGCAGACTAAGAGATCTCAAGGAGTTTGTTTTAAGGATGTATGAGGAAATTTCTGGAATCAACTAGAATGTTAGTACAGTATGTAGAAAAGGAGAGAAACAGTAGCTGAAGCTGTAAGAGTATAAATTAAAACTTCAGTGTCGACTGGAATTTTCAGAAGTTTCTACAGAAAAACCCAATTTATTTCCTTAGGAGAAGTTACCTGTAACTAAAATAAATCTACAAACGCTGTGCTTCACAGCAAAGCTGTTTATGGGTCGTCCTGCTGTAGCAGATAAAACAGCTTGGTTCCGCACAGAACTAGTCACGTGTATGTCAGCAAAGACAACAAATGTAGACATTATACAGCCCAGTCCAGAACTATTACACTCTGTAATCGCAGAAGACGCTACCAAGGCCACTGCTGGAACCTATAGCAAAAGCATGCATATGTATATAAAAAAAATAAATATCTTTTTCAAGTCAATAAATATGTAGATTCTTACTGAAGCAGCAAGTATGTGCTTGTGTTCTGAAAACATTCTCAAGTCATTTTCTAGCAATAGCTTTTGGGAATATTGTTAATTCATACTAACGTTACCATCAAAATGTCCTCATGCAAAACGATGTCAGAACACGGAGGGTGAACAGTGCTATAACAGACATCTTATTTCAAGTATCAGAGGATGACAGTCTGCTATCACTGAGGCCAGCATTCCAGAAGCATTTCTTTCTCTTTATTTTACCGCAGAACATCATTCTATTTTTGTCATTATTTCTCAACCATTTCACTATTTTCTGGCCCTGTGTGTCGCTCATTAGGCTTTGGCAAGCATACAAGAATTATTTTCAAGAGTGATGGTGTGCAAAGCAAAGGCTAAGAAAAAATGAGTTAGTAAAGCATTGTGTGGATGGTGTTGGAGTACCGCAAATGGGATGGTGCTTCTGAAACCTCAAGAGAACATGCAGAAGCTGCTTGTTAAAAATGCAGCTCATTCCTTAATGGTTTTAATACTAATCTCTACCACGTGTTACCACTGACTACCTGCACAGCAGTGTTTCACCTCAATTCACAGTCTTTGAAGCTGAGGGTGAGCATAAACGGTCATGATGGTACCAAAGACCACTGAGTAGTCACTGAAGAAATCGCTCATTTTTGCTGATCTGAAAAATTCACAACACCCTTACATTCATTATACCACACAAAAACAATAGATACTTGTTTCCAAACCCTGAGAATTGCTGCAACATCTTCACAAATGTCATGTATTTGCCAGCTGACAGCATTTGTGACATTTCTCCCAGGTCAAACACAAAAAATCATATTTGTTCAAAATTTACAAGTTTGTTTCTTGAGTTAATGTTCCAAGGTTATTAAGAACATAGCATGGCAACCTGCTTAAAGCTACTGTGCAAACAGGGTATGGGTCAAAAGACATCAGCAATTAAGAATTAGCCAAATCAGTACAGGGCTCTTCATGCTGCAGGCAGTTTATTTGGATGCACTGCTCTCTCACTTCTTTCAGGAAATAAAAGCAGCACACACTGCACTGACTTTCACTCTACAACTCAAACACCATTTTTCCCATTTTTACACTCTAAGCAATAGTGTCTTCTCCTAACAAGGGGAGAAAAAAAGCAAAGTACTTCAGAAAAGAAAAAAAAACTTTTAAAATTGGAAGACTATTGGGACCTCTTCCCAAAGCATCTTTTATACACTAATACAGAAGCACTTTCCAATAATGTATGTAAGTGGGTAGCCTAACTCTGCACAAGAAAAATGAAGGGCACAAATAATAAAAAACAGAATTTAAATATTTTAGAAAACTTTATCTTAGACAAACAAAACCAAGCAACTTCCCTGGCTTGCCCTCCCTGTCCCCACCCAAACCACTTTTCCAAGGGAGGGTCTGGAGGCACAGACCACACTTTCTTTCCCTAACAGGAAGGAGACAGAATCTCTGAGGCTGCTGTTCCCAGCTTATCTGGTGTTTCACAGGCAGAGACTTTGCCTGGAGCTATACAAGTTAATCAACTGGTGAAGATGAAACTCCCTTCACTGGTAAAGAAGTTATAGTTCCTTATCTGCAAATTACTTCTCTTGTGTTAGACAACCTCATAATTAAATTCATTACTGCTCTTTACCCTCCCATGTACACATGGTACATAAAGCTGATTTCATTTATATATTTACTAAAACTACGTGTTTGACTTGACACTACTTTAGCATGAACAGAATATAGCAGATATGTAATCTTTGACGAAGCGCACCCAGTCTGTGCCTCTCCTGCACTTGCTCATCCAGTAGATTTTGAAGGATCATTTTCAAAAGAGATTTTTACCATCATTGCTGTTTCCAAAGTGAAATTGCTACTACAGCAGGTAAGCAAAGCCTCTTTATTGATATCTTGAGAAAAAAAGCATTAAAATCTTCAGTATTTTTCTAATAAACTGTATTCCAACTCTCAGTACAAGGAAGGTTTATTTACTAGGAGGAACTCTGCATTTTAAGAACAATTATGAAAATAACAAAAAAATATTGTATTTTCTTAATGTTATTTTACACTGTGATAAAAAGAACCAAGCTCTCTCTGTCTAAGAAAGGCATAAAGAAAGTGACAGCTGTAAAGCAAGCTCTGCAGAGATGTCCTCCCAGAGTTTGGGAAGCAAATATGAAGACTCAGAAAGTATTTTAAATTCATTAAAATATTAACTTAGGATATGAAATACATATACACATATTATCTAAGACTAACCTTTAAAAAGGCTTTCTTTTCCAATGTATTCATTATGAAGGGAGGAATTGCTGCAAATGAGAAAAAAAAAAAAGAAAGCATTAATTTCAGAGAAAAAGGCACTTTATGTTAAGATGAACTAATACCATAATACAATGTTCACAGCCATTTGTCATTAAATGAGCTTTCATTTCACGTTGCCAATTCAAGACACTGGATTGGTATTTACAGAGGTAAATTCTCCCAGTAAGTTAGATTTCTAATTTCACACTTAACTGAACCTGAGCTCAGTAACTCGGCACCGGTCAGAGCACCTACTTTTCACTAAACTAATTCCCCTCAAGCAGAATTTGCCACTCTTCCTTTGCTATCTGTGTCTTTTCTGCAAAAGCATCCCAGGAGCTTTTCTGCTGCACTTCAGGATAATACTCTGTGGATGTTTTAACAGTAAGAAATGTACATTTCTCTCTGGAACTTCTTAACAGAAATGTAAATACTGCCGGAATAACTGTAAGATAATTTGGCCTCTGACAAAAATCACTTATATAGAATTCAAGCTCTCTCATGTGTTAGGAACCGATAACGAGGAGCTGCACATGAGTTATTCTTACCCATGCCAGGAGCAGCCATGAGAATCCTTGATATAACCACCTGGGTAATTGCCTGCTGGGCTGCTTTTGTTGATTCACCCAGTCTGTTTCCATTCTCATCCGTGACGGGGATTCCAAACTTGAGTTCCCTGTCAAATAAGGGATAAAAATAAAGCAGTGACTGACATGCATTTACTCACCTTTTTTTGTCACCTTATATTTGCCCCCTTAAAATTGTCAGTTATTAGAATTAAGGATTTTATTTTGTTTTCCAAGTTAGCCTGTTTGTAACTCTCTTTGGCACAAAAATTTCAAAAGGCAGAGAAAGATCTGGGGAAAAATATGCTAAAAAGTAAACAACTGAATATTTGTAACAGAAATCTGCTTCAGCCTGGTCACACGTGTTCTAAGGAGGAAGAAAGGAGATGCATTATTTCTGTAGTCCACAGAAGGGAGAGGCTCCTTCAAAAAGCAGTTCAGAAGAGTGGAATTTTCTGGACTGCTCTGGAATGAGTCTGACCTTGCCGACAGACAACACAGGGATTACAGGGAGATTAATTTCACTGAATTTATGTTTATAAGACACTGTGAAAACTCCCTTCTGGCATTCTAGTCTGATTTTTCATTTCAACCACTAAGAACATATTTAGAAGTGTACAAGTACGCACAAAGCAAACTATGTATCTGTGATGTATTAGTCAAGTGCGGGATTAGGTGTTAAACTCATGTACTGGGGAGAAGGTCCAGGGGTGTGAGAAGCAGACAGAAGGACAGATATACTGAAGACTGCCCATCTTTTATAAGAGAAAAAATACTACCATGGATTGAACCTCATTGTGAATATAAACTTTAAATATTCCCTTTTTTGCCCAAAACCTTGTGTTTATGAAAAGATGCTTTTAATTTGTTTTTTTCCATTTCTATTCTTAGTCCTAGTCAAATCAGAATATATATGAAGTTTTGTTTCTGAGGAAGTGCGTATTTTTGTAATCTCAGATGATGCAACAGAACTGCAGAGCTTGACTTCTATGACTAACTTCTGTATGTGGGATTCAAAGCACCATTTCTGAAATGACTGTATTTTTCCAAAGTGGAGTTTATATTTAAAGGGTCCATGTGATCGAGTCTTGAAGGACTGGTACTTGCTTTCTGAGACTTAAGTCTGAAGAACTCTATTGATATTTACCTGAAGAGAATGAAGATGTTCTATCTTATACCTGTCACAATCAATCAATCAAAACAAGATCACGCATGAGGTTTTTGCAAGATTCTGGACCAAGCTAAAGACATATAATGTGCTTTATTTAGTAACTTGCTGATCTAAAAACTCAATAACATCTTTTCTTCTAGAATGAGTGATCTTTGTTCTTTTTCCTACCTCTGTCTCATTAGTGGAATATTAATGCAGTTAGCAGCAGCAACAGCAGCAAAAGGAACAAACCGTCCTATAAGAGGGGAGACATGCTGTAAAAAACAGGGAAAAAAATAGAATTACATAATAATTTTCTTTCCCAAATGTCACATTAAAATGCTTCATGTCCTAATGACAGACCAGACTTATTTCCTTTAAATTAGAATTCAGTGAAAACTCACTGGTGGGGCAGAGGTAAAACAACAAACAAACGCGACATAAGTCATAACTCTGCTCTCAGAGTAAGTAGTGGCAGGAGATTGGCAAAACCGACCTTAATTTAGTAGCATCACTGCAGAGAAGCATCAGCTTCTGAGCATGCCTGTCTGCCCAATGGCAACACTAAATAGCCCTTAACTTCTGTGTCTCCACTGGCAAGGTGACACCCAGCAACACCCTCACCAGCTGCTTGGCATCTAAGGGCACCCACTATGGAGGCAATTCACCTCGTCAATGCCTTGTCTAATCTGAATTACTCTGCTTAGAACAATCTCTCAAACACCTTGTCAATGCTGTAACACTCCCAGTACACAAGGCATAAGCAAAGGGGTACAAAATACAGTGTTACTATTATTTTTTTTTTTTAAAAGGACCTTTTTTTCTTGATTGTGTTGTGCACTTCCTTAAGGAATTTGAGTTTTCTACAATTACGAGCGGCACCCCCTTACGGGTTCTTCAGCCAGCCTGGAGTAGGCATCCACATTTGCAGAAGCGGTACTGCACCCTAAAAACACACCTATAGAGTTTTTGGGATATTGAGTCCACATTGTTGTAATTACACACCCACTCCAATTAACTTTCAAATGCTATTAGATAGACAATTCTATGATTCTGAGTTGGAAGGGATCATCATCATCTAAGATCATCTAGTCCAACCATCAACCTAACTCTGATAAAAGCCATCACTAACCCATGTCTCTAAGCCCTGTGTCTACCCATCTTTTAAATACCTCCAGATACTTCAACGTGTAAAAACAGAAACCAAAAAAAAGACACCTTATTAGATACAGTTTGTATTAACAAAACAGAAGGCTTTTTGATATACATATAAGGAGGACAGACTGTTTGAAATACATACAAAACCATCTCCATGGGGCAAAAATAAGGTTGGGATCTAAAGAAGGGAGCTGACAATGGCCATTACACTCCATATGGGGAGCTGTGCATAACCTGACACAGATACACAGGAGGAGAAATGAGCCATTAGCATCTCAAAGAAAACCAAATTCTAGTTAAGAATGGGGAAAAATAGCAGCAATACCTTTGTTAGGGCATTAAGTCCTAAAGCTGTTGCGACAGCACCGGTGGTAGCCGAAACATAGGCTGTTCCCAGCTGGCTAAAACAAAAATACAGGTATTTGCACATGCACAATAACTGTATCACTTTTAAAAATAATTATATTTTACATACGTAGTTATGCCCTTCCCCGCCCCACAAAGTTAAGAGGTAGACCTTTCTGTGACACTGCAGTAAGATGTGGCTGGAAGATTCAAATGCGACAGTAAACTAAACACTTTTCTTTCACTGGCAATAAGAATCCCAAGCAAGCAACATTTGAACATTGAATCAGGTTCTGCTGGTTGTCCATTGCTATCTGTTCAGCACTTTCTCAAGGTGTCTGCATGAACACCTTGAAGGATTTCGTTCTGCTTTTAATTTCCTAATTGCTTAAACTAATAAAATCAGTTTGGATTTCTAAGGCCATGCCTACAATAGTAATTAAGTTCAACTGTACTGAAGCCCATTCAGGCAGACCAGCTATACTGCAAATACCCAAATCCAACCCAAACTGCCCTAAATCATGCTTTGCGGACTTCCCAGCCAGAAGGTGTCCTTACATCCTTGAATCCACTGCTTTCTCCCTGACATTTACAAGCCAGCCTCATAACCAGGAAGTCAAGCACTGCAATTCCAGTCTCCTACTCATGATTTCTAGTCTTCTGCATCTATTTAATCTCTCTCATTGCCCTCAAGTAGAGGCAAGTACTGTGCAGACCAGTTCCTTGAAGGGTCCTCTCTGTAAATAAGCACACAGTGTGGTGTGTGCTCTACCACAGGGTACAGAGAAGAAGGGGACACAGAAAGACACTTGAAGGTCCACACAAAATACCAACTTAGAAATACCCTCGAATAACACCAAACTGATGAGGCGCTTTCAAATGGTTGACTGAGCAACACAATGCGGACTCCTATTAAATCCTACGCTGTTAAGTGCTTATCATCAAGGTGCTCAGGCTTATCTTTAACAGCAGAAATTGAGTTCTTGCCTGCATCGTTCTCAGACTTCTCGTCTGCGCATATCAAATTAATAAGCATAGATGAAAAAAGTTATCCCTCTATCACATCAAACTTTAAAGCCCAGCCATGTTTCAGTACATCAGAAAACAACTTATAAAAACATCAGAAGTATCCGGTTCCGCGTCTGACCTGACAGTAATCGGGGCATCACCGCTCCTGTTTGTGTAATTTACTATAGCATTGAAGGACTGGTTAATCCACTGCCAGAAAACCACCGCTGGTGTCGTTCTTGAAAAGAGGAATAATAATTATTATTAAAAATAAAGCAATCAACAGCACAGAAAAATTATGGCAATGCAAGAAAAAACAGTGCAAGCAGTAATAATGCAAATTTATTCTTGTTTATCTGGATAAAACAATACAGTCAATGAGATACTGTCTTAATAATGAAAGTACAAGCTATTTCTAAGAATAGAATTTAAAAGCACTGTAATTAAATAGCAAGGTTCACTTGGGACAAAGGTTTGTTGTAATAACAAAAGCATTAAAGCAAAACTCTCTATAAAAAAACACACAGAGAAATATGAAAATCTCTAATTTCTAGAAGACTTTTCCAAGGCCATTACTGTTACACAGTCTTCTAGTTCTCTTTAGAAGCTCCATAAGGGACTGAGAGGTGGATTTTAGGAGACAGGGCTTATCAGTCTTCAAAAAGCTAACATGATGCCATTGTTTTAATAAATCTCTATGACATTAAAACATTCAGCTGCATGTAGAACCAGAAAAAAGACAACTCCAAAATGAAGAATTATTTTCAGGAAAATCTATGCATGTTTACGTACTACAGTTACAACACAGAAATTAATCTGGTTCAGTACAGCATCAACCAGGTGACCAGTCATCAAAAAAAAACCAAAAAACAAAAGAGCTACAAGCAATCCTCATAAATTATGTCAGTGCCAGTATGTAGATGCCTTAGGAGAAAAAGCTGCTAACTTGTGAGCACGGGTGGGGGGCAGTGAAAAAAAAAATAATATATTCTGTACAAGTTGCAGAGTCCCTATTTAACAAGATAATGTGGTCCCCGTTAAACTGCAGATATAATTATTTTGCAAATGGTTATGCTGAGAAGTAACAAAAGTGAGTCAATTTGTTTCACAATGTATGGGGCTGTCTTGTGGAGGGATGAATGCTTCTGCTCTCAAACTAGTAGCATATCCAAACAACGGGACAGACTTACGAAAAAGAAATCCGCTAAAGGTCGTTAAATAAAACAGTACCTCTGGATCAGGAACAACAAATAGTTGGAGGCTGGGAGAGTACAGTAGGGGAAAATTGTTTCTTTGTGTACTCAGACCACAAACTCTGCCCCCAGTGGAGACACCAATGAAGATTCTGCTCGACCAGAATTCCAGGCAGGAGAATCAGGCCACCAAAAATAACAGCTGCTACTCCAAACTATTTCCTGACCGTTAAAATAACTTTTCATAGTTTTCACAGGACTTTAAAGCTTATACACAATTAAATTATTTACTAACACAGTAAGTAAGGGTAAGAGGAATGTGGTTCTCATTGGAGGGCTGCATCGGAAATGAAGAGTGTTAAAGAAGCAGTAGTTGTACCAATTATTCTGTACCAGGTAGGAAAGCAAAGAGGAGACTAGAGTCTACTAGAGTAGAAGGTGTGTGTGTCTACTGTGAGGCTTTGGTTCTGAAATAAGAAAACATTTCTAAAAATATGAAGTCTGAAGATATGTTGCTTCTTTAAAATGCAAAAAATGGAAAGATTCAGGAGATTTTAAAGTGTATTCTTATTCCCTCTTGTTTTCAGTATCTGAACTAGCTGAAATTTTTCCATCACAACTACTGCTGTTCTTCCTCCTTTCTTCCTGTGCATGTGCAACTTTTTTTCCTGACATCTTTTCCAGTTTCCTTGCTACTGCTATGTAGAGGATTTTGGTCTGCTCTAAAGTTCAAGCATGACTCACATTGCCTTGCTACACACCTAAGAGTCCTCATACGCATAACAAGGAATTTGCTTCTTCCAGTGGAAGGCAATAACCAGCACACAGTGACCTGCAGTAAGATGGAGTCCATCATCCAAGGATCTCTACGCAATCCTGTCTGCACTACTGAGGGTTTGGTCCAAAGAAACCAGTGTCTTTCAGACTAATAAACCACTTTTGAATCTAAGTGACTCTACCAATAATGCAAAGAAAAGGTTTATACCTGCTTTAAGTATCATAGATAATAACAGAACATGCATAAAAGAATAACCACAGTTAAGAGGAAGCAGTAGTTGTGAATGGGCAGCTGTACTAGTGGTTTTATTCATATTCTCAGCTGTTTTTTAAACACACAGGTATATATGCACTCTTCAAAATGGCTGTGCCTTTCTGGAGTGTGAGTCAAGAACCTATAAAATCTCAGCATCAAAAGCGCTATTGTTATTTCCTCTGAACCTCCCAGGTCTTGCTAACAAAGCACCATGTCACAAAAACATCTCTAACATGGAGTTTACTAACAGATGATACTGGCTTGTACTGTGGACTTCACTGAACTGGTGATTCAAGAACTATTGAGGAAATGGAAGGATCAAACAGGAGCTGGAGAAACTCAATGAGTGATGGACCGAAGCACACTGAGTACTCACTTGGCAGACAGAACATCCTACATGCCAGATCTCTAAGGTCAGAAATTCCCATGTATCTCCTCTTTGTCCTCCACACAACTCTCCCACAAGGATGGGATTTTGGAACATTCAATTTTCCCAGTCTAAGGAAAAGTGGGATGGTGAAGGAGAGGGGCTATCTCACAACTACTTCTAGAGGAAACCATTAATCAGTGTGAGGGAATGCAGAGAGATAAGAGAAAAGGAAGCAAAATTTTACATTAAAAAATATAATTATAAATCTTCTAAAATGCTCTTTTGACATTTCACTTATCTAATTTGTAAACAAATGTTTTATGTATTATATTGCCATCACTTACCTATAAAAGGTCATCATACAACCTGTGATAGTCATGTTCATGGGTACCTGAGCTGACATTCGGCCAATCAAGACCATCTTTTCACCAGTGTCTGGGTGAAAGGCTGAATCATAGATATATTTTGCTCTCCACAAGTCATCTACTGTCAAGCCAGGTGCCACAATACCTTGTCTTCAGACAGGTTAAACAACAAAAAAAGACAACAGAAAAAAAGCACAACTGTTAGGAAATGTTGCAACCTCCAGTGATAAATGTAGCAGAGGATTTTGGGATGTTTATACTAAGTTAATTTTGCCTCATAGTTAGCTTGCAGATCTTCAGCTTTTAAATGGACTGGTGAAATTAAAAGAATCAAAACTCCCAGCAGTGGTTATGTTGGCTGAGTTGATATATCCAGCACCAAATTTCTATTTACTCAAACCATTACTGGATTTTTAGAGCTAAAATCTCTGCAATCATTAGCATGAAACACTGAAAATTTACTTTGGAAGTATTTAAGAAAGTACGTGCTCCAAACACTGTAACACATAAGAGGAAGCTTTAAACCCTGTTGTCATATTAACTAGTTTCAGAATTAGACACGTCTGTATTTCAGAATACTTAATAGGGGTTCTCAGATGACATAATTTCCCCATTCATTAGCAATTTTTTTTTTTTTAAAAGTGTTTCAAGCTCTAAAATAAGAAAGAGTGGTGCAATGAATACAGTGTCTAAAATACTTCCTTCTAAATATATAACTATGTACTCATCATTGACATGGATTTTTTTGGGCTGGCAATAGAAGTGATCAATGCCTTACCTGTAATCATGCACAATTTTTCTTGCATTTTCCAGCTGGGCATTAGATAACAAAATATTCCGGGGGTCTGTTACAGTAAAGAAGTGACTGGCTCGTCCAACAAAAGTGCTTTGATCCCATCGGGGCTCCTTGATATTAATATTTAATGGTATATCTGCTGACATCTTCAAAAACTCTGTGGAAAAAAAAAAACAAAACACATGAAAATTTGCAATATAGAATTCCTCCGGTTTCATAATGTCTCTATAAGCTGCAAGATGAAAAGTGGTTATGAGTACGGTAAAAAAAAAAAATCATAGAAAAAAAAATATCAAACAACTTGGAGAACTGAGCTTTAAAGGGGGAAGTACCCATCCAGAACGCGGATGATGTCAGACATCATCATGAGTTTTAATGAGGTAGGTATTGATGCAAGTGAAAAAGCAAGAACTTAGTTAAACGTCTACAGAAATGTTTCTGTGCCTGTTTCCTCAAGATATTTATACATTACATCTTTGTAAGAGTATGAGTATCTGATCACGAGGTAGAGGTACATCACATACATGTACAAATATCTGAGGATGAGGCAGATGCAAAGGAAGTACAGAAATTTATTAATAAGTACCTGTAATAAATAATAATATACTAATCAGAAGTGTGCTTTATTTTAATGATGAATTAGCATTTGCTGAAAATATTGCCTTAAAGAGAAGGAGAAATTAAATATTTCAGGAGATATCTCAAGAGGTGCTATAAAGTACAGTGACAGAAGAAATATTTAATAAAATCCAGTTAACTTCTCTGGCACAGCAAAACAAAACAAAAATTAGGAACATAAACCCAACAATTTCTTTTAATAAACCTTGTTTCTCTAAGTCCATGTTTTAACAAAACAAGGATTATATAATGCAACAATTTGCCACATTATGAGCACATGACCAGATCTCCTAATGATACTTCAGAGATGGTCAAAGAACTACAATGAAGGGCACTGAACTATCACAGTTGCACTGGCCTAAAGCCCAGAAAATTAAAAATTAATTCAGGATGACTAAGTTTACTTCAACTTCTAACGAAAGACAGACAGTCCCTGCATAGCACAAGCTACATGAACTTTAACTTTCTTAAGAGAAAATTCTGAAACATATTCAATAGCCAGTTAAAAAAAAGGCATCCTCCAATTAATGCGTGTAATTCAAATCTATAAAAATACCGATGACATCACATAGCATTTTTTCTGTTTTAATAAGAAAAACATCATCACTATGAGGACAACTGATACATATGGCTTATACTATCACTGAAGAGCATTTTCATCTCAAGAACACCATGAAGTTGTCTGAGACATTTTGGTCAATTTGATGATACTTATATGATGCAGAACAGAAAAGCAATCACAAAAAGAAAGTAAGAAATCATGCAAAGCATCTCCATCATAAAAAAAAAAAAGTGAACTTCATGGGAAAAAAGAAGAGACCATTCATCACATCTGAAAAAGCTATTGGCCATGTCTCAAATGTAATTATGACCCTTCACTACTTCAAGTGGAAAAACTTGGAAGTCTTTGGAAAAGTAAAAAAAGTAAACTTCTACAGAAATAAAGGCTTAAGTCTCCCTGTTTATCATAACTAGCCCTAAATCGGCTTCTTTAAGCAACAGGAAGGAGGAAACTAATAAATACAAATAGATACTGTAGAACATTTCTAGCCCCCAAAAAACAGAAAAGAAAATGAACAGAATAGTCTGTTCTTGAAACTGAGATAATCAGCTCAGTTGTACAAGTAGGAGATTATAAACCTTTGTAAAATCCCTCATCAGAACCATGAAATCAACTTTGTAAGCAGAATGAGGACTGCATAAAAATTATTCTGCCTTGAATCACTTATCAGCCAGAATTGCTGTTAGGGTGGGAATTATTCAGGGAAAAGACTGTCTTCCCTGTGTTTACCCAGACTTAGTATTTTTATGCTTATGTAAAAGCACAAGCAAAGACTCCTATTTAAGACTTTTGTAGTTTTTATTATTATTGTGATTTGATTACAATGAAAATCTAGTGGCCACATATTATTTTATGGTGTACCACACATACATTACAGAGCCACTGATGGCATGCAGATTGCTCAAATTCTTCCCAACATTACACGTGATTATCATGTCAATAGAAATTGTGTACGCATAAGCACGGTGGCACTGTGCACCAGACAGGATTGTAAAGCTATAAAGATAAGGTAGCAAGAACGCAGAATAACTGCGGTATAAGTGCAGATAAGCAATGTTTAAAGAGGATTTGGCAAGTACATTCTACTCAGCACGTGGTAACGAAGAAAGCAAAGTAACCTACTGTTAGTACATCAAACTTTGAGAACCCAGGATAGATTAAAAAAAATAATAATGAAGGGTTGTCCTTCACAATCACAGCAGGATTAACAGATGAGTGATGAAAATGCCATCTCTCAGATAGTATTGGTAAATAAGTTTGTTAAAAATCTAGCAGAAAATCCTAATTTGGTGCCACTCAATAAAAACATCCTTCCTTTCATACATTTACTGGTTGTTATGGGAAGTTTCTTTAAGTTAAATAATCAGTTTCTATTAAAAACCCAAGGAGTTTGTTTTCATCAAATGAAAAAAACAAACCAAAGCATTTTGGATGCTTATGTATTATTTTTATGTTTAGCTTGTGTTATTTGCAATAGAATAGTGGAAAAACAAAAGTATTAAATAAGAAGGACCTCCGTTTTCCACCAGATGCAAGCTCTTCCTTCAACAAATAATCTCCAATTCTACAGAACAGAACTTATTATTGAATTTTACACAAGCCAAATCAATTTGGTTAAAAGTCACACAAAAATTATAATGACACAGATATCTCTGTATCCTGCTCCCTCAGTTTTCCTGACATCAGGAGAAACTCCGAGTTGCACTGGCAAAGCAGAGCTGTTTGCCTTTGCAGTGTAGACATCCATTATGTAAAATCAACCTGTGTTTCTACAGATATTGGTGAATTCTGGATAATTATGCAGTGACAGCACAGGCTGCAGGTAGGACACCAGTAGGATTGCTTTTGCTTCTTCCTGATAAACTGTATTAAGAGCTTAAATGCTCAATTAATCCTTTCAAAACAAGTTTAAAATTCCCAGTTTCTACTCCAAGTCATCACATGCAAGGTCATTTCAAAGACTCCCAAATGAATATAAATTCTCATACCTTTTACTGCAATAGTTAACCCCCCCTCCCAGCTACTTGACAAAAGCATAAATCATTCTGAATGCTTGAACAAAGGAAAATATACTGAAACATCCCCAGAAAATGATACTGTTAAAAACACGTGACCATTACAAGGCTGGGGTTTTCTGTAACTCTCTCCATCCAGTGCAGAGCTCTTTCTGTACTAAGATGTGAAACCAGAACAAACAATGAAATAAAGCCAGTTTCCACTGAAAAAACCTAAAAATTTCTTATGACCAGCACTGACCTTACTGAGAACTGAGCACAAAGAGCTGGATTTACCCCTTTCTGTCAAGAGTTACAAAGCTCTGTTCACCCGACACTGGCCCCCGACCAGCAGCTCTGAACCCCTGGGTACGACGAAGATTCCCGCAGCGCGCCATCTTCTTTCCCATCGGGTGTATATTTCACATTTCATGGAATATGAGTTATTTACTGCGGTAAGTTATTGCATAATTTTAATTTGATACATTAACATGGTATTGTGAGGTGCAACAGAGGAATAGGCTGATTGTATTTGGTGAATGTTACGAATATTTAAAAGCTATTCACTCTATAGTGTTTTACATGTTAAGGAGGTGATCCACTACTGCATAGAAATAGCTGCCAAATATGTCTTTCAATTATTAAAATGAACATGATAAATGTAGTTTATATTATTAGACCAGACCTACTGAATACACTTTCTTGCTCTTTCACTATGTAATTTTTCCCTAGTGACCTTAAGTTTTTCTTTGGTACAAGAGACTTCAAGAAAAATGTGTTGTTGCAAAAACCTGTTCATGTATTAAAAGTTGCAGTAATTAACTGAAATAAATAAGCATCAAGCAAGTATACAAGGAGCATCAGCATTACTGCTCCAACTTAAGAGTAAATATAGTCACAGTTCAACAACCCTCAGATCTTAAAGTTTCACCATCAAGTTAGGGAAAGTGCTAAAGCTTCCCAGGGTAATAATGTGGCACAGCAGGGGAAACTAATCTTTTCCCTGACCCTCCTTTCCCATTTCCCTCACTGTTAAGTTCATTATTGTATGACAGCTTTTGTTAACATCTTTACTATATGCTGACACAGGATTTCCCTACAGTGAAACAATAAATCTTATAAACTTCAAGAAAATAAGGTGCCGTAGCAATATATCATTTAGTAAGCTAACCTTGAAGCATGAAGGTATTTGTAGCATAATTCTAGATAACTGACATTAGACCAGTAAAATCTAACACTACTTCTTTTTGCAGTTTATTCCAAAGACATTCAGAGGTGTTACCAGCTTTTCAGCACTGTTAAGGAGCATCTTTCTCCCCACACACACAGGTAAAGAAACAGACCATTAAATAACATAACTTGGCTCAAGACCACAGGTAAAGTCAGAAATGACTTTAGCAGAACCTGGACCTCCTGACTATGAACCTGTGCTCTAAGTACTGCCGATATGGCACGACACAAGTTATTATTTCACAAAGTAATGATGAGAGATGGAAGAGCGCTGGGTAATCAGCAGAGAATTCATCCCTCACTTCTAATTGAATATCCTTGTCCTTTTATTCCGTATTCCTGTTTGCTGTAAGTACTTCCACAGTCACAAAACAGCATAAAGCACCACAACGTGCAGAAGCCTGTGGATTAGTAGAATTATTTTCATGTGATGCTTTTCTCGGCAGGCATATCGCAGAGTGAACACAGATCATAGAAATGAAAAAAGCATCAGGACAGATTTGGAGAACAGAGTTCTCAGGCAGGGTGTCTAAATAGGAGATGCTCCTTAGGTTTCTTTTCTCTTTCTTAGTGCTATACCATTAAAGACAGCCTCCTGTGAACAGTGATATATTGTGAAAAAACAAACCTTTTTCTGGTCTAAAATGGTAACTGCTGATTTTGCAAAGCAGTACCCTATGAAAGCAGGGTGAAGTAATTTATTCAGAAATTTGTTTTCCACTAAAAAAAAAAAATAAAATCTGTACATTAGGGCTGGTAAGTTGTTCTACGAATGCTTCCCTATTGGTATATTATTTGTAGAAAAGTCCAAGTTCCAATATTTTTATAAATAAATTATCAGTTTCATTAAGAAAGACTAAAAACTGCTTAGGATAGCTTATGTTAATCTGTTTAAAGCTGCCTAATGAACGCTTAATAAAGCAATGCATAAACAGAAGCTCTTTTCTTTCTTTTCAATCTGATTAGCATATACACTACTAGGTTGACTGTGAATTGCTGTTATGTAGGTATGATACTTCTGTCCATGAAAACAAGTCCTTTAGTAATAAGAAAACTAAACAGTAAGGATCTGTGTTCAGTGCATGGTTCAATTTAGTACTGTTTCACTCCTGTTCATTTAGCCTACCCTGGCGAAGGCAGATCTTTAGAAAATAAGATGATACACCACTTCTACATCCTGTCTTTATCCCCTCCCCACCTGGTCTACTCTGTGTCCGCTCTGACGCTCCTTGAACCACGTGTGCTGATAAAACTACCCTGGCAGAAAACTCCTGCAGCAGAGAGGCCAGCCCAGGCTCCTGGATCAGTATGCTCAACTGCCGTAGGAGAAGGTCTGAGCACAAAACGTCTGCACTCTCATGCTCCTTCAACAGACTAACCAGCCATCACCTTGGGTTACCATTTTCCTCAAGTTCAGGATCTGCAGGAGCCACGCATAATGCAAATCTTGAAGCCTAGCCTTAAATCTGCAGGGAAGACAATGAATGACAAACATAAAGCAAAGATAATTTTAAGAGTTTTCGCTTGCCAGAGTCAAGAGATTGAACGTCAACATTCCAGACCAAGAAAATGGGTGCAAGAGACAGTTAACTTGGAGTAAACTGGAAGAACTCCCAGTCCTTGTGTGTCTATAGAGCAAAAAAAAAAAAAAAAAGAAGGATGCTGGTAGAAAGAGCTAACATGATCCAAGTAGCAGGGGTAAGAGAGTAGCCAGGGTGGCTGTAACACATGGTAACAGAGTATAAGCACCCCAAAGACAACACACAACCATTCTGGTTGCCAGCATAAGGTAAAACTCCTTTTTCCATGCCTTTCTCACTGCTGTTCCCCATGGTAGCCAGGCTGAGCTACCAGAAGTGTGTCAGCACATGCTCTGGTCTCTCCTCCTCCTTGAAAATCTACCAAAAAGGGTTAGTGCTGTAGCAGCAAAAAAAGCAACCTGGCAGGAAAATGGAAAACATACATTAATGGAGGACCCCTGGCATGTGCTACAACGAAAGATCACGCTTGAAATCACTCTGTTTAGAAAGACAGAAACAGAAAACACTGACTTTAATATTACTGATCTTAATAAAGATAAAGGATAGTATATAGCCTCTAATCCTGCATGGCATGGGAACGGGATGGAAGGACAGGTGTCTACCCTGCAAAAGGTTCGATCTCACGCCAAAAGGGATTAAAACTTTAGGTGACAGCTATTTAAGTACACAAACACATTTTATTCCAAATGACACGCTTGACATAATTGACTTGCACTTTAAGAATATATGTAGGAACAATGCTGTTCTAAATAAATTTAAAACAAAAAATCATACAGACTCTGGGCAGGGAGAGACCACCAGTGCCCACAGAGAAGGAACAGATGTCACACATACAAGGGAGAGTAAAAAGTTCAGACACTGGAATAATACAATTTGGAGACACAGAAAACTTGCAGTGAAGTAGAAAAGGTCGCTGAGTTTGCCGGTCTCGGGACTCTGAGTCATAGGTCAGTTACAATGGTGCCTGTGAATTTCTGACTTGAAAAATTACAAGTTTTCCAGCAAAATATTTTTAGAATAAAAGCCCCACCCCCTGTATTAAAAAGACTGTATGATGCCACTCATGATTTATCAGTCCCTGTTTGTATATGCTGAAAAGGGAAATAAATCCCATAAAGCAAAAACATAAGCCAATAAAATGCCTATGTACTTTGAAGGGATGCTCTTATAAAACAAAATGTCCAACTATAAAGTAAAAGTCGTGACTGTGCACAAAAGTGGTTTCATCAATATATTATCCAACAGCCATGCAGTCATCATCATAAACTGTATGGCTTTTTTTTAATTTTATTTTTCATTTAAACAGTGAGACTGTAAAACTGCAAGAAATAGGTACAACACCCTTAATTTAAGCTGCTGCAACAGTATTTTACCTGTCATCTTAATTTTCATATACAATTTTAGAGGGGTGCTGCTGTTTGCATAATCCATTCAACTACTCAATAACAAAAGCACTGTAATAAAACTATTTAAGATTTAATTACTATTTTAACTACAATGCTTTGTCAAGGGTGTAACTCCACTACCTTCAGTGATATAATTTTCCATATACATTAAGTGTGCCCAAGATTTAAGTTGTCGTTATCCATATATTCATAATGGAATTGTGTAAAGAAAAAAAAATAAAGGACATTCGGGTTAAATCAAATTAAAATAAATCCACCTGAACCCTGAGATAAGTAGAAAGTTTGCAGAGGGACTGGAAAGTAAATGCACAAATCCTCTATAACAAAGATAAAAATGTTTGCTTTGTTACAGTCAACTAATGAAGGCAAACTTCAACAACTACCTAACACTTAACTGCCTATATATAAGCATCTGAATTTATTGTTCTCACACCTGTTGCTATTCAGTAAGTACCAACAGAGGGGAGACCACCTGTGAAACAGGACAAAGCTTTGAATTAACAGCACCTTAAATTTTAAGGTGGAAAGGTAAGCAGCAAAATTACCCAATCTGATATTGAAACAACCCTCTTCCTCAGACAACTCCATTAACAGAGGATTTGGGAAACGACATTAATTTTATAAACCCATAAGTTACTGTAATAATCCATATTGAAATGTCATTTTGAGGGCATGTTCACAAGGGAGGATCAGCAGTACTGGAAAGGATAAAAGACAACATCATAACGCAAACAGTTAACATCTATCATGGAAAATATGCAATAAGGAAGGAAATAATACAAATTTTCTGTGTTTAAAACAACAGATTAATTAGAAAGGTATTTAGTAGAACCACTTGTACGTGCAAACCATGAAGTTGGTAATAGTCCACACTAGTAAATTAAACCTGTAGTAAAGGATGGACTACGCTCACCCTCACATTCATATTATTAAACCCTTTCAGTTTTCAAACTAGGGCAGCTGTATCCAAACTGCCCAACGGAGCACGGCAGCTAAATCCTCCCTTGTGCTGCCGGATTGCCTGGGTGAGCATCTGCTGTCCCGGGCAAAACCGCTCCGTGCTGCGCTCCAGCAAGTTAACAATATGGGGGACCACATTCCCGTGACCAGGAACATTTTTTGGCTCAGTTTAGCTGCCCAGCACTGACACACAGGTTTGATTATCCATGTGTTTCACACTGCAGCTCTTCCTGTGTACCAAGGCCTATTTTCAGAATCACAACTGTGATCCTGTGTTCATAAAAGTTTTCCATAAACATACGACTGTCAAGCTAAAGAAATGGCCACGGCTTGCCATGTGCTTGGCACCAAAAGTTGAGCTGAAGACCTGGTTCTGTAGACTGGAGGCAATTAGATGTGGTGATACAGAGGGCAGATCAGAGAGGACGTTGCTGTGTGAGCATGTACTTCCCAAGCGCTTTAAAGCAAATTTCACCACCAGCCTCTCCTCTAGCACTCTCTCCAAACCTCCCTGCTGCTCCCTCCTCGTCTCTCTCCCCGATGCTCTCCCAGCCCCAGAAACCAGAAAATAAAAACAAACTAGAAAGCACAGTGTAACTCACTGATGGCTAAAACTAAGCTCTTCGATTAACTGCAGAGAACCTCTCAACTCCATATTTTTAATAACCTTCTACAAAAAATCTTTATTTTAAATCAATAATTCTTGGACTATCTTTTTCAGCTTGTACTTTCAATCAGAAAATGACATTAACTGAGTGAGAAGCCCCAGCATCAAGCAGACCCAAATTTCTTGCCCTCTCTGATCAGTGGAATCATCTGCCAGTTCATGGTCTAATGTTTAATACTAACATTAACTGGATGGAAAAAGAGGGCTTAAGATCAAGTGAGAGTGGCCTCTCTTAAAAAAATTACGTAAAAATCAGCACAAAGTCTGATCAACAGTTTTAGTACAAAGGCTACGCTTACCATTTGCCAAAGAACCAGTGATGGCAGAAGACTTTAAACCTTGTTTAAAGGTTAACAACAGCAGTTTCAGCAATTCTACAAAATGCAGATTCAGGAGTTGTCAGGAGTTCAACTCTCCGCTGTTCCTTTGCAAAGTTCACATTTTAAACATCCCATTGAAGGTCATAGAACCATGTTTCAAACCAAAGCAATAGCCAAAAGAGTAGCAATGACTATTTTGTTCATTTCAGGCAGTGACAGACCACTCAATTTTGAACAACCCAGACATTCAATCATTTATTTTAAACCCTGTTGCATGACTGAATAACCCAGATGGGTGCACATGATGTGGGAAATTCTGGGCAACTGAAACTCATGCAGGAGTGCCCAAATGATGCAAAGCTGCTTTGCCACCTTCCTTGGAACCATTTGTATTTTCTTATATTACTGACACCTTGTATTTTAACTCAAGTCTTAAAAAAAAAATCCACTCCACAATTAAGAAACTTTGTCAGGTATGTGATTTTTCCAGTATCTAAACTAAAATTGGGAATAGAGTGATAGAAATTTATTAATGGTGTAACTGTGAACCCAATTCTCCATATCTGATCTGAATACACATTTTTAAAGCTATAGTCACTGTTTTGAATCAAGAAGTATCCCTAATGGCAAAATAATCATTCTTCAAGAGATAGGGACAGCTTAGGCTGCCAGGAGTGCAATATTATCAGAGAACATTTGAGAGAGAAACTTGCCTGAGAACTACCCCAGAAGTGGCCTTTCCTCAACAGATTCTCTTGAGTGAAGATCCTTCCGCAAACGTCCTTGGACTGTGTACCAGAGAGGGTTCTGCTTCACTCTCTATACAGAATTTTTTCTGTTGTGGTTTTTTTTTTTTTTTTTTTTTTATGGGGGCTGGAGTCCAGATTAATAGCCTCCTGCACCTTCCCCTACAGAAGTGGACTCTATTAATGAGAGTGGCCTTTCACCTCTCTTGCATGCAATTTCAGAAAGTCAGCAAAAACTGAGCTGGGGGAGGAAGAAGTCGAAAGAGAAGTCTGCGTCCAAAAGCAGCGCAGGCATAATTGTCATAACGAACATTGCGACATTTCACTTCTTGCTGCCCAACTCCCAAACTGCAACCTGCAACCCTCTGTCACAAAGCATGGGACATGCTGGGTGCTCGAGCTTAAAAGAGAATTCAAACCAGCCTGCATACAGGAGGGCAAGTGAATAAAAGAGCCAACACAAATGCTGAAAGAAAGGTGTGACTGTTATTACCTGTGACCTGCTTTACCAGGACTTAGACCCCTAACTCCAGGGGATGTAAGGGCGCTCAGGTCAGATCATGATTCAAAAAATCTCTTAGAGGCAACTAAGAGTTCCTTTTTTGAAAAATGAGAGCGAGGCTTTTCCCTGAAAATCCAGTAAAAATAAAAGGTAACAGCAGGACCTCGTTCTTACCAGAATCCTAAAGAATAGGAATAGTTCAAAAGCCAAGTGCTGCTGAAAACATTTCATGTGCAGATTCACTGAGAGAAAGAAAAAAAAAAAAGGTTTGACACACTTAGACTCCTAGATCTCTATTCTTCAAAGCAGTCCCCTAACAGCCCAACGTCCAGCTGTCAATGTCCTGCTCTGGGAAATGAGAGATGTGGATTAGAAAATCTTTAGGTTGAGAGAAGTACCTCCTGCTATAAGATGGGGAGAGGAACAGCTTCTCTTCTTCCTCTGACACGTTTATAAACCAAAGTGCCACTTGTTTGTTTTTGCACAGATAATTTCTTTTGAAGCATTCCCCATGTCACTTTCATAGAGAAATATTTAGGGATCCTGTTAGGCCTCTTTATTTCTCAATAAAACCCCTTTTGGGGGCTCCTGTGTCTGAACAAACTCAGATTTTTCTTTTCCAGGAGCAAAGCTCACCACAACAGTTGCTGTGTTGGCTGAGGAGAACAGACAGGAAACAAAGTACCTTCTGGTTAGTAGAAGGTGACCTATGCTACTTTAATACACATTGGCAAAGTAACAACAGAAAGGCAAACCAAGCTACTACCCATCTTTAATTGCCCTGGCAAAGAAAAGAACACAATGCATTCTCCAGGGATGTCAATCACAGCAGTATAATTAGTTCAAATGAGAACCACTAATAGATTTTTAGGGGAAGAAAGCATTTTTGTGTGATGGCAAAAGAGCACATATCAGACTTATAGGGGTCGTTAAGCAATGGGATTCCTCTATTTGCACCACCTTTGCTACACAGTTTGAAAGATAGAGCACAGCTGATGACTGGGAGGAGTATGATGCAACGTGCTTACACCAAATGTTAACAAAGCCACTTGCCAAATTTTCCTTCCCCAAAGCAGCATCTAGCAGTAACTATTTAAATCACAAGGAAAAAAAAAAAAAATCTTTGTCTGCACTATGATTTTTCCTACTGCAATCATAAAAACAAGTTGAACTCTGGAAAAGGCAAATCGTGGCAACACTACAAGATACTTTTTTTTTTTTTTTTTGCTTATAAATGTACGTCCCGCTTGTAGCCTAGCAACAAAAACAGCAGTCTGTGTTAAATGGATAGAGCCTGCTGCTGGGGCTGTCTCCTCAAAACAGCAGCCATCTTTGGCGTGTAAACTTGACGAGAGATTTCATCATTCTGCATTTAAGCTCCCTCCAGGTGTCAGAGGTTGCCGCAGCCAGCTCAGCAGCGTCAGCTTTTGATTTCCCACCTCTTCTCCCGTTTGCAGGAGGTGTATCGCAGAGACACGTCACACGTTCACCTTGCTTCTTCATTAAGAAAAGTAATGCTTCTTTGCTAAAAAAGGTTAGGGCAAGCTCTTATTTTATCTCAGTCCTGACTGGTGCAAACTTGTCTCTACTCCTTATTTTTTACCCCTCCATGAACTGAAGTAGGATTTTCTGGCTCTATCCAAGCATATTAATGGTGCTCTTCTGTGGTTTTCCACTATTCCATGTATCTTTTTCTGACAGGTCGTTTTTTAATTGCACGTTGGTACAATACCAGTCTTCACTCCCCCCACCTCCCAATACCCATTAGAATGACAATAAATTATTAAGAATTCAATAAATGAAAAAAATAATCAATACTCATAATTAAAATCCCTGCCTCTGGCTACCAGGTGTCTGACCTCCGAGTTATTTGGCGTGTTCCTCTCCTGGAAAAGGCGATGCCCCAGCAGGGAGGCTTGTTTCCCCGCAGGCCTGGGATCTGTGCCGCTGCCACACACCGCCCTGCGACAGACAGCCCACGCTCAGGGGACAAGTGGTGGCCAGGGGGACATTTTGGGAGTGGGTGGGGAAGCAGGGAGCTGTGATGGGTGATTTCGGGAGGCAGGAGGGGAGGGAGGTGGCAGCCCCCTGCCAGCTGTCTGGCATTGTGAATACCCAGGCAGCACCTCCCCAGGAGAGGGGGGGACAGACATACTGGGACACGGGCTTTGCTCCCACTGAGGGGATGGGGGGACACATGGGGCTGGGACCCTGCGGAGGGGACAGGGGTGACATGTGGGGCTGGGTCCCTGTGGAGGAGATGGGGTGACACATGGGTCTGGGCCCTTATGGAGGGGACAGGGGGGATACACAGGGCTGGACCCCCGTGGAGGGAATGGGGTGACACCCAGGGCTGGGCCCCTGTGGAGGTGACAGTGGTGACAAGCGGATCAGGGCCTCTGCAGGGTTAACAGAGGTGACAGATGGGTCTGGGCCCCTGTGGAGGGTTCGGGGTGACAGGCAGGGCTGGGCCTGCGGGGGAAGGACAGGGGTGACAGGCGGGACTGGGCCCCTGCGGAAGGGATCGGGGTGGCAGAGGGGGCTGGGCCCCTGTGGAGGGTACGGGGTGACACACGGGACTGGGCTCCTGTGAAGGAGACCGGGGTGACATGCGGGGCTGGGCCCCCGCGGAGGGCACCGGTGTGGCGCCGGGGGTGACCGGCGCTGGCTCTTCCGCCCGCTCCCCCGCCCGCGGCCCAGCCCCGCGGGGTCCCCGAGCCGCGGGGACGCCCCTGCCCGGTCCCCGGTCCCCGTCCCCGCTACTCACCGCGGCTGCCGGCTCCGCACCGCCCCTGGCCCCGCCGCCCGGAAGAGGCTCGTTGGGCGCCGCGGGCAAGGGGCCGGGGAAGGCGGTGAGGCCGTCCCGCTCCGCTTCGCTCCGCCCCGGCGGGGCCGGGCAGGGCCGAGCCGGGGGCGGTGGTGCCGCTGGAGCAGGGTCGGGACCGCCCATCCCGGTGGGCCGCCCCTTTGTCGGGTAGGAGAAGGCTGGCTCAGGGGGCAGGGGGGGGGAGAGTGGCGACAGGAGCCGCAGAGCCGGTGGCCAAAGGCAGCCGGGGCAGCCAGGGCGGGTTTCTGCTCCCTCTCGCGTTTTCATCGCTCCCGCTTTCACGCGTGTGGCGGAAAAAAAAACAACCGGCAAAAACCAATGTCAAAAGAAACACGGATCCTTGATTTTGTTGAAAGGCTGAGGATGAGCTCGGAGCGTTTCTTCCCCTTTTGTGATTGCGGTCAATCCACATTTTATAGCATCCAGTAGCTTCTCAGTTTGAGATTAGATGTGCAATCATTTGAGATTCCATTAAACGGTTGGGGTACTCAATTACACTCATATAGAAGGGTAGAATCATAGAATCATCTGGGTTGGAAGGGACCTTCAAGATCATCTAGTCCAACCATCAACCTAACTGACAAAAAAACCTAACATCACTAAACCATGTTCCCCAGCACCATGTCAACCCGTCTTTTGAACGCCTCCAGGGATGGTGCCTCAACCACTTCCCTGGGCAGCCCATTCCAATGCT
>JAOXNO010000052.1:50376198-50439806 GCA_028565335.1 Limnodromus scolopaceus
GTGTCGGGAGGGGGTCCCGGCCGACCCCCCCTCCCCCTTCCACCTCATTCCCGAGGGGGACCCTGGGGTGACGCTGCTGTCCTGGGGGCCGGGGGGAGTCGCGGGTGGCTCGGCCTGCAGCCCGCCTCCTGAGCATCGCCCAGCCCGAAGTGAGGGGCCGGTTACTTACTTTCCGCAGCAATTAATGGAACTCCGCAGCGCCGAGGCGTCACGCAGCACCCCGGGCATCGGCGGAGCTCAGGACGGGGCAAAGTAATCCCGTTTGCCCTAAAGTCCAGGGCAGCCGCTCCAGGAACCCTCCCCGGGGGGCTGCCAGGGAGGGTTATTCCCAAGGAAGGCAGAAAAAGCGGGGAGAGGTTGCCCAGAAGAAGCTGCGCCCGACGGAAGATGTTAGAGAGGTGGTGGAAGGGGGTTGCGTTTTGCCCGCTGCGTGCCTCCATGCCTGTCTTTCCCTTGTCTTAATCCTTTAGGAAGGAGACGCCGGACAGACAGACCTCCCCTGGAGGGGCGATGCTGCCGAGCCCTGCCCCGGGCAGAAGAAAGCCTTTGCCGCCGGGACCCCCCGGCACCGGAGATGCTCGTCCCGGGGCAAGCTGCGGGAGAGCGTGAGGAGCTGCCTCCGCCTGCGCTTTTCTGAGAGGGGGGGAAAAAGCATGTTAGAAGCTGGACCCGATCCCTGGAGCACAGCCCCGCTGAGCAGGAGGTGGGATTATTGCGGGGTAGTTATGGAGAGCTATCACCTGGCAGTGGAGCCTTGAAGTGACTTGTCCCCGCTGGAAGAGGAACCTGCTGTGGGCACCGCCAGTGTGGCCGAGGGGAGGTCACTCAGGTCCTTCTCCTCCTCTCGCCCTTCTTTCTCCTTCCAGTGAACGACAGAAGAAAAGAACTGATGCTCGGCTCTTGCCAGTGTTGGGAATACCGTGCCTTTTGCCTGGGATGATTTGCCCTGATGTGCCGCTTCGACGGGATGTACAAAGTGCGCCTGGGACTGATCCGGCCAACAAAGTTTGCAGAGTGATCCGTGGGGGCCGTGGGATGGAGGTGGCTGGGCACACGCCGGCGGGGTCTGTCACGCAGGGTCCGACAGCGCAGACCTGCTGCTCCCTAGAAAACTAACTCCTGATGGTCCAACTCTGCCGGCTCCTGTTGTTACTTCTCCCCTGCCAATTTGCACTTTCAGGGAAAAAAAAACACACACAGGCACCTGATGCAATGCTGGGTTTCTGTGTTGGTTTTGTATATAAGATTTGCTATGCAATTCCAAAACTAAAAGAGGAGGAGAGACGGCCCTGCATCCCAGAGCAAACAGAGAATCAGAGGTAAAAGGTAGGAGCCAGCATTTCTTGTTTAAATAAAACTAAGTAACTTGAGCTGTTTCTTACTGAAAACCTTTAAAACACACCTACTGTATGTTTATTTTCTTTGTCTTGGAAGTGTAAAACTTAAACAGTTTGAAACAAAGTGAAGAATTGCTCTCTGGTGCAGCCCAGAAACAGAGAACTGCTGCGTTTTGTAACCGAGTGTACGCAGTGTACTGAGGAGGAAGGATGGAGTGTTTGATCAGTGAGACATTTCGGAAACTAAACTAGAGAAAAAGCACCTCATGTAGGACGCTTCAGTACATTTGAAGGGCTAGTGCAATGGACGCTGGAAACACTCGATCAATAGCCTATTTAAGTGGGAATGTATGCAAGCATGGAGAAGTGATTGCTTTCCTGTCTGTGGGGTGTATTTGCAGAGCACAGCAGCAGAACATCTGCAGGTGAGCTCTCTGAATGAGGCTACTTCATGCCGGGGTGGTGCAGTGTGTTTCTGAAGGGATTGCTTAAAAAAAACCCAGTCTGGAGGGTGGACTGTATTTGTGCGTTTTCAGTTCCTGCTCATAGAGCCTTCAGTGTTGTTCAGGGTGATTCAAAGTGGGTGAAGTCCATCCGGGGGCAAAGGGACCGTAAGAAAGGACCTTTGGTCTGTTTGGTGATGAGTAATTAATGGACGTCTGATGTCTCTGATCTCTGCAAGGAAAGGAGCTGATGTCGTCATGAAAATCATGCTATGATTTTCCCTCAGGAGAAACTATGACTTGGAACGACACCACTATGGACGGGGAAGGGTTGCTGGTGGAAAGGGACTCTTCCTTTCGGATCCTCACGGGCTGCTTCCTCTCGCTGCTGATCCTCTCCACGCTGCTGGGAAACACGCTGGTCTGTGCAGCTGTCATTAGGTTTCGCCACCTCAGGTCCAAGGTGACCAACTTCTTTGTCATCTCCTTGGCCGTGTCAGATCTCTTAGTGGCAGTTTTGGTCATGCCATGGAAAGCTGTGGCTGAGATCGCTGGTTTCTGGCCTTTTGGTTCATTTTGCAACATCTGGGTGGCCTTTGATATTATGTGCTCAACAGCCTCCATCTTAAATCTCTGTGTCATTAGTGTGGACAGATACTGGGCCATCTCCAGCCCATTTAGGTACGAGAGGAAAATGACCCCCAAGGCAGCCTTCATCATGATCAGCGTGGCGTGGACTTTGTCTGTGTTGATTTCCTTCATCCCTGTGCAGCTCAACTGGCACAAGGCTACAACCACAAGCTTTTTGGACCTAAATGCCAGTTTACAAGGTATAAGCATGGACAACTGTGATTCTAGCCTAAACAGGATGTATGCCATCTCCTCTTCTCTAATTAGCTTCTATATTCCTGTGGCCATCATGATAGTAACTTACACGAGGATATACCGGATTGCTCAGAAGCAAATACGACGCATCTCAGCTTTGGAGAGAGCAGCAGTGCATGCCAAGAACTGCGGCACCAGGAGCAGCATGGACTGCCAGCAACCGGAGAGCAACTTCAAAATGTCCTTCAAGAGGGAAACGAAGGTTCTAAAGACTTTGTCGGTGATCATGGGGGTGTTTGTGTGCTGCTGGTTGCCATTTTTCGTGTTGAACTGCATGATTCCCTTCTGCGAGCCTACCCAACCGTCCAAGGGAGCAGAAGCCTTCTGCATTAACTCCACCACCTTTGATGTTTTTGTTTGGTTTGGATGGGCTAATTCTTCCCTCAACCCCATCATTTATGCCTTCAATGCTGATTTCCGCAAGGCGTTTTCAACCCTGCTGGGATGCTACAGGCTCTGCCCTATGTCCGGCAATGCTATAGAGACTGTTAGTATTAACAATAACGGAGCGGTGGTTTTTTCGAGCCAGCATGAGCCCAAAGGGTCCAGCCCCAAAGAGTCTAATCTGGTTTATCTGATTCCACATGCAGTTATCTGCCCGGAAGAAGAACCTCTCAAAAAGGAAGAAGAGGGTGAACTATCTAAGACCTTGGAGAAAATGTCTCCAGCACTGTCGGGTATCTTGGATTATGAAGCTGATGTTTCTTTGGAAAAGATCAATCCCATTACACAAAATGGGCAGCATAAAACCTGAACAGTACGGTTTACCCAGCAAGACCTAATAGTGTATATTGTAATTATCTTTTTTTTTTTTAAAAAAAAAAAGATAGACAAGATTTTTTGGTAAGAAATTAAGCTCTAGGGAGAAATATACATTTACAGCAAGCCCAGAATTAGTTTTCCTGGCGTTCAAAGCAAATTTAACATTGAAAACAATAAACAGGAAAAGATACTGAAAATTGGTTAAAAAAAGGGATATTAAACTCTGCTGTTCATACCGAGGAAAATATACAAATTCCGATACAGTCTAGTGACAAAGAACATATTCTCTCCCCTGAGAAGCCAATTTCTAGCTTAAAATGAGGCAAAAGATAAATGTTAAGTATTTAAAGATTAATGTTTACTGGAAGTTCAAAGATTGCTGTGTCTTGTGATAGTGGGTGTTAACAGGTCCTAATTAAAGACTGAGGGATTGTAAAGGTAGGTAGATGCCTTCTTAAAATTATTTCTGACAAATAATTGAGCCTTATAATGAGAATGGTTATTTTTAAAGCTTTGGGAGGTAATATGTTGATACTGGTTTTATTTATTTATTGTTTTAAATTGATATTTTTCATATGTTATAACAGATCTAGCTTTATTTATGTTATTTAAGATGTCTAAATAATGGGATATTTTTTGAGTGTCATAACTGCATTTTGCCCAGTCAACCAGTCAGCACTTTATTACAAGCTCTGATAGTCTGGAGAGCCGGCAAGGGGAACGAAGGAATGTGCAGAAGCTCAGCAAGAAATGAAGGAATCGACAAAACTGATGCTGTGTGGAGTTCGTTTGCTTGTGGGCTTTTTTTTTTTTTTCATTTTAAGTGGGATTTCTTTCAAAAGATAGGACCAGCGTTGACTGAGTTGTGAATTCTCTTCCCTTATAGAAATAAAAGAAATTGCTGCTATTTATTTTTAAAAAAGTTTCATGTTACAAAGACTTTGCTAGAATGTCAAGTTTGTGGATCTGTAAATACCTTAAATATGACTACAACCTTAAGAAGAATCCAATTTGAGAAGAGAAGCTTCTTAGATAACAATTCTTAGTATATAATGTTTTGTATTTATGTAAGATAAACGGCTTTCTCAGACTTTTCTTATTTCAAGTCTTGGATATCTTTTCTGAACAAACACAATTGGTTATAACGGTAGTAAACATGCCAGACCTCGTTATCATCTCTATTATTGCAGTACCACCAGGATCATGCTGTCTGTCTGCTGCTGCATCACGGTCAGAATTAAAAAGTGAGGTACCTGGTGCTTTACTTTGGAAACTAGGAGGACATTACATTTTAGTAATTGCCATGTCAATAGTCCATTCAATAAGGAATAGTGCCTCATTACCATTTTGGATTAAGACGTTTCTAAATACGGATGGAACTGCAGCCCCCCCACCTCAAAAACGTCCTGTGAGCTCCAAAAAAGTTGCCAATGTTTGATTCACAAAAAAACTGCTACTTTTCCATTGTCCTTCCCTGCTGCTTTCCCTTTGTAATGCCAAAAGCAATCAGTGAACGATAGCGACAGGAACGTTGGATGTTAATATTCAGCAGCAATCAAAGAAAGTGATTTGTTTTCTGAATGGGAGAAAATACCCTTTGGAGCAATTTTTTCATAACATATATCAAAAAAAAAAGTGTTGTCAGGAAAAGAGAACTGAGAGGAAAAAAAAAAATAAAGTCTAATGAACTATATACATCCTGCATCAGGTCTGTGTATTTATGTATTGTGAATGTTTTCATAATTTTATTGCCTGTATGCTGCTTTCATACATATAATAAAATTATTTTGTGAACAGAAGGTCAAATAAAACAATCTACATTGCATTTATTAAATACATGCTGGTTTTTGGCGGTTGTATTGATTGTGTTAAAGGCCAGGACGGTTCCTCTTTTTCCATTTGCCCTTATTTGGGATCACACCCGTGAGGCAGACAGGAATTTTTATTAGAAGCAGGAGAAAGTCCTCTTGAGAGAGAGGCCTCTGAGCCCTTGCTCTAAACTAGGATTTGAAAGCAGTAAACGCAGTTTGGAAATGACCACACTCTGCTTTAATGTGACTACTTAAAATGTGTAAAGCTCGACCTACCAGTGACTCTTATTTCAATGATTTTTTTGCCTTGGTGTGACAGAGTGGTGAACTTGGTTTATAGCATGCTTTTATCGTTGCTTTTGTTTTCCTCCTTTCCCCCCCCCCCAAGCTGTGCAGTGCTTTTCCAGGCCTGTGTCTTGCTTTGTGGAACAAACCGAATCGTTTCAGAATGGGGTCGACGGCGGGTGCAGCTGAGGTGCAGCCCTGCCCCTCATGCCCGTGGGAGCCCTCTCTTTTATTTTTGCCTCAGTCAGAAGATTCATTTCGAAATGAAGAAGCAAACAAGCACGGTCACTTCTGCCTGGAGCATCGCCAGCGTGACCCATTCAGCAGCTGGGACGTGAGCCCTCGCAGGAGCTGCGGTGATGCCCGGCTCCCCCTCTCCCCTGCTGACCTCCCTTGGCCAGGGGATGCAGCGGGGCTGGGGGCAGGAGGGGAGCCGTGTCTGCCTCCAGGCCTCCTCAGCTCCTTCCTTCCGTAACATTTCCTTCCGTGGTGCTGATGCCTGATTATTTATTATTTTTAATTTTGTACCTTTGAGGATTTATTTTACTCCTTAAAAAGTACACAGGCCAAAGATGAAGTTCTGCGGTTGCTCAGTCAAATGCATCTGCCTCCAAGGGCTTTTACTCTCAAAGCACCCAGCATGATGTAACAGCTAAATATGATTTGAGGAGATCATGTAAAGCAAGACGCTGTTTTTGTACTAGTTTGTATGATGATGGTGATTTGTGTTCTGAAACAAGTGGTTGCTCTACTGTGACCACGAGCCATCCCTGGGCTTCCCTCCTCGCAGATGAGTTTTGGAGGGGGTTGGAGGGGAAGTGCTCCCTGCGATTGCTGCTGGGTGCTTCCCTTCGTGTGACAAGGCTAAAGGCAGGGCAGGGGAGACACTTCCATGAGTTTATTTTATTGTTTTCCCTCTCCTGTTTAAAATTATTTTTGCTTCTGCCTCCTTTCCCTTACGTACATTTCAGAATACCATGAGTTCTCCTTGATCCTCGTTTACCGATGTACCCCATTTTACTGCTTCATTTTCCAGCCTTCCTGAGGTGGGTTTCTCTATCTGCCCTCTATCTTTTCTCCCACCGCTGTCCCCAGCACAGCCCAGAGTCCCCTTCCCGCAGCCTGCACCCAGAAACGCCTCTTACCTGTCGCAGAGCCTGGAGAGCAGTGTCAGGGGTGACTGGAAGGGACAGCAGTGGGTGCCTGCTAACTGCTACTCTATTTATGTGCTCGATTAATTGCCGGGAAGCCGCGTTACCTGTTCTGCGCCTGCTCCCCAGCTGCTCCAGACCAAGTGTTCTGCTGAAGCGACTGGTCACACCAATGTCAGGGTGCACCCCAGGGGCTGGAGACCTGCCAGACCCCGGGCTGGGAGCGGGGATTTAACTGGTGAGGTCCGGCCGTGGTAACCCCACGGGTCACACACCAGGAGCCAGCGCTCACAGCTCGGTGCGAGCGGCCTCCCTGCTCTTCTGGAGGGGGAGAGCAGCAGAAGTTCATTAGCAATAACCACCAGGTTCGAGGTAACGGCTGCTTCGGTGAAACACTTCCCCAGGAGCGGTTTTCTCGCCGTGTGTTGCGATGCAGGGGCAGAGGTGCCAGGACACCAGAATGTCACTACTCCCACCAGGACGGCCACCTTCTCAGCCCAGTGGGGCATCAGGAGGCATTTCTGCCCCCCCCCTTGCCCCCAACAAGCAGTTATTTTCTGCTGCGGAGCGAGCTGTGCTCTCTGCCTTTCCGATGTGCCCGCAAATAACCCGTGTAACCTTTTTTTTTTGGTTGTTGCTTCCTTGTGACTGAAGGTATTTTTCTACTTGTGGATGGAAGAGGTTAATAATTCACCTGATGGCCTTGATGAAGGAGCTGTTTGCAACGAGTGAACCATAATCACTAGATTAAATCTGAATACATTTCTCCTTTCCCTTGGCAAGCATTTTATGCTGATTTGGGTTTCTAACTCAACAAAGCATACAAAGGATAGAGGATGAAAGAGCAAATGCTTTGCTGATGTTCAGTTTTAATAACACAGTTGTTGGGAGCCAATCCTGGGTTTTTTCAAATCAATAGTTTTCAGAAAGCACCCAAATCTGATAGAAATCTCAAAACCTTCCTTTGATTAGTATCATGAGAGACAGATTATTGTAGTAAATATTTTGGGTTTTTGATATAACGGTAGTAGAATACGTTCCTAGCGATACCACTAAAATGTGGCCATGCAAGAAATGTCACTTAAAGAATAAGGAAAACCACAGTATCTGTTTCTTAACTTTTAAAAGATTGAAACAGGTCACATGAAATGTTCTTGTGCTGTTCTGTTGCGGTAGAGACAGGCTGAACCCAGCCTTGGGCTCCAGCCAGGAGCCTTGGATCAGGTCGGTGTTGATCCCCTCTTTGCGAGCAGGTCAGGGCTGCCCGGCCGCCCCCTCCAGCCCCAGGGGTGACTGCTGGGTTTGCACCGTGGTCCTCCTTCCCCACCCCGGGTCTCAACGCCAGGGATGCTCTTGTGAACACCAGCCTTCCCAGGCAGATCTGCCCTCCCCAGCCAGGCACAGCTCTTCCCAAGGCACCACTGGAAGTGTCTGTCTACATAGGCAGCCGTGGGGCTCAATGTGTCAGTTGAGTATGTGATGCCTGTTTTCATGTTGGTTGTCTGTACAGTTATGGTCGGAGTTAAAATGTATTTTTCTGCCATGCTTGTTTTTATTCTGTTTTTAGGAAAAAACTCTGGGCAATGACGCAGGAGAAGGCTGCTGGCCCTGCTGTGCTGCTGGCCATTGCTTTTCTATTTAGATTGAGTTTCTCTTTCGGTCCTGCCAAGCTGTTCCTCCCCCTTTCCGTGAGGGACATTCCTGTGGGTTCTTTGGTGAAGGAGCTTCCCCAGAGTCCTGAGCGTGGGCCATGGTGGTGGACGGAGGTGGCAGGGCTGTGGTGCAAATCCCGGTGGGAGTCACGCAGAGCAGCAACACCGGACCTGGGCTCCAGGTTACACACCAGGATAACGGGATTGGTGTCACAGCACCGCTCGTTTCCGTCCCTCTGAATGGGGGTAACAACATGGGGATCAGAGGGATACCCTGGGCCTCATTCATCGTCGTCCCATGGACCTGGTGAGGTGGATGATTTGACTCAAAATGAAATGAAATTTGTAATAATGTACGTGGTGGGGGATTTGTACAGCTAACTTGCACTTTGCTTTGCTCCAAATAACTCATACACTTGTTTTTCTCGGATCTCTTGTTCTTGTTATGTCAGTAGCTCCCCTTTAAATCAGTTGGATTTTTTTCCTGTTTGAATAGCTCCCACACAACAGATCTATTTGTGGGATATTGCACATTGCAAAAAAAAAAAGTGTTGTTTGAATATATCATTAGAGGATGTACTTTTCAAAATTAATTTCTTAATTTTTAATTTACTTAACTTTTCAGTTTGCAGTGCTAGATTTGTAAAACTCAGATGAGATCTCTTGTTTGAAATTATTAACTAAAAGTTAAATACTGAAAATAAAATGAAATTATTTTAAGTGACTTCTATTAAACGATTAGATTGTTCAAAACTTTTTCCTGCTCCCATCCCTTGATTTTCAGATCATTAAACTCCTATTCATTTCACATTTTGCTAAGACAAGGAAATGTTTCGAAATCTTGCAAGATACAGAATGAGAGAAATATTTGCTTCTTAGATTCTCCTTCCGCCAATGTGAGAAGTTAAATGTTTCACTGAACTAAAATACCGTTGCAAAGTTTCTGTTGATTTCATAGAGAGAGAATTATGGATTCAGGCACCTGGACGTTTTCCTCATTTTGTTTTTATTTTATTTCTCACTTAATAAAGGAGTTTCTGATGGTGCTACCTTTCCAAATTGTTTGGATGCCATTCTGTGTCAGTACCAGCAATTTTACTTTCATATGCACACACATGCACATACACAACATACATCGTGCTCCATTAGTAGATTCACGGAGCGCGTGGGAAGAAAAAAGCTCCATGTGAAGTGACAAGAGGGGAACTTAAATGAATACCTTTCTTTGCTACAGAAGCAGACCACAGAAGAGGAACCAGGCCTGCGTTGCCTGCATGAAAAGGACAAACCTGTCAGGACTGGTAGATCTTTAATGCCAGCGGTCCTTCGCCTGTGACCTTGGGCTCAGGAGCACGTTTCACCAGCCACGCGCTGGAGAGGGGCTGGGGCTGGTGGGGCAGCGGTTTGGGAAGCGTAGTTCGTCAGAGCTGGTTGTGCCCTGTCTTCTGCCTGGGAGGTGTGTGCCGGAGAGATGAAACGCTCAGAAAATTGTAAAAACATACACTTTGAAATTGCTCAGTAAAAGGTGTTTTAAATTAAAAAAAAAAAAAAGATTTAAGGATGCTTAAATGTACTTTTTCACTTTCTAGTTTTCTAAGGATTTTGTAACTATTTCCATAATGATTTCAGAGTTGTAAATTGTACCATCCAATTTCGTTCTCTTTGCTCTTCCGTGGCTGTCTTAGACTTTGATATCGATTTGTGTTCTCAGCTGAACAGACGCTGCTCCAGCAGCTCCCCCAGCCTGCTGACGCCTGCTGAAACCCTGGATCCCACCAGGTCCATTGGGATGTGGGACAACAGTGAAAGGAGCCCTCTGGAAATGGCTGCTTTTGAACGGAGGAAAATTATTTTTGAGCAAAAAATTCACTTTACAAGTTGGTATCTATTTCGTAGGTCCTAAAATGAATCCATTTTCATATTTTTCATTGCTTTGTGATAGCATGTAGCACTAGTAAAAGCATTTTACAGCAAACAGTGTAAGCAGTCACCTCTAGACATTTAGTAATTCTGCTTGTGCTATTTAGTCTTCCTCATGCAATATCAATTATATTTAAAAATAAATTAAATAATTAACTAAAGGTAACTTCCATCATAATAAGTGCCATTAATTGATCTTTTGCTGGAAGTTTCAACAGACCCCCAAGGATGGAACCCTGGCCAGGATTTAGAGGGACCTTTACCCCTCTAAGTGGCGTTTTTTATACCCAGGCCACAGCACATGAATTCCTGCCCTCTAGGTCCATCCTGCTGCCTTTCAGCAGGAGCAAATTCCTTCTTCCCCTTTCCTTTATTCTCTCCGTTCTGTCTCTTTTCCCCTTTCGTATTAGGATAAAGTAAATAGTAGGAATGTGATTTGAGCCGATACAGTGAATTTTACTATAAGACCCTGTCTCTAACTCAGCCAGTCCTGGTGTGAAGACAGTCGTGGTCTGAGCTTGACGCTGATCCTTTTCACATCCCCTGCCCACGCACACGTGCACGGATGCAGCTCGTCCACTGGGACCTCCCCACTCACAGCCCTGAGGTGAACAGTGCACGTGTGGAAGTGGGGTGGGGAGAGCCCCAGCCAGTGCATCAACTGAGGCGTTTTCAACAACATGCTGAAAAATCACCGAGCTTGTACCCTTTTGTCAGTGACTGACAGTATACGTAAGCCCTGAAATAGTGCTCCTCAAGTACTGCCAAACGGCTCCCCGGCTCAAAAAACATATCCAGTGATTGATTTTATTTTGCAGTATTTACTCGGGTCTAACGTGCAAACACGCATCTCTTCTGCATGTGATTTAAGACCAGACCCATCTGCACAATAAAAGCAAAGAGAATATAAAGTATAGCTATCAATCCTGACACCCAGAAAAAAAAAAAACAAACCAAAAAAAACCCCATCAGCGAAGGGCTGGATTCCCACCCCCTTGACATGGATGTAAACTGGGGCGACTGCACCGAAATTGTGCCGACCTGGCGCGGTGAGAGCGAGGAGTCAGGACGGGGTCTCACCCTGCGACAGGGCTGCCGGCCGCTCCGCAATGCGCAGGCATCCCCCCTTCCAAACCAACACAGTCAAAGGGAGGCTTTACGTGCCATGGGCTGCAATCAATGGAGCGTTCAATATTTCAGTCACTTTCTTTTTCAAAATGACTGGTGATTCCTCTCCACCCCCATTTGCTGGCTCTGCTCAAAATTAAATGTAGGAAAGAGTCACCAGTAAAAGCCTCTGGGGTTTATCGTGCAGTCAAACTGTTGCAGAGAGGGATGTGTTGGGTGGGATGGCTGAAGAGAAAATGCACTTTTCCTTAGAATGGAAGGGCTTCTGTACTATTTTATTTTATTTTATTATTTTATTTTATTTTTTGAAATTTTATTTTACAGCTTCCCCTTGCTCATAGCTGACAAAAAAACATTTCCGAAAGCTACTTTCCTATGTGCTTGATGTAATCTTTTAAAACTATTAGCACCTGTAGATAATGAAGGCACCAGCTCACTCGTTAAGGTCAGCCCCAGGTGCTCTGGAAATGCCGCCCCAGAAATGCCGTGGACAAACCTGGAGACCCTGAGCTGAGGAGGAGGGTATCGTTAGGAAGGAGGACCTTCCTTTCTGAGAAGCTGTTTCTGGCCTCTGAAGTAAGGATTTCCCTTCCTTGAGCTGAATGTCTTATTTATTGTGAAGGACTCCCTTATTTTGAGTGTGTTGTTGGGTTTCCCCCCCTCCTTGCTCAACTGACTGGAACTGGGGAATTCAGCATCGTCTTGTAACGTTGCTTCTTTTGGCAGCAGCAGGATAGATGTTTGGTTGTATCCATAACTCAAGCCCACTAAGCAGATTGTAATTGTTTCAACAGTTAAGTTAATCAAAATGCCTCTGATATTTTCATTCCTTAAGGAAAATAAAGGACTGATATGTGATGCTGCAGAGTAGTTTCTCAGTCTTGAAGTTATCTCTCAGGCACACGTGAGCTACAGTCTGCAGTGATGCACAGTCACAGCATGGGCTGAGGGTGTGTGTACAGTGCATGGAAAAACTGTACAGGAAAAATATACAAATTAATAGGCCTCATGGCACAGTCCTCCCCCCCAGAGGCAGATCTGGGGATATTCATGGTGCTGAGACATACTTAAATATTATGATTTCTGTGATTGTTATTCAAGCCACATCCTGTGATGGATGTGGGGATGTCGGGGAGGAGATGGTTACCGCTTGTTACCGCAGACACAGGGTGTAATGCCATTTCACACTTTAATTCCAGCTTGTTCCAATCCGTCACATCTGTCTCAGCGGGAAGCTGAGATGGGAGGAACATACATGAAGACGTTCTAGGGCTGTTTTCATGTCGTTATGGTTTGTGGTTCCTGGAGGAGCCGTCCTTCCTGTTACCACAGAAGTCCCAGGCGTCGGAGTTTGGGGGACGCACATTAGGTTTGCTACAAGGGCATCGTTGTAATGCTCCCCAATTTGTCTTCATTACAGCCATCGTGTTGTGCCCCGTACTGGCATCCCAAATGACCTCTGCTTCCCCTGTTCCTTTCTGAAATCAGCCTCTCCTGTAAAAAACCCTAATTACCTGTAACAATCCCTTAATGAGCAGTTTCTGGGCACAGGGTCAGCTAGTCCCGAAGGCTCCATTTCGAGTAGATGGAGAAATTCCCACCTGTGCAACCGCTATGTGATCACCGACAGTGTGGGTGATACCAAAGCAAGTGCTCTGTGGTCCTGTCATCTCCCATCAGTGGAGCTCAGGGGACAACTTTCCATCATTGGCAAGAAATCATTGCTGTGACTGCTGCTCGCTGCCATTAACAGGACTGCCCGGGCACGCAAGCTCTTCTCTGGTGGGCAGAGACAGCCCGGGCTGGCCAGGGGTGGTTCTGCTTTAGGAAAACATGGTGATTTCAGGAGACAAATGTTATCGAGCCAACCCCACAGACTCACTGCAGCTGGACACAGAGCCCTTGGGATGCTCAGCAAGTGCTGCCCGAGCACAGTGCCTTCCGCGCGGCTGCTGGAGGGGGTTACCCACAGTCCCGGCTCCCCAAATTTGCCTCCCTATATCATCTCCATGCCTGCAGCTCAGGAGCTACAGCAGGAGCTGGAATTTCAGCTGAAGCCTTGATTTTATTCATTCTGCAGCCAAAATTAGGCCAGCGATGCTGCCAAGAGGCACGCTTTTTTGGTTTGATACACAGAGAATACATTTTTAATGCTATAAGTGCTATTCGCTGCCATTTGATGCCCACGTGATGCATAACTGCAGTCAGAGCCTTGCAGTAAAACAACATTTGCTTCCAAGGAGGGTAGAGAAAAATACAACAAACAATATATTTTCATTAAACTGGAAAAATATTTCTTTTAACTGGCTGGCCTCTGACCTCTCTCAGATCTCAGCTGCCAAGTAGTAATTCTGCCTTGTGAGGCTAGAACTAGAGAAAGAACAATTTTCTTATTAAAACCTGTGTTTACCACTGCAGGAAAAGTTGTGTGTCTAGACATGGACACCAACTTTCAGCTAAAATTGAGAAACATTTAGTATTTTTTTTTTTCTTTCATCCTGGTCATGCTGCGGGCTGCTTTGTAGAAAAGGTCTGGGATTAAATGTGCAGGTTTCATGAATCTGAATTCTCAGCTCTACAGAACAGATTTAATACTGAAAACTTACCCCCCCAAAATCCCAAACATTCTCCCCACCAATGCAAAACTCACTGTCAGGTGGAAACAACCATATTTGATCCTTGGACAGCTCTGATTGCTTTCAGTCATCCCCATGGCGACTAAGGTAATAATGGCCAAAAAAAAAAAAAGGGAAAGAGGATTAAAAATTATTTTCCTGCATGAATATCCACTGTGCTTTAGATGGGAGAGAAATTCTTGCTTTGGGTTACCTCACAAAATAAACCCTTCTGGGGCATGGAGAGTTGCCAGCCCTTATGCAGAGTCATTAGGGAGTACACGGAGCATTGCACCGATCTTTGCTTTCTCCCTGGGAACTGGGAACTGGGATCGAAGGCATTGGGGTGCTTGTATGAGAAAGGAGAGCAAAAACTCGGTGGTGATTTTAGGTCCTAGTTCCCAGCTCTTGACACAGCCTGCTGCTTCTCGCTCGGTCTGGGCTGCAGTTTGTCACCAAGTCACCCTGGGTGGGTAAGGTCTCCTGCCCCAGAGATTTTCAGGTTGCCAAAGGTACCCACCTAGATCACCACCTAGAAAGAAGAGTCATTGCAAGGAATTAATAAGCCACCTGAAATATAGTCGCATAGAGGTATGATGTTCACTGGAAAACAATGGGTTAAACAAAATCTAAGCAATGAAGCGTTCACTTCATCACCTCTGCTGTTCTCCCCAGCCAGGGCAGCAGTGGGGAGCAGGATCTGGCCGTGCCATGGTCGCACACAAAAGCTGTTCCCACGCTCCTGTCTCACGGCGAGGGTCGGGAGCGGCTGTGCCGTGCGGGATCTGCGTGGGGTGCATCTGGTTAACTCCACTATCTGTGTCATTCGGAACAAGATTAGAAACAACGCTCGGGCAATCCCCGCTCTGCCTGGGAGCACTTTCTAATCAGCAAGTTTAGGGAAAGAGACAGTGCCAGGCGAGCAGCCACTTAATTTCTGATACATCCTAAAGCATGCAGAAATCGGGGTGCATGTTCTCAAGAAAATGGACAACCAGTCCCATTCTGGATCAATGTGACAAAGGTGTTTTCAGGAAGGAAATGCAGAGGCACGAATCCTCTTGAGCTTTGAGGAGTTTCTGTTTCAGATCTTCACAATCTGAGTTTATAGCTTTTTTCCATGTGGGGGCATGGTTACATATCTGCATTTATTTGAGACAGGAGGCCCTGTCTTAGAGCAATTGCACACTTGAAATTCTCCCATCAAGAAAAATGCAATTGGTTTCTTCCCCTGTTTCCTGCTCAGCAGAAGAAATGGTCCCTCCCGTGGGGATGCATTAGCAGGAAAGAGACTGTACACACAGAAGAAATGTTGGAGTCATTCAGGGACAAATGTTGATCTATTACAGCTGAATAAATCCACAGTAGTACAATTCATTCCTTGGGATTTGCATGAGACTTATTGTAGCATATATGAGATCACAAAGTTCTGCATGCATGCTTCCCTGCTGATTAGCACAATGCCATCCGGATGAAATTCCAGACCACCTTAAGACTGTCTGATATTTCCCTCAGAAGACCCTTTTTTCAGCTGTTTATCTCTTTGCTGAACCTCAACCATTTGAATAGAGATTTTTCTGTGCTGGATATGTGCCTCAGGCAAATCTACAAACTTTTAAAGTGTCAGTCACAACAGTGAAGTCAATGCAGCGTAAGAGAACTGGAGAAAAAGAGAGTTGTGTTTCCCACATGAAAATTTATGGCTGTTTTGAGGAGAAGCTCAAAGGCTGCTGTGCTTTGGAGCGAGGGCACAAAGTTCTGCAGGAGGCTGGTGCTGGTGCTGCCTTCTGTTGGATTGTGCTATTCCAGCAGGGAAAAATACACCCAAACTTCAGCAATTTAGGTGTTTCTGGAACCACCTCACTTTGTATGTGCTCATGTTGAGCACAACAAATGCATCCCCTCCAAGCGTACTCCTCCTTCCACCTGGAACCGGGCTTACCTCCACTGAGCTTTTGAGTGTGACCTAAGACAAGGTCTGCAGAGGCAGAGAAGCATTTTCCCTGCCTGGGTGGTACCACAGGTGAGAGGAGAAGCAGAGTCCATCCTGTGCTTTCAAAAAGACATTTTGATGCTCTCAGGGAGGCCTGCACCTGAGACATTTCAGCTTAAGCATGAGAGAGATGAAAACTGCTCTTCTTGCAGCAGAATCACCTTATCGCACAAGCAGGTTAACAGAAAGGAGCTAAGGTATTTTTCAGCTGTTATTAGAAAAGGTGGAAGAACAGGGCTGAGGTCTCCTGCCTGGAGATGACTGTCCAGCCAGAGAAGGGGCCTCTTGGTGAATGGTACAGAAAAGCTACAAGCAAGTAGGATGGGAGGAGGGACCTGGAAGGATGGGACCTCGGAACCCAGGACCCTCCCCTCCCAGACTCACTGCCCCACTGTGAGTGAAGCTGGGTTTTCCCCTCCAATATTAAGGATTTATTATTAAACAATAACAGAGGGAGAGGTTTTGTTTGCCTTTTTTTTTTTCCCTTTAATAAAAGGACACAGCAGAGTGTCAGAAAGGGAAGATATCACTAATCACTTGCTTCCCTGTGTGTGTTTAATTGACAGTTTTGTGCCCAGGGTGATTCCAGCATTGCCATCCAGGAAATGAAATCAGAAGCTGACACAGCTTCAGAGGGCTTAAACTACAAGACTAAAAAGGAAAATGAACAACTGGAGCTTCCATTCACATTGAGGCAGAAGATGGGGGCAGAGACATGAAGAATTTGGTAAATCCGAAAAAAAAGTAGTATCCCACTCAGAACACACTGCCAGCAGCAAAGATCAATGCTGGCGAGTTTCTGCTCCCACCTGTGATGGCTAAACCTAACTCCAGGAGGCTTCCTTGGGCAGAGGCTTGGGGGGAAACAGTCCCCACAAGGCTGTCCGCCTGCGTTGCTGGAATTCACACCATTTTTTTGCCTGATACTAACAACATATCATAGGATCATAGAATATCCAACTCGTGTTCCCAACCCACCACGCAGAGGGTTTCTGTGGCCTGGCTTCAGGCATCGCCTACGCCGGCTTTGAAGCAGGAATTGCTCGCAGCAACTTTGCAGGGTTGTGTTTTCTTGCAAAATGTTGTACATTTAAAATAATCTGTAATATTAAAAAAAAAATCTCCCCTGGGTGTTTCTAGTCTCTCTGAATGGGATTTTTACTGATGAGGACTGTACAAAGGGGTCTGAAATAAAAGCAAGCTGCATTCCTGCTCTGTATTCCAATTAGATGTGGCCTTTTTGCGGTATTAAAATGAGTGCAGAGGGGATAGAATTGTTTAAATTAATTTTTGTGCTTCTAGGCATCATAGTTACAATTTTTTTTTCTTAGCTGACTGAAAAACACATTTAAGTGACCCTGTTTTCCTAATGCTCCCATCAACTTTCAAAACCCAAGCTTAAAGAAAGCAATAAATTGCTGATATTTATCTGAGCATAAAAAAGCAGAATCCATTACAATTCTTGCATCACGTGAATTGAGAGGCAGCAAAAACATGGCAGCTCCATAATTTGGTTTTACTGACATGCTGAGGCAACAAGCATGACGTCTTGCAGGACCAAAGGAAGATTTTGAATTACTACAACTGAAAGACAAATCCAGAGTTCCTTTCCGTGATTCTTTTCCACTTCAAGTATCCACGTCTTTTGATGGAGCTGATAGGAAGGGAGAAGGATGAGAATCGCTTAGATTCAGGATCTGAGTTTGTCTCAAAGAACCCAGAAATGGATGAAGATGCAGTTTTCATTTCCTGGAGCATCTCAGGAGGAATGGACACCTCAGCCCTTCTGTCTCTAGCTCCTGAAAGTATTTATTTTATCTTACTGATGTCCTCACTTTCTTCCTGACCAATTTCTCCAATGTTTGAAGCTTTCTAGAGAGAAAAGAGAAAGCCTGGAGGATCTACTCCACAGCCACGTGTCGCAGCGTGACCTCATATAACGGTCCGACCACCCCATACATGGTTTCTTCTTTAGACACCCAAGAGGTGTCCCTTCCTGCTGGGCTCTGAGCCTGCTCTGCTGGCCCACCACTGGAGCAACCAGCTCCTCTCTGGCTGGGCTATTGGCTAGTGCTGGTCTGCTTATTTCTCCCTAAAACTTATGGAAAGCTTGGGCAAAGAGAAAGAAACCATCTAGGCTGATGGAAAAGCTGCAGTCTCAAAGGGAGAGAAGGAAAAGGAGGGAGAGGACAAAAGCAGCCTTCATATTCCTCTGGGTCACATTCCTTCGCCCACATTTCTAGCACCTACACTATTTCTTCCTGCGATGAGCCACCCATTCGTCCATCTCCCTGCCGTGAAACAGGAATATTCCCTACCAACCAAAACAAGCCCAAGCCCTGGCTGTTTCCTGCAGGGAGCACCAGGATGCGTTCATTTATGTGCAGGTGGCCTCGTGCTTCATCGAGAAAAGCATTTCCCATCAGCTGGAGCAAATGGCCCAGTCCCATCCGGACCTGTGGGCAGCTGAGCAAGGCTGCGACAGATACAGAAGATCCTGCTTCTGGGTGCCACAGGTGAAGCACGAAACCTTCAACCTCTCCCTGGTCCCTACACCAGTGGGCATGGCCCTGGGGTTGTCTGCACTTTGCTCTCCTGCCCGTGTCGGAGCTGTCAGTGGCTTTACATACCCTGGGTAGAGCTGACAGGCTCCAGATGGTCAGCATGGTACCTTACAGAAGAGTCAAATCATAATTAAAAAAAGCCACATGAGTGATTTTGGAAGTAATAAGATAATGTTGCCATAACATGAGGGACCTGGGATCAGAAAAGCAATCACTTTTGGATAAGTCATTCAGCCATTTAACCTTCTTAGCATTCGAGAAATCCCCTGTAATGGACTCGTGGTTATATAGTACCACCCTGTCTGCGAAGCAGAGACTAATAATGTCATTGTTTTATCCCTCTTCATTCTGCTGTCAGTTAACCACTGTTTTCTCTGTTAGATAATAATAAAGCTGATGTGCATTTTACTGTGTTCAGATATATTGCTCTCTAAATGAGATGAAATAATTTCAGTTTAATGTCAGGCTCCAGTGAAGGAAGAAATGAACATGAAAAGCAAGTACCCCATTGAAATATTTGTTCCAAAAGCAAAATTTACTAGCGCATATTGAATGTCCATTTTTTACCAGTGTTTTGTACAGTCGCAGTGAATTATGTTTAAATTGTCAGAGCTCCCTCGGCTTTGATAGCACTGCACCTACAACTAGCACCTGATGTTGAAACAACCCTCTGGAATGAATGGTATTTAAATATGGGTGTGAATATTAAGAAACTGCAAAATTGAGCCTTTTGCTGAGGTACCTTGCTACCACATATCTTGTCAGGCTTCACCTATTTTCCCAAAAAAGGGAAGATCTACCGAGAGCTTGCTCCATTGCCCACCGCCCACACAGGCAGCGCTATCTCCCCTTCCGTACTGTATTATCCATCACCCGATTTTATTGTCTCTCATCCCTTTAGCAGCATTGCCACAGCATGTGGGTGCGAGTGGGGAGAAGGTGCCAGCCTGGACCCGGGGGCCTGGCTCTGCTCCCTCTGAGCAGGAGCTGCCGCAGCTCCCTGTCTCCCCAGCTGCTCCCCTGCTTCTGCCCTGGCCCCGGGGTGCTTGGGGGGAACATCAAAGCATCAGAAAGGGAGCAGGGAATGTCACAGGAGACAGGCTTTCACCCTGCAAGGTGCACAAGTGGTTATCCAACGCCTCTCTGCGCTCCTTGTCTCGCTCCCAGCACGGAGCAGTACCTCTCTCTGCATGGGCTTTCAGGGAGGAGGTGATGTGAAGGGCTGTTCTCAGTTACTGCAAAGAGGTTGCATGGGTAGCACTATATCCAACATTTCAATCTGTATTTTCACTTTCCTTGTTATACTTTAGCATGCCCAAGTCCCCTAAACTTGCCTAACAATATGTTGTGTGCATCTCTGATTTTAGTTTGAATTATCTTTCACTTTACTGTATTTATTATCTAATATTCAGACAGCAACAGATAAATCTTCAGGAGCTTTAAAAAAAAAGTGAAGAAAAATAAATTCTCTGATTGGAATCAATTGCTTGTTGTTTGTTTATTTATTCGAGAAATGGCTGCTTTCAGATTTGTAATGTAAATCTTATTGTAGCATATGTAGACTATGGTAAACATGTAAAGAAAAAGGCAAGCAGCTTGTGGTGGAGAACAAGCAATAAAACAAATTTTAAATTTAGCATCCTATTTTCTGTAATGTGCTTCTGCCCTTCACGCGCACTGCAATCCATCCTGGGGGTTGAGTAAGGCATCGGCTGAATGCTGAAATAACCACAGAGGGGAATATTTCACCACAGGATATTCCAGGATCTCTATTCTGAGATGTATTTAACACAGCCTGCCAGGAGACAGGGAGCTCAGGTAGGGCGACGGGCTTGATTTGTTTCCAAGACACTTTCTTCTGGAGCCCTTTCTTCAGCGGGTGAAGGCAGGCATGTCTGATGGACGACTGTCTTCAGACAGGACCAAGAGCTTGAAAAGCTAAATAGGATGTCTGCTGGTAAATATACTCAATAAAAGCAGCAATTTGTCTCTGGAACAATTTGCTGTTTGCAGTGAAATCCGCTTGGTCCTGGAAAGCAGAGTAAAAGAGGAAAGGTTGGAAAACACGAGAGGTATCCTTTCGTGTATGTAGACACATGATGGGGCTCAGGCTGTACGCTTAAGGTGCGGTAACAACATACAGTGAAGGTGTTTAGCAGAAAGAGGGAAGTGGATTAAGACAAAAAAAACCCCTAAATTTTCAAAAAAGGGTCACGGGCAGTGTATCTTTACAGTCTTGTGGAGAGAAATTACAAAATGGCCTGAACCCCAAGGAGACCCAGGCTGGAACGTGTGAGTCACAGGAACTCGATCACAAGCCCGAGAGGTAGAAAGTGAGCTCAGATTTTCAGTCATCCTCTCCAGGCAGGAATGAGTCAGGCAAACAGACATTTGGTGATGCTCATTCCAGAGAGGAACTGGAAAATTTACAGCGGGAGAAGAGCAGCCCGGGCGGCCGTGCGGGGCACTGGGAAATCTCAGCCCAGGGCTGCTCGCCAAGGGGAGCCATGGAGAGGTGTCCGAGGGCAGAATTCTCACTGCTCCAGCCCCCACTGCACTCTCATTAGAAGGGCTGAGATAAAATCCTCATCTGGATGTAACTCTTGTTGCTCTGGCTCTACTATAGTGTCACAGCATATCTTGTAAAGAGAAAAAAAAAAAAGAAGAGCATTCTTGTATTTTCTTATGACTCGATCTATGCTTGCTCCCCTCTGGATCTTTCAGCACTGGCTGTAGAGCTGATTTACGTTGTGGCTCTTCTGGATTTGGCACTGGAAATTTACAGTGGGAGGTCAGCGAGGCGCTTTGAAACCCCCGTCCCCGGGCGATGTGGGGAGCGGGACCTCGCACCCTGCCCGCTGCCACAGGAGGGAGGCCGGGGGAGGAACGGCGATGCGAACACAGGAACTATTTATTGTACACGTTGTTTAGGCAAAGGTTGTAATAGAGGAGGCCACTTCAGGGAAATACAGGGCTGTCGACCCACGCAAGTGCGCGCTGCCGCCTGGTGTGCCCCTGCGCTGGCTCTGCCACAGGATTTGGGGAGGTTTGTGGGTGGGGGAAGTCATGAGCCTGCGCTCCTGGCAGGAGGGACTGGCTGTTAGGTGACACGATGGGAGAGATTTTGGGAGCAGCATCCCGGAGTAGCTGCAGCAAGGCTCTCGCCGCCTTCACCTCCCGGCAGGCTGAACACCTCTGTGTGCACAGGGACGGGGTAAAAAGGAGAGTTCCAGGCTCAAGGAGTCAGACCTGCGGCTGGTTAGGAAGTGTCCCCTGCGGTTTAGTGGCTGTGAAGGGGACAAAGTCATTAACACGCAGATCGCCAGGGTGCAGCAGGGAACATACCTCTCCCCCCGGCCATATTAGACCTCCCGTCCTATGAGGCACAGTGGAGGGAGCTCTGCAAGGACTTCAAGTGTAACGAAAAATCCGTCCCAGCCTGTCATTTGCTCCTGGGGCTCAGTGCCATCGGCCCAAGGAAGCTCTGGCAGGCTCTGTGCTCCGCTGGTCTGCGGTGTGGGGAGGTCCAGCCTCACCTCCGAAGGCAGCAACTTGCTCTTCCCCTTCTCCAGAGGCATCAGGTTCAAGCAGAATCACAGCTGTGCTAATGCTGAACCACAGAGAATACTTGTTAACATGAAGCAAATGCTTCAAGCCTAACCCTTTTCAAAATATTCCCCAGTATCAAAGCCCCTTTTAAAGTAAAGGTTTCCTTTTCTTTTTTATTTTAGTTTTCTTTTTTTCCCCCCTTTCTCTCCTTTTAAGTGGCTCAAAGAGAATATGCTGTGTTGCATAACTCTTGCTATTTTTTCAAATATTAAAAGCCACGAGGCAAAGCTGTGCTGGAGTCGAGTCAGGGCTGGATAGAGGTGGCTCTGAATTAGGTGATCCCCGGGCTGAGAGGTAGATGTGGCACCAAAATTAGGCAACCGATGGCGATAGGTGCTCCCTCTTGGGCTCTGCCCCCCAGCCCCTGGTGCTGGAGGAGCTGAGGCATTTTCTGCTCCTTCCACATCTGCTCCTTCCTTCTGTCAAGGTCCTTTCTCATAAGGATGTATTAAGCACAGCTGGGTGGGCTAAGGGTGGTCTCAGCAATCAATGTTTTTCCTCTTATACATGCAAAACAGCTATAAACATCATTATTTCCTATGTTTGCTGCCCTTATCTCTTTGGAAATTTTTGTGAGATTCCAGGCTCTGCATCTAGATGAAGAGGTTTTCCTCCCACAGAAAATGTAAAGATAAACGATTTGGTTATAAAAGCATGAATTCTTATTTAGTGTGAACATTCTCCTGAAATAGAAGAGAGAATTATAAAACCTTTTGTCTTATAAAATGAAGCTCTTTCACAAAAAGAAGAAAGAGTGTTAATTCATTCAAAAGGCTCAGGATTGTTTTTTAAGTATGTCATGAAATGCATGCAGCAAAATGCAAAATACCTGAAATGTGAGCATTTTTGACTCTCCCTGAAAAGTCAGAGCGGGGCTGGCTTTATGAGATTTTCAGTTGAAAGGTGATATTTTCCAAGCAATGTTTTCACAGGTGATTTTCTAAACTGTGTATGTGTCAGAGTGTCTATTTGTCCGGAGTGCAAATTCATAGCTATGTCAAGCAAAAGTAAAACCTCCATAAGTTCAATATATATTTAAAAATAAAGGGAAAGAGCCAAAATTGAAAAGTAAAAAAAAAAAAAAAAGAAAATTTTGCAGCTTCAGAGTAGCACAAGGTTAAAATGGGTTTTATCACTTCAGATAATATCTAGGTTATTAATACATCACATATAAAAAGTGGGCTATTTTAGAAGTAACCTGAAGGCTTGTTAGTGAAGGTTTCTTTCAGTCCCTTTCCCGAATAACAGCACTTCCCCAGTTCAGCTCCTTTGCTTATGTTGCCCAAATGTATTAACGTTTATCAGTCAGAGGAGGGAGGGTCTGCAGAGCTTGCAAAGATCATCTTTGCTTTTGCATCCCCGAAGCGCTGCTCTTCATCAGCTGCTCTTCCTCCGCTGGGCACGCACGCAGCCTCCCTCCCCGCTCCCTTCCCTGCAACCCAGACTTCAAACGTCTGTATTTTCCTTTACCACAAGGGAGCTCTACTGTTGTGCTCAGCGTGCCAACGGGGGCAGTTTGTCGTGACATTTTCCCTGGATATCCCCGTTGTCAGATGTAGCTATCTTGGGGGATCGCTCCCTCGCCGGGGCTTGAAGAGCTGCTGCTGAACTCCGGGACCTCTGCGGCAGCTCCGCTCGGGGTCACTCCGCATCTCTGACCTCTCCCACGCACGGGCATCTTCCATTAAATTAGTGCCCAGGCTTGGCTTTTTAATCGTGTCAGCAAACCCACGGAGCCACGGCAGCGGTGCATTTGACTGCTCGGTTCAGTGAGGACACCGAACAGCATCCAGCCACATCCCCGTCACTTCTTGGGTTATATTCCAAGGATGATTAAAGTATTTATTGAAAAGGGCTCAGCTCAGACAAAGAACAGGATTTTTAGTGGCATAGAGCATTAAATTCTGGACAAAATATAGCCCTGTCAGGGCTAACTCATTTCTAAAATAATTGACCTGCAGTGATTCCTGAATGTATCAAGTATGATTTTGTCCACTTTAACTGAACAACCATGTATGCAAAATATGTTTTTTTTCTCAGAACATCTTGAGGACAAATTTCATTTTAACATACCTTTTTATTGTCCTTTTCAGCACAGTTTTCCAGGGAACTGTCTAAAAAATTATCCCTTTTATCCACCAGCTCCATGCAGCCCCTTCTGGGCTGAAATAACAGTCTTTTTACAATGTACATCACTCAGTGCAAACCAGCTTGGGGCAAGAAGGGAGACAATATCCTGTATCTATTAACTTTGAAGGAGAATTTGAGATAGAAGGTAGTTAGCTGCTCATACAGAAATTCAGCAGAAGAAATCCTCTGTACTAATTGTTAGATCTTTACTAAGCAATGAAAGCCAGATCTTTGCTTTTTGCTCATATAAAGAAACCTAACACAGCCTGACACTAAGATGAAGTACGTGATTGATTGCCATGGATTTAAGCAGTGACCTAACAGCAGACATATTACCCTTCCTAAACTGCAGCTACATTGATTTTCTTTAGGGGTCTAGCATCCATGACAGATCCAGCAGGATCTTGCTTTAGCTGTGATGATACAAAGAAATCAGAGGCTGTCGGTAGGCATGCTTGTATGTGTGAAGTTGTAATCAAATATTCAAAGCTGCCAATAATGAGTGATGCCAATGATGGCAATGATATAACCGAAGTGACAGTGTAGAATTAAGTCCTGTGATCTGACACATAAAAATTACAGCTAAGCTTCATCCTAACAACTTTCATGAAGTTGATTTGATGCATATTTTATTTTTTCTGCTAAATAAAATGACATGTACTCTCTTGCCTGCAGTTCCCTAGCTCTTCCCATGAAGTCTTTTAGGATGTTGTTCCTCAGAAAGTTCTCAGTAAGTCAATGCACAAATGAAAGCAGGAATTAATATGTCAACAGACTTGTTAGGATGGGGAAATAACAGGGAAATAATAATTCAGTAACAGAGGAGTCATCATGTAGAAAGATGCCACCCTATGAGCATTTCATGTCTGATGAGTGTTTGGATGTGCTCCCCAACAGTGCGCTTGTGACAGAGCCATGAGTTTGCCATTACTATCAATGACTCTGGTGGGCACTGGTCCACATACTCAAGACATCTTGGCTACACAAAACTGCCCAGATATTTGTGAATTGCCACTTTCCTGTTATTAGCCTGCCATGCCTGATCGTACTCTGAATTTATATAAGCTGCAAGGTTAATTCACCTTGGATTTACCCCCCTGTGTCACTGAAGGTCTGTTAAGGATTTCCTTGCCCAGCAGAAGTACTGCCTTGCTCTACATCCCCTACCTGACATTAGCAGACAGAGGGGATCTTGTACACACTCAGCACCTGCAGCTCCCCAGAAGATGTATTTGCAAGGATATTGAGTGCACCCATGTCTTTGCAGAAACTGTTGCTTGCCATGTGACCCACATGAATTAAGGAGCAAATTTGCTCGTGTTCCTTTACCTCACCTTGTATCCATGGATATGGCACTGCTCGTAGAGAAAGGTAGTATAATTGCTGTAAATTGGTTGTGTTAATAACCAGCGTGCCCTGTGTGGAGTTGATGCTGTCAGGTTTCAATATTGCAAGCCAGATTGATTTTGTGTATTTTTATTTTTAAGGCAAAAGTGCAGCCAAAAATGTTTCAAGAATGAAATGTTTCTGCTGCATAAGAGCCAGCTGGCTGGGATGAGGCAGCTGCTGGGAGCCACCCTGGTGCAAGCACTGGCAGAGAGGCTCAACAGGGCAACCAGGCTGCTGTGACTGGTGGGACAGGGGAGTCCAGCCATGGCCAGGGGGACGCCAACAGGCGCTGACACCCTGGGCAGCCCCATCCACGCACCCACTGGCCACAGAGCTGCATTTCAGCTCAGCCCCATAGTCCTTGCCCGAGCTGTGTCGCCGGGGTCTTATGCCCAAAACCTGTGCCTTGACCTTATGGCTTGATTTGCAGTTGCCCCATCACTATGCGCTTGCCTGGGAACCTGTCCGGTGGCTGGCCCTGGCTGTGGCTACTGGACCTGCTCAACTCTTGCCCAATCACTTGCTGGGGGCTGCTGCCCTGCCGTCCCCCTCAGTCCTGCTTGCTGTCCCCTCCTTGATGCTGCCATCCACACTCTGGATGCAGTCCGTGCCACAATGAACCAAACCCTCGGGTTCTGGGCCAAGAAGGAGGATAAGCAATAATAATTGCAAGCAATTTTGCAATAATTGCAAAAGCAATTGCAATAATGACTGCAAGCAATAATAGCTGCTTTCCAAACGCATAGTTCCTCTTAAGTGCAACTTTTTCCTCTGCACATATGGCTGGAAGAGATGGCTACAGAAATCTAGGAGAAAGCATGGGTTAGAAATGTGTTAGTCCTGAAACATGTTAGTCAGTTCATAGCCAGGAAGAAGGAAATCTCCAGCCCTTGTCTTAGTGACAACGTTCTTGCCAAGAAAAAAAATGCAAATCAAAAATGCTGTTTTTAAAATCTGGCCTTGTGAAGGAGAAAGGAAAGATATATGCAGAGAAAGTACACGGCTATAAAACCAGGAAAATGTGATTTTCTGGGCTTTGGGAAACTTAACACCTTGTCCAAAGCATTTGGATGTCCCTATCTCATCCAAAGCCTGTTACAAGGCTGGGTGATCCAGCAGCACAGAAATGTGCTGTCAGTGATACGGAAGCATTGCCTGAGGCAGCAGAAGGTGCTTACAGTGCGTCCGCGAGCAATAGATCAGGTGGATACACCCAGGTAACAGCACTGGCCAGACTGGGGGGTCTGGAGGCTGTTCCTTTAGAGCTGCTGGAACTGTGGTTAGAGACACCAACAATGCAGGAGAAACAATGCTTCGGACTGTGTTTTTCTATGCTTTGCACCTTTGGGAGTCTATTTGGTTTGTGTGACAAGTTTTTCGTACTAGGTAGGCTACAGGAGTGGCTTCTGTGAGAAGCTACTAGAACTTTCCCCCATGTCTGACAGAGCCAGTGCCAGCCGGCTTCAAGACGGACGCTCCGCTGGCCAAGGCTGAGCCCATCAGCGATGGTGGTAGCACTGGGATAACATAGTTAAGAAGGGGAAAAAATTGTTGTTCAACAGAAACTGCAGCCGGAGAGAGGAGTGAGAACATGCGGGAGGAACAGCCCTGCAGACACCTAGGTCAGTGGAGAAGGAGGGGAAGGAAGTGCTCCAGGCACCGGGGCAGAGATTTCCCTGCAGCCCCTGGTGAAGACCATGGGGAGGCAGGCTGTTCCCCTGCAGCCATGAAGGTCCACGGTAGAGCAGATATCCACCTGCAGCCTGTGGAGGACCCCATGCCAGAGTAGGTGGATGCCCAAAGGAGGCTGTGATCCTGTGGGAAACCTGTGCTGGAGCAGGTTCCTGGCAAGACATGTGGCCCCATGGAGAGAAGAGCCCAGGTTTGCTGGCAGACTTGTTACCCTCCATCCTGGAACAGTCTGTTCCTGAAGGACTGCACCCCGTGGAAGGGACCCATACTTAAGCAGTTCATGAAGAACTCTAGTCTATGGGAAGGACTCAGGTTAGAGAAGTTCATGGGGACTGTCTCCCATGGGCAGGACCCCAGGCAGGGTCAGGGGAGGAGTGTGAGGAGTCCTCCTCCTGAGGAGGAAGGAGTGTCAGAGATGGTGTGAGGAGCGTCACAGAGGTGTGATGAACTGACAACAACCCCCATTTCCGGACCCTCTGCACTGCTCGGGGAGAGGAGGTAGAGAAATGGGGAGTGAAGTTGAGGCCAGGAAGAAGAGAAGGGTGAGGCAAAGGTGTTTTTAAGATTTGGTTTTATTTCTCATTATCGTACTCTGATTTGATTAGTAAATAATTAAATTAATTTTCCCCAAGTCAAGTTGGTTTTGCCCATGACGGTAATTGCTGAGTGATCTCCCTGCCCTTATCTCGACCCACCAGCCTCCCGTCATATTTTCTCTCCCCTGTCCAGCTGAGGAGGGGAGAGACAGAGGATTTGGTGGGCACCTGGTGTCCAGCCAGGGTCAACCCAGCAAAGGGAGGAATAAAACCGACCTGTGCTTTGCCAGCAGGCAGGAGAGAGAAAGATGTTTTAATACGACATTAAAATATAAAGAACACATGAGGAAATCGAAAGCTGTGAAAAGTGAGGGGTGCAAAGCAGGCATTGGTGCAGTGACTTTTGGTTGGAGATGGGGAAAAAAAGTCTCATAGAAAATTGCTCCAGATGAAGATGCTGTCTTCTCCTGCAGCAGCAGCACTGAGCAAGTCTCCGGCTGTTTTGAAGGAACCAAAATAGGTTTGATTTCTTTTCCTTTGACATGCCAGCTGAGGGCTTAGAAGATTTTCATGAAGGACTTCAATCCCAGTGAGGCTGGCAGGTGTCTGCTCCTCCTCCTCCTCCCTCACTCCCTACTGCAGCCTTCCTCCGCCCACCCCGCTCCCACTGCCAGCTCCTTCTCCCTCCTCGGGGCTTGTCAGCTCCCTTCCTTCCCCACGGGCAGAGTGTGAGATTGAGAAGAGCCTTCCAGGCAAGGAGCCCAGGAAACGTCGCAGAAGAACACCAACATTTTTTCCAGCAGAACTGAACATTTCAAGCAGTGTTGCCAAAAAAACCCCAAACCCAAAAAAACAGGGAGCTTTGCCCAAAAGACAGAATTCTTGACCCAGTGAAGACTGGCAGGTGAAATGATGTGAGGGGCTGGGAGGTCAACTGGAAGAGGTGCAGAGCAGGTCCACCAGGATGGTCAGGAGAGCAGAGAAAGCCTGCTGAAAGCCAGGTGTGCTTCTACACCTGACATGAGTGGGACAGCTGTCTACGAATGCATTGGGGAATACATACCCTGGAAAGGGAGGGGAAAGCAGTTCACTTCAAAAGGGCAGCTCATGAAGAAACTGGTACACAGGGGCCATGGACGAACTTCAGCAGGAAATTGCCCGGTCTCACCCCGGGGACGCTGAGACTCCGGGGAGCTCATCTCACTCCCAGGGTGTAGCATGGGTGGGAGAGACACCCACGAGGGCTCCGAGCACATCTCAGCAGCTCCATCGGGTTGTGAAAGTGGTTGCAGGATGCTTGTGCCTGGAGCAGCAGCTGGGCTCAGTGGCTTGGGAGGTCCCTTTTAATGCCATATGTCTATATTTGCTTATCTTTCATGTTTTCTCACTAATGTCTATCTGTCTGTTTCTACAGGCAATGGAAATTGTTCTTACCTTGGGTGAAACTTGCTAATGGCAAGAAAAGAAACAGAGAAAACAATGTAAGAAAAATACTGACACCATCACTGTCAGAAATGTTTCACTTTTTTCCCCCAAAGCCACCACAAATCCACTCTGAGTCTATTTTACTTTCCCTTTTGAAACATCTGCATTCAGAAACTCTGCTTCAGCTCAGCTCTGTCATCGTGTCTATTATGTGCAAATCATCTACTTGCTTAAAACATTAACATAAAATAACTTTGTTCCATCACAGTTAGAACTTTTTTCCTGGAATTTATATATGGATTCTGTATTTTGGGAAGAAGGGAACATGATGGAAATGCACAAAGCAATGACTGATCCGTGAGCAGTGGATCAGAAACCTCTCCCTGAGTTGTGATGCATGAACAAAGGGATGTTGGAAGGCGAGAAGCTGCTGGTGGTGGGGAGCAACTTCATGGAACATTCACTTAAGCGACAGTCAATTGAGAGCAAGAATTTTGACAAGAATTCCAAACGAATTTGGGGGTTATAGGTATAACAAGAATATTCAGTTTTCATTATTGATTATAATCAGAATTTTGGAAAAGCTGTTCAACCTTGTGCGTTACATTGCTTATGACCTAGCTAGCCCAGCCTAGCTTAGTTTTTCAAATACTAAGCCACTTTGTCAGAAACTGATATTAAATCCAGGTAGATGCTGTTTGAAAGCCCTTTCTGTTTGAATCACTGATTAATGGCCATTTCACTAGATCAGTGGTTTCATTTGGGTCCTCAGTGGCCACATCTGGATGTGGAAGGAAACACAAGCCACAGCTGCCCACCTGGCTGGTGGCCCGGGTGAGAAAGGGAGCCGCTAGGCAGGTCATGGAGGCTGAGCTATTTTATCAGCTACATAAAAAGGCTGAGTCTTACTATGTTAAAAAAAAAAAAAAAAAAGTAGAGTCGCTGTGGAGAGGTGGCTGAGAACTTGCCCTGCTGCTTCTGTGGTATTGCCATCTCAGAGAACAAAGATCTTCTTTCTCATTATGAAAAGGGGAGAAAAAAATGCCATTATCCCCAAAGCTCATTCATTTATTTAAATTCTCACACTCAATTCTTTTTTGCTGTCAATCTACTTGTATCTCTCCCCAAGGAAGAATTAAGGACTGAAACACTCCTCAAATAACATTGGAACATGCCTTAAATAATAAAGGGACAGAGAAAGAGCAAGGGCAAATTGGACCGTGGGGACAGGGATGGTTAAAACTCAAATTGTCTGGAACCAAGAAGTGCTGAAATTTTGTGATGTGTTTTTGTTTCATTTTGGAATGAAATACAATTTTGGGGGGTAAAATAAAAAGAAAATATGAAAAGTGTCTTTTGAAAACATTTTTTTTTTTTTGTTCAATAATTGTGTTTCAGGTCTGGTTAGAGTTGTTTGCAGTTCTCTATTTTTTTATTGGTCTCATTATATTGTTTCCAGTGTTTCAATGACCAAATATGACATGAAAAAGTGTTAAAGTGACCTTATGAATCCACCATGAAATACAGTACTATTCCAAACTGTCCATAATGATAATATTTTGATGTTTATACCACCTCCTTATTGAATAGCCAGTGGAGGCATTTTTTTTTTCCATTTTCAAATAAGTTGAAAATATTTTTTTCAAACAATAAACTAACACAAATAAAACATGCTGAATACTTTGTCCACTTACATTCAGTCATAATTGTCCTCACTTCCAATCATTACACCTCTTAAGTCTCCTGACTGACCCTGGTGAATAACTGAGCTCTAAAAATTGTAAGCTTCAGGGAAAACTTGAAATTTTGGACCAGGAAAAGCTCTGAGCATCTCGGCCTCTTTTACCGTCAGGAGAGCTAAAGCAGAAGGAGCTGGAGGAGCAGCAGTGCCCTGACCTTGGCTTGGAGGGTGGATCCTTCTTTGTTCCTTCCAGCAGGCATCCTTATGTATTTGAAACCTTACATCTCATTAAAGTAGTAGCAAACTTGTAATGAAAATTTGGGTGGCATAAATACACTTTTTTTTATAGCCCAAACTTGATTATCACTTGTTACAAACAAGCTCACAACTTTACATACCTAATGTAAGTGAAAATGAAACCATCTGTTGAATGGCTTCCCACTATGGAATAACAGATGCATAAAACATGTGCCATAAACGGTGCTGGTGGTCTGAACCTCCTGTAGGACGCCAGATTGTTTTCAATCTTCTCCCACGGTGATTGATTACCCCGTGGGTATTGCTCAAGTGGCATGTTCCACTTTTTATCTAGCATGAGGCAAAACTGAGTAAATTGATAGCTATTATACGGACTTAAGACACAGAGTTCAGCATCTACTGGACTTCTTCTCTAATACAGCCCATCAAGCTTCACACAGGGGTTTCTCAATCTAGCTCAGCTCTAGCTGAGCTAAATAAGTGATTTTTCAGCCCAAAGAGTTTGAGGACTCCTGACAGCTTTGTGGTAGAGCTATTAACTCCTGTGTTTCAAATTTGAAATGTAGACACCATATACTATTGAAGTTACTTCTTGCATATATTTCACAACAGTTGTGAAAATGATAGGTTGAAAATGCAGAGTGGAATTATACCTTTTGACTTGAAATGTATGCTGGGATTTCTTTGCTTCAGGAGAGAAATGTTTGTCTTTGCACAAACCAACCTGCAACATAAAGGATATCGAAAAGATACCAGAATATATCAGAGATGTTGCTCGAGGAGACTCTAAAGGCTTTTTCTGCTGGTAACCCTGTGATGGGGAGTGTCTTTGTATTTGGCCCTTCATGTTGGCTTTTGGTGGTGATGGGCGAAGTGTGCATCGTGCCAACCCAGGTTTTGTTTAGTGACAGTTCCGATAAGCACACACAGAGATACAGAGAAAGGGAAACCTTGTAAGCCGCCTTCATTTTTTTTCATTAGAGCTAGACCCATGCTTTGATTTAATCTCCTACTCTTCTGACTTTGTCCTGGAATTGTTCCATTTGACACCTGCCATTTTTGGAAGTGCTTCTGTTTCTGCTGTCTCCAGGAGACTGGAAATGCATGAACTGAAATGCACATCAGATAATTAATCTTTGGAGGTGTGAGTACAAACCACAACATTTCAGGGTTATTTTAACAGTTCTGCTTGCCCTTTCCCTTCATTGACAACATATAATAGATAGGATAGAGAACAACCAGTCTCTGGTTTATCTCAGAGGAGTCTTAGTTCTCTCATTATCTTGCACAATCAACCCTTGAACAAATATAGTTTAGTGACATTTTGGGTTGGAATAGACAAGTATTTCTCAAGAGCTCCATAATAGGATTTCTTTGAACATCTATCACTTCTCCAATCTCCTCATCCTTTCTGCTGCTTCTTTGTTCCTCAGTGAAAGTACTATTTGCTATAAAACATTATTTTCAATAGCTACAGACACGCAGAAATTCAGATAATATTTCTTTCAAAGAAACGCTTAGGGTCTTTTAAAAATGTGAATACATGTAAGCGAGTTCTTTGAAGATCATTTTTGGTCTGCTGAGGCTCATAAAACTTACTGAATATTTATAACAACCACCACAACAAAAAGAAAGAAGAATGATGTCAATATAGACTAGAGAAACTGCTTTAAAAATATCTTTGGGAAATGACTTTGAATGCAGTTGTCAAAGAAGCCTCAGGGAATTAGGTGCTCAAATTCCATTAAACTTCATAAGAACGTAATCACCTCATCACCTTGGTCTTGTAAGTAGATCCAAGCTATGTCCAGAATATTGTTACAGAATGAGGTGTTTAGAAATGAATGATTTGCGTCTCTTTTAAAAATACAGGATGATTTGATTTCCTCTTTATTGGGAAGATCAGTTGTAGTTTTGGTTTGCAATGAAGACCTTCGTGAAACATGCCAGAGCAACACTGCAGTTCTTTTTCGGTAAGAATTTAAGGATTTTTACATTTATCCAGGATTTCTGGATGGACCTGAAGCCCAGCTTAAATGTTGAGGAGTGCAGAGGGGCTGCAGTGTGTCCAGGGTCCAGCACAGGTCTAAGCTGCTTTGCTCGGGAAATAGGCGAGGGGACGATGAGTGGGCGACCAGCTGGCAAAAAAGTGAGTTCTGCAAGAAGGGTGGTAACAAGCTATGGATCTGGTGAAAGCCAACCATGGGTCTCACTGCCATAATAATTTCGGGATGAATCAGAGCCTGGAAATATCAAGACGTCACACAAATAGAAAATCTGTTCTTTTTTAGGTATAAAATTGGCAGGATCAGGCCTACGGTTTGCTCCTGAACATCCAAAAGAAATGAACTGGTTTTCTGAATGGAGCTTGTCACTGTGCCAGCTCATCAGCCTGGCTAAATTAATTCATTCATTAACTACATTACAAATATGATTTGGATGGAAGAAAAAACAGAGGAAAAATTAGGTTTGGATTTAAAAACCACATCGCATTTGACCCTTTACCAATGCATTCATGAATTTGTTTCATTTAGGGATGATTCCTCCCTTTAAAAATGTATTTAAGTTAATATCTAAACACAATGTTTCTCACAGGAAAAAAAATCCCTCAGGCTTTTCATTAGAAAAATGTCAGAACCATTTGTTTTTCAGTTTTGAAATTTCTGTCTCTTGCTTTCTTAGCCAAACCAAGTCAATGAACTTGACTCTTGTCCTTGTGAATGGTTTCACTTGATGTAAATGGTGGGGTTTTTCCTTTGACTGTATGCTGTAATGCTGAATGGCAAAACTTGCACAATATGGTCTTCATCTGATAGGTTAAGCAATTAATCATGACTTCATTAGTTTCACTTTCCAATCTCCCACATGCCATTTCTTCTAAAACATATTGGTAGGTTTTGAGGCAATTTGAAAAGTCTTTGCAATTCAAGTTCAGCTGTAACCCCATTGAAGAAGTGTAAAGAGCTTTGGATTTGTCCTAGCAGAATTTCAAACTTCCTGCTTGGGGAGCAAATAAATGAAGGAAAAAATAAAGGAAAAATGAGAAGAAAACAAAAAAAATACTTCAATATTTTTAATGAAAATGATACTTTACTAAGAAACCAAACTTGAAAGGTTTATTTGATGTGCCAGAATTACTTGACAGAAGCCAGATACTAAATGGGATGCCAAGGACGGAAAGCCAAGGATCTTACACATCAGTGAAACATTTACAGTGTCCCAGAGCTTGACCATTTCCTGTTAACTGCTGATGTATGAACTACATTTCTCTCAGCCTTGGCTTTTCTTGGTACCTGCAATGGGCTGAAGTCAGATCAGACTGTTGTGACTGCCAGTCATGCCACAGAACATGCCAGAAACTCATTATTCCATGATGTAAAAAGCTCAAGGTCCAACATCATCACACTGTCTCCAAAACAAAACTGAGGTCCACAACACCTACAGCACTTTCCTGCACGTTACTATATTTTTTCTAAAACACAGTAGCAAAAGCTCAGCACGATTTTAGAGTTTGCTTTTCAATTTTCTGCCAAGACACAAGTGTAGAATTCGTTGCTTTGAAGAATATCTGGAAAAAGATGTTCTTATGAACCTGTGGCTGCTCTGGATCTGTGGTTGAGGCAATGCTGCTTGCAGGGGATTGTAGCACCGAGAGGTGCAGCACCTGGACCCCTGTGCTTTGGAAGGACAATCTCCCCTGAGGACAGGCATGCTCCAGACTTCTTCTGGCACATCACTGTGGGAGAGGAAGAGAAAGGATTCATCGTTGTAGGGTCCTAGGTGGCAGCTGCTGTGTAATGTAATTATTTGAACATTTGATCTGTTTCTGGGCGGCAGGGCTATGAAAAAAATAGAAGAATAAAAAAACCCAAGGAAATGGTTTATGGCAAGAGGCAATACCAAGCATCAGTCCCCTCATTGAAAGTCGACCTCTCCAAGAGACTGGGTAGACGGGGCTCTAGAGATGCTCTTTGTCTGGGCTGACTAGCTGAGACAAGGTGGTATATGTCATAGTTGTCTAAGATGAGACAAAATAAATCCTGCTCTGCTGCTTAGTTGACTTCTGTTTTGCTTGTTCTCATCATTTTGTGACAAATTACATGATGCCAGGCATTTCTCTCAAAGCTCAGTACTTTCAGTCATGTGAAAATATCAGTTTTAGCTTCCTAATAATCCTCTGACCTTTGTGGCTGCAACGAATAAACAAACAAGCTCCCCAAAAGACCAGGATCATATATATAAAAAAAAATATATATGTGCAGATGATAACAGAACAATTCTCTTAATTTTCTGTTTTGGACTTGCAGAAGGCTGGTATTGAAATCCTAACAGCTGTGTCCATTTGTAAACTTTCAAATTAGGATTTAAATGCTTTCCTTGATCATCTTTGTACCTTATATTCAAAGGGTCTGAATTCTTTTCCATTAAAGTTAAGGGAAGCTTTGAAAATTAATTCCGTGGATGTTTTTAACTTTAATTAAGATATTTAATATTCAAAAAGTGCATTCTCTGAAAACCTGTTCCTTGAATTAGAAAGAGAGAAAGAGGCAGTTTCCTATTTACCTTCTGTAGGTCTGTGCCCATCTAACAGGCATTATCCTTTTTCACAGTTTAAAATTATTTCTTTTTCATCCTTTCCTCTGCATCCCTGTCACTGAATTCATTATTCATTTTACTGACACATCTACTAAGTGAGCTAAGCCCTATTATGATTAGTTTCAAAATATGCTAATCAAAAAGCTACAGTATAAATATTTAAATTTCAGATTTTAGTAAATCTACCTTATCAAAAGTAAAAGGAAAGAAAATGAAGCAACAGAATACATGTATTATGTATACTATTATTATAGGAATATATGAGAAAGCCTCCACAGAAAAGCCTCAATTTTTAATTTTTTTTTTTTTAAATAAGGGTCCTGTTGAGAAACATTATTGCAGTGAGTAGGTAGGCAGCCTGCACCTACGCAGTGATGGTAATTAGAGCAGTGACTCGTTGTTCTGACAGGCAGCACTGCTATTGATCAGCCGATCTGATCAGCTGGATTCAGCCCAGCGATACTTTCACACAGAACAGTCAATTTCTTTAAAAATATTTAATTGTGTTTGCATGTGGGTGACTCTCACCGTACTTTTGGTTAATTCAACAAAGACCAGAGTCAGTTCCAATTCCCAGAAGCCACATCTGAGTGCGTTGCCCTCTTCCCACATTGTGGGATGGTTGTGAACAGCGGGAGGGATGTGTTGTCCCATGCAGGTCCCGCTGTGCAGGATGTGGATCAGCAGGTGGAAGGGCTAAAACCTGGAAAGGAGATGGAGAAAGCCTTGTCAGAAGGGGAAGACACAAGAGCTTCCTGGAACATCCTCCTAAAGATGCTCATCTTGGCCTTCATAGCTTGATGTGCCCAGCATTGTGCTGGAAGGAAACACCTCTTTCTCAGCCATGTCTGCATACTTTAAGAAGTGCTGGATAGGGGAGAAAAATCTCTGTTGAAAAGATGCAGTCTTTGGTATATTTGTTTGTTTGCTTGTTTTTGCCTCCAGAGCTTCCCATAGTTCAATATTCAAATGTCAACTGATTTAACAGTCCATGACCTACAGCTTTTGTTTATAAAGTATTTTGTGAGTTGCTCGATTCCTTATGTTTTGCACATCAGCAATAAACATAAATTCCCTTGATCTATGGGCAAGAAGAGACTAACTTTTGAACCTGTGTTTAATTGCATCTTTTGCTGTCTCAAAGGGTTTGGGGCCCTCATGCATTGCCAGTGAAGGGACAGAAAGGGGGAAGAAGAGGCCGTCACATGGCTTGAATATTTGTCCTGACTCTGAAAGAGAACATTTCTACAGGGAAAGCAGTTCTCTGTCCCTTGCTGTTGACAAACAGAGGGAAAATATAGCTAGTAGAGAAGTTTCATTTGCATCAGTTCATTCCTTGAAAGCCTTTAGGAACTACCATTACTGCGCACACATTCATAATTGATTAATGGGAGTTTTTAACGTTCTTTTGATCTGATGTGTCTACAAAAGCCTGAGATATGTGAATTCATGCAAGGCCAAATTCCCAGCCTTTTCTAGGATGCTTTCATTTGAAAAGTAGAAACATCAGCTTCCTGCAGCTGTCCCAGGGTTTCTGTACACATAGGCTTACTCCATTTTAAAAAGCCAAAGGTTGACATGAATCTTTTCCAGGATGTATTCTGTACCTTATACTGTACCTATATCTTCCACTGAAGAATTATTCTATAACATTACAAGATTGTGCAAGAATGAAGAACTGTGTATCTCATGCTGTGTATTTTTTATATGTGACATTATTCTTACATATTTATCTGAAATTGTAGAAACATTAGAAGGAAATAAAAATCCACTCTGATTTGATTTTTCAGAAATATTTCTATAATCAAGAACTACATTTTAAAAGCCACTAAGTAGTTTGATCAAAGCAGAAACATGATATGGAGGGCTGGTAACATTACTTTGCTTTTTCCAATCATATTCATTCTTATTGGTATATATCTTTTCAGGCTGCTTGAGAGAACACAGGATCCCACATCCAACCTGAAATAAAAATATGCACAGTATGAAAATATCAGCAATCAATAATTCCCAAACTGGCTTCCATCAGCAGCTACCCAAACTTATCATACTGCCCGAGGACAATTTCCTGCTGAAAACCCAGTCTGAAACAAGCGATTAAGTGAACGAGTGATGATAATGTGCTTTGAAAGTTAAGCCAGGGGTGATTAAATGTCTGTGGGTAATAAACAGAATTATAAGTATTTAGGAAACAGAGCACAACACCAAACACAACCAGAGCATAGTATATCATTAGCTGTTGTAAGCAAAAGACATTCATGTATGGGACAAGATAATGGTTGGACGTGAGAAACTGTCTGTTCCATTAAGTGCTGTTTTCTCCACTCTTTAAAATGCCTCCCCGTAAGCTAAGTGCTGTGCTATAAGCATTTAACATGCTCCATGATACATTTATACATTTCATAATTCAAAGCTGCTTCCATGCCCTCAGAAGTCTCTTTGCTACTTTGAAAGGGATAGCTTGACAAGAAGAGAATTTGGCTCTTTTAGAAAAGAGCTTGCTCCTATGTCACATGGATCACGGTGAAATTTGACTGGGAGGGGCCCTTGGGAGCTGAAGTAGAACGTATCAGCTCACACTTTGAGCCATTCGCTTGCATCATATTTTCAGAAAATAAAGAATAATAATTCAAGATTTAAACTTTGATGGCTTCAATTGCTTAGCAACAGAGTTAGCAAACTCAAGACTGTTTTAACTATGAATTTGAAATAACTATTGGGATCTGGAAAACAAATGATAGATTAGTGTAGCTAATTTCATTCTTCATTTCTTTTGTCTTAATTTCAGGATAGCAAATTTGGTAAAATCCAGTACAAACAGTCATAGTAGGCTGAAAAAGAAAAGTGATTTGTCCTTTAAGGAAGCTCTTAGCAAACATTTCTGTTTTGGAATATGCAGGCAATAGCGCAGAGTTATCAAGAAATAATTGTCAGAGATTGGTGTAGCTCTGCAGAGCACAAGGTTTGAATTAACAGGTCCTCATTGTTGTCAAACAGATTTCCTGATTAGTGTTAAAAAAAATACAAATATATTTCATGCCACTAGATAGAGTCAGTTGAAGCCTGGGGATTTTTGCTATAAATATTGATACGCCCCCGCAATCGCTGTTCTGACTCATTCGTGTTCTCTTTCCTCTTCCCCTCTTTGGCTTCAGCTTCACGCTACTGCTACACTTCTTACTCACCAAGCAGTAGAGTCACTGCTGCCTTCAGCACCGCTTCAAAAGCCTTCCTTTCAAATCTTTGGAGAGAAAGCACAGTCTGACAGATCACCTTTTATTTATCCTGTTTGCTTAGGAAGCCATCTGCCTTGGAAGCAAGGCTTGCATTGAGGCAGCACCTGTGCTGCGTGCCTGGGGAGGAGGTCCTCCCAACCCCATGTGGTGTTTTGGTTGCCACCAGGCTTGCTGAAATTGTTCCCCTTCCCTCTACTCCTCCTGTCCCTCCGCAGCCTCATGCAAGTGCTGCTGGAAGGGTTGAATGGAAAAGTTTCCATGTGGCACAGTTTGTCTTTTTTTTCTCTCTTAAAGGAAGAGGTTGTTCCAAAAAGAGTCAAAAACAAATCCCAACGAAGCCACAGGAGCTTTCCCTCCAGTGTTGGATCAGGATAAAGCACTCTGAAAGGCCTATTTTTAAGGGAGGGTGCAGTCATCCTGCTTGTGACTAGAGGATGAGCTGGTTGAAGCATGCAAAGCATGGAAGAGTATGACCAGTTCTTTAGGTAAAGGAGGCACGGAATTCACAGCATTTTGTGGCCGATCTCTAGCTACATTTGGAGATTTGCAAAATCAATGGCCACTTACTTCTCTTTTCCAACTTTAAATTTAAGCCTGCAGGTTTTCAAGGTGCTTCAGCTAAAATCATGATCAAGCAGGAGATACGAATTACTGATCTTGGTTTTTCACCTTCCTTCAAGTCTGAATCCAGGTTTTCTAAGGTAAATTCTTTTCACTTCAGCGGCTTTTTAAACTGAGGTCTTCAACAATTTTCAACCATAACAATACCATCTCCTAGCATCAATACTTTGTTTAATTATTAGCATTTTTTGGTGGACCTTCATCAAGGAAACACCAGATGGACTATATTGCCTATTTTTTCCCTTTTATTCATTAGGTAACATTACTGGATTGGACAAGCAGTGTTCTCCTGTAAATAGGTATATTTTGTATTGTTCGTAACTCATTGTGATCTTCTAGTAGTTTTATTATTTTATCTCTTTTTATTTTTTTTCATGTTTTCAATCTATTTCCTTGTAAACTAACTAAAATTAAATATTTAAAATTTCTTGTAATTAATGTCCTGCCCTTCAAAAGAGGGCTCCAAATCTTGGGTACCATTTCCAGTTTCAGCATTTTTATTGACATTGTCATTAACTCCTTTTCATGATCCTTCAGATCACCTGCATGAGTAATCTCTGATCTAGTCACCAATGTCTGGTCCTTAACCAATTTATGTTAGTCACTGCCCCAGGCTTTTTCAGTTTATTACCTTGCTTCAATTTGTATTAAAAAAAAGAAAAAAAAAAAGACAGCTTCGCCTTGATTTGAGATGTCATTGTCTGCTCTTGAAATGTAAAAAGAATTTAAAAATAAAGCAAGAGCCTCTCCAAAATGAGATGTTAAGGTATGCAAACAGAGCTGACAATTGAATCAACTGTTCACAGGCTTGCAAGCGTGCGAAGATTCCCTCCCAAAAATGTGGCTGTAGAAACAAAATCACTGGTCTGTGTAGGCTGTGCTGGCTCAGGCTTGAGAAACCTTTTTTAGTCTTACCTGAACACTTCTCCTTGATACCTGCCTTCGGATGAATTTATGATAAACTTGCTGCTCTGTGCTAAATTCGACTCCTGCTCCACGCTAATTGCTTTTTCATTAATTGTCCTGCTGCTGCACCCTCACTCTTCGGTCCTGTGCATTGAATTGCAGTAACCGAATTTCTACACCTTTCTGCCTCTGGCCTGGCAACAGCCCAGCCCAGACTGCTTTGGTGGATGTTATCCTGGAAATATAATCCTGAGCTTCTCTATTACATTTCTCGGTCTCTTCACATCGTTGACTGCGCGTTGGTTGATCACCCTGGGGCTGGGAGGACCTAAAGTTGCAGGGTGATGGCATCTGCCCCAGTTTGGCCAGTGGCTGGCAGCGGTCATCACCTCCTGTGTGGGCATCTCTGCAGGGAGGGAAGGAGAGCCAACGTCTGCTGCTCCCCGAGGGAGTCGGGGCAAGACATAAAGGAGGCAATGAAGGGAAGAAACAAGAGGGCATCTGGGCAGGCGCCTGCCCTGCCCCTGCCCTTGTTTTCCCTGCTCCTTGGCTATAAGTAGCTACGTCAGTCTCTGGAGCTGTCAATCCGGCATCCTCCACTCTCTACAAAAGAAAGTAACTTTTTAAAAAGTGACACGGATTGAACATGTAAAATGCTTTTTAATTTTCATGTAAATTCCATCTTTGCTCTCCTGAGTCTGGAGGTGTCCAAAATTTGAGAAGCAGAAAATAGATTTTAAAAGAAACATTAAGCTATTTGCTAGCTTCTCTGTATAAAAGGTACTTGAATGTGTTCTGAGTCTTTAAATACCATGCATTTGGTTCTGTATTATTTTATTAAGCTTTGCCCATGAGTCGTATGTCAATAAGTTAAGCTGTGTTTGTTGCCTGAGCACTTTTACCTTTTGCTCCCCAGAGCGAGTGTGATCTTTGTAACAGGCAGCTCTATCATTTCCCTGTGTTTGCCAACTGATCAGTTAATTACCGATCCTGGCCCTCAGCACACTGGGTTATGCCACCCAGCTGAGGTTTGAGCTGGAGGATTTGCTGCAATATTGTTTTAAAGTGGTTATTTCACTGTGTTTTAAGAGAACAGGAACCGGGCACTGCAGGACATGAAGAAGAAAATTAATCGATGTCGCTTTTTTTATCCAGCCACGCAGCGGTTCAGATGCTGTGAAGTCCTCTCCCTGCCCGCCCCCCAGCCGTGGCGTTGCTGCAGCAAAGCAGGGCCATTCCTGCAGGGATGCCTTAGAGGAGGTAGAATAGACCTCAGGAGTTCTTAGCGCTTGATTCACATATTTCTGGTTAAAAAAAAATTCATTGCATTGGAGAGCTAAAAGCCTCTGTAGAGCAAGGCAGAGCCAGGCAGCAGAACTGCGTGTGCCTGCAGGCAGAGCAGCAAAGACTTGCCAGAATTATTAGAGGTCCCTCTCAAAAGCCCGTTTTCCAGGTTTCCGAAAATGGAGATGAAAATTCGTCATCTCTGAAAGCTTTTCTTAGGGATACCCTGTTATGCACACACACAATTTGCCTCGGTCCACTGGGAAGCCGAGTTACAAAAGCAGTGCCCCTCTCCACGCTTAGGTTTTGGTCCTGGCTTAGAGAAATATTGAAATAGGATTAGGGTTGCTTCCAGTCTACCCAGGATCTGGTTCATACAATGCAATCGTTGAAAAATGCTGAGGAGGTGAAACCACTTACATGCGTTCAGAAGACCGAAACGCAGAGATGGAGTGGACTAGCCCTTGTGTTTTATTATGGGATAGACGAGCTCAGCAAGAAGAGTGTGCCGGCTGATGTGTGAATTGCTTCGTCACAGGGAAAGTCCCACAGATGTTTCAGTTGACAGGTGTCAACTGATACGTTGTGATGTTTTGGAGTCTGTTCTCCAACCATTCGATATAGGGGAGGGGATATCCTATACAGGAGTTTTCAAGCTCTGTAAGGAGGCTTTGAAATGAAAAGGTGATTCAGTGAATTTTGTCTTTTTCTGGCTGCGAACTGCCAGCCAGAAGATCACCTCAGATCTGTGGTTTTCTGCTCTCTGCCTACCTTAATCAAATTATTTCTGTGAATAGTGCTCGGTTTGTGTCACGCTATAAGTAGCTCATAATCCTCAACTGATATATGACATTGGGTGGCAAAACACCACTCTTTTAATTGCACATTATAGTCATATAGTATATTTTTCTTATTTGAATGGATTTATAAATATGCAGAAAAGCTTTCCTGGGGAATATCATACCATCCTAATTTTACTTTTGTTGAATGGTGTCCAATCTCTGCTTAAAATTCCCTGTTCTGATGGGTATTCCAGCTGGCAAACTAGAACAGTCACAGTAAATTCATTTCAAAGTGCAAATTAATATTTGCCAAGATGTACTTACTCTCTTCGCAGCATTCAATCAGCTCTCCCTAAAGCATAATGCGTGGAAAGACTGAAATGGATGAGATACCTATTGCAATTCACATTAATGTTACTAATGGGAGTTCTAAATGAGAATTGGATCAGGCAGTAGATGAATTAATATGTCTCTCTAGTACTTAATTAATCAGTCAGTTTATCAGTAATTATGAATACAGCACTTCTGATCTTCAGGAAAAGCTTATCCCCTTCCTAGAAACCATGCACATATCTGATTTTCATGTCTGAGAAGTGTATATTTATGAATTGCTTACTAAAATTATGATATTTTTTCAATTGAAAAGTTCCTTGCTTTTGTCTGTTTTTAGTAAATGGGCATTTTGATGGAAAGTTCACGTTGCCACTGGAGAATTTATGTGAAAATCATCTTTTAATCACCTTTTATCAGAACTGTTTTGAACATTCTCCAACCAGTTGCAGAGTTTGCACAGGCTTTGTGTCCCCAGAGACCTGGGTTGTTTTAATAGAACAGGTAGAACCATTTAAATGTAGTGTAGTTGTTTTTATTGCTTCTTAGAGAATCAATAGAAGAAGTGTTGTGCCCAGATGTTTTGAGATGGTATTAATTGATGATATTTAGGACTGATTTTTATACTGGTATTTTATCAGACAGATATACCTTTAGGGAGAGATTTCAAAATTAGTGATAGATTTGTTTTTGATTTGAAAGAAATTATTTGTTTTGTGATTTGAAGGTAACAATCACACCAAACAAACTTCAGCTGATTTGCTCAATGAAGAAAAGAAAGAATTTCACAGTAAAATGTGTTCAGATTCTGATGCCTCTTAAGTTTTTGGTGCTTAGTTGAGCTGGGGCTCACCTGGAGAAATAATGGTCCAAATGGTGGTGTTCTCTGTTAGCCTTGAAGTTAAGTGGCAAAGCCACTGCAAGAAGTCATTGGATGTCAGTACTGTGGGAGTGGGACCTCAAAAAAAGTTGTGTTGGTAACAGGGTCACTAGATAAACAGTTGGGTTTAAGCCTAAGGGTAGTTGCTGGCAGACTTTGGTCCCACTGATGGCTGTTCCAGGTGACTGGGAAAACTTCAGGTTTGGAGGACTTTCAATGAGATTAGCCTTGGAGAAATCTTGGACTTGAAGCACTGGCAGCAGAGTTTCTACCCCAGTGCTATGGCTTTCTGGACTGTGGTGATTGTATTGAGATTCCTGAAAGAAGTGGGAATGAAGACGATGAGCAGCTTGGAATTAATTCTTTTTCTTGGGCAGAGTTTGTGAACGAAGCAAATGAATTTGCATAAGAGATCATATAACCTGTGGAACTGGTGGTCTTCTCTGTGGCTGTGTCTTCTCATCTGTGTCTTCACCAAGACCCTAAATGAAACATGGCAGTTATGAGGCCAAGATAATTCACTTGAAGGCTTCTGCTTCTTCTGTGGCTTGAGGTTAGTGGGATGTTTTATAACAATGGCCTGATCTTGGTTGATTTATTTTACACATCTTCTGTGTTGGTCTTTGTTGTGGTGGGATATAAATCAGGACTTAGACATCCAGGAAGGAGTGGATTACAGGGTACTAGATTAAACTCAGGGGTTGTCATCAGTAAATCTCTCTTTTGTGGATGATTAGTGGGAGAATCAAATGAGGTATTTTAGACTCTCCATGTGGATTATCTGAATAAACATAGTAGGAGCTGGCAAACCAATTTTTTCTTTGTTTGGCATTATTTTTACCTTTCATTTTTTTCTCTCTTTTCTAAGTTTTGTATGTATTTTTCACTTACAAAGATGGCTGTATTTTTGATATAAAATATGTATTTTCCAAAAAAGAGAAAAGAACTCAAATATTATTTGTTTCATTTGAAAACTGGAATATTAGTTGTTTTTTCCTAAACTTTCTGTGAAGTCAGCTTAGTTTCAAACTTTTCAATTTGTGTAGTTGTAGAATGTATCAAAAATCTTGAATTTAAGGAAGCTAGCAGGATATATATACATTTTTTGAAGTCAATTCCTCCTTTGATTTCCACCCATACTGAATTTAAAGCAGACTTGCATTAAGTAGAAATTTTCACACGCCAGTAACCTACCTTATGGGCTATTCTCTTTCTATAAATATTGAAGTTTATATTGAGTTTATATTGGAGAGCACGAAGCTTTCCAAAGGTGATAACACTGTGCCCTTGAATTGCTCAATTCATTTATTGTGTCGAGATGTGAGGATACTTAGGTATTCTGCTAGAGCAATCTTACTCAAGCTGAAAACACGCCAGTCATAGTTTTCTTTTCTTTCCTCTTTCTTCACAGCCTTGGTGGCCTTTCGTGGTTGTAATGACCTGAACTAAATCAGCCCCTTCAGCCTGATGAGGAGCAGTTAATTCCTGTGATTGATACATCCCTGACCAGGGCTGTCACTGAGACAGAGTGCTGGATTTCAGGATATTAACCATCTTCCTGAATATTTCTGTTCTTCTTCATGTTGTTGTGACAGAGAACTGGCATCACTGTAAAGTGAGATCTCAAGTGGCTGAGGGCATGGTCACCGTATCAGAGGTGAAAACATTGCTGCTTTGCTGCCAGCTGACCCTGAACTGGACTGAAGGTTTAATGTTGGCTCCCAGGGGGCACCCCACACCCTGGTGGTGGAGGGGCTGGCTCACCAGATGGTACCCGGCATGGAGAAGATGTACTTGTATTCATGCTCTTGGTCCAAGGAGCTTGAACTGGTGTCCAACAGTCCCACACTGGATTTGTGGGAACCCTCTCTGTGCTCAGCTAATATTGGAAAGATTTAGTTGGTATTTTTCCAACAGTTTGAATCTCAGTGGGTTGGTGAGCCAAACTGTGGGAGATGTAGCACCATTCCTGACCTTGGTGGACCTTTCAGTTGTGAGCTGATAACAACCATTTAAAGACTGAATAGCTGTGATGTTCCGCTAATGTGCCTTCCTTTGCTCCCTTGTAGTAGGTCTCTTCCAGTTCCCTAAGCTTGTTCACTGCCTGGTTGAGCCAATAGCTTTGCCATTTTAATGAGAAAGGAATGGCTGGCTAGACTCAAGCATAAAAATACATTATCTGCATTGTACATGCAGGCTGGAAGTAAATCCTTTAATTAAAGACCTGAGAGGTCAGAGAAGATACATGGGATGAATGAACTCAATTCATTTATCGGTATATCTATGAATATGCACAGATTCAATGAACTGGTGAAAGCACTGTAAATTTAATTCATGCAGTGAAAATTTAAAACATGGAAAGGAAAGTCTAGGAAGGCTTCTCTGCCTGAATAATGAAAGTGAGAGCAGAGCAGAGCTCAACTTAACAAGCACACTTATGGCCAGACTTCTCCGTGTTAGAAACACCTCCAGAATCACTGTTTACTTAACAAATAGAATTTTACTCTTTGTTTCTCTTCCAATAGTGTTTAAATAGTTTTAGAATATTTTTAATAGATATATTAAATAAAATAATAGAAGAGGAAGAAGACATATAGTTACAGAAATATATGCTAGTTCTGCCCTCTGATAGTGCAAGGTTGCATTTATAAACTAATTGGTGATTTTGGAACCACCAAACCTGTATGGGCTTTCAGTAGTGAGGGATTTAGCACATAACAAGGTCTGGAGGTCTCTGTAATGGAATGATTCTATGAAGTCAACAATTTACAGTTAAAAAACCCAATCCACTATCAGAATGAATAGGCAATTTTAATAAAGTTAAAGTGTGTCTAATTTATAATTTAATAAATGTTTAAGGCTTTAATAAATTTTCTTTCAGTAATGGAAACATAAGGGTCCTCCAGCTCACCAGTTACAGATATCAAGTGCTGTGAAGTGCATCAAGGTAATATACATCTGATCTTAATAGAAAAGCTGTAATCATAGAATCATAGAATGGTTTGGATTGGAAGAGACCTTAAAGATCATTGAGTTCCAAGCCCCCTGCCATGGGCAGGGACACCTCCCACTTGTGCAGGTTGCTCAAAGCCCCATCCAGCCTGGCCTTGAACACCTCCATGGATGGGGCACACACAGCTTCTATGGCCAACCTGTTCCAGTGCCTTACCACCCTCACAGTAAAGAATTTTATTTCCGATATCTAATCTAAATCTACAGTCTTTCAGTTTAAAACCGTTGTCCCTCATCCTATAGCTACGTTCCCTGGTAAACAGTCCCTTCCCACCTTTCCTGTAGGCCACTTTAGGTAGTGAAAGGGCTATAAGATAAGCCTTCTCCATATGCTAGTTGACCAGGTCTCCTGTTTCCTTTCAGAGGGGGGCCACATTTTCCCTAGTCTTCCTTCTATCACTGACGTACCTGTAGAAGCTTTTCTTGTTGCTCTTGACGTCCCTGGCCAGATTTATCTGTACCTGGGCTTTAGCTTTTCTAAGCTGATCCCTGGCTGCTTGGGCAATTTCTCTATATTCCTCCCAGCGTACCTGTCCTTGCTTCCACCCTCTGTGGGCTTCCTTCTTCTGTTTGAGTTTGTCCAGGAGCTAATGTGGATGTAGAAACTCCTGCCCAGAAGTGGAAGAGCAGGGCTGCTCTGAGGCCTCCCTGCAGTGAGGATTTGAGCCAAGGAACAACTGAACATCTGTTTCCAAACATCCATGTGCTTCACTCAGAGATAAAACAACAGGAAATTCTGGCTGCAGGGAATCACCAATCTCCCATTGAGCTAATAACATTGTGATGAGAACCGTACTGAGACTAGAAGACTCATTTATGGAGTGTAATCTGGGTATTGCTATCTTTTGAATAGTTCTGCTTTTGGTTGTCTCTTCCAGAATTCCCCCCGTTATCCAGGTAATCCATGTTATTCCCTTGGTTCTATCTCTTCTCACTCCCACACATGTATAGTTCCCTGCCGTTTTGGGCCCGGATCTATTCTTGTGTTGATTATGTTGTTCAATACAATCGTCACTGTACTGATTTCCAGATCCACAGAAATTTGACCCATCATTTATCACTGCCTGTAAACTCTTCAGCTTCTTTATATCCCTTCAAAAATACGAAGCAGATTCTTTGCGTCCAGCCCCATTTCTTGCCTTCGGTGGATATGCTCCATTGACTCAGAAATGCCATTCTCTGGGGGGTCTGGAAGCCACCTTGTCCATGCCCCTAGAGCATTCCCCTCTGCAGAGGCTGAGCCTGTTGGTCTCACGCTCAGCCCTGCACTCGGGGACACGCCGTGCCTCACGCTTCGTTCTGTTCATTTATTCACATGGAATTAAAAGTACTTTGCATCAAAAATCACGAATAAGTAGGGCAGGGTAGTGAGTTAAAAATAAGCTGTGACACGCTTCAAGCGTTCCTTCATGTCCGGTTACATCTGATTCCTGTACTACTCGCAGTGACCACTGTCACAACCATTTCCCTGGCACGGTTAGAATCGCTAATACAGCAGCTTCCCTACCGCTGGGCTTCGGGACTGGAACTGCAGAGGAAAAATGCAAAGCTGCACTATCCTAACCATAGCACGTGATGAGAAACGATCTCTGTTGGCAAATCCAGCTTTAAAACGCTGTGCTGAAAACATTACTCCATTATTTAGAAGGAGTGGGTGGAGCAGGCCTATTACCAGCCACTGCTATTACTCTATTACTGATGCTCTAAAAGTTTCTGAAGACGACAAGCTGAAGTTGTTCAGTTATTAATAGAGATGTTATATTTTATTCATTTCAGATGAAAAAACCATAGGGTATGATATAAAATTCCCTGAAGTTGAAGGGAGACATGTTTTCAGTACATTGAATCATTGAAAAGAAGTCAAGTGAAGTGACATTATGAATGCTTTTTCTACATATTTCTGTAAGTGGTCTCCTCACACCATCCAGCCAACCACAACAGCTACCCTTTAGGTCCTCTTCTCTCCATGGGGGGACTCTTGCAAGTGTTCCTGTACCACATTTACTGTGCAAAGGGCTTGAGTATGGTCCTGCACCTCTGCCTGAGCTAAAGCAGGTGGTTGTGCACGACAGAAAGAGCACTATGTGATTGTGTTTACTTTCCTGTGCACTGCCAAGCTGTACCAAGAGGATGTCTGAAAAATAGAGGGCTGAGTTTTTGGTCCTATGCTTTTTGCCTTTGGTTTAGGGCAAGGCTCTGAACACTCTGCTGGTGTTGGGTGGTGGAGGAGACCACCTGCAGAATAGCACAGACATTTCCTTCTTCCATGAGCTGTAGTATAGGATATGTTGGGTTGTGTTCATGTGGGGGCAGAGTCCTTTTGGGGTGTTCATAAATGCACCCTTGCCCACAAGCTGCAGAGTAACAGCATTGGTTTTACTGGGTAAAGTTTGCTCACGACTGGCAGCTTTGATGGACCAGATTCTTTCAGCAATGGAACAAACGCTCAGTTCATATTAATGCTCAGAGGCTGTGACAACTGTGCTGCACTTTGGGGTTGACACCTGTTCAGCGCTGGTTAATCCTGAATTTGTCCCATTAAAATACAATCATGCTGTCATTTCAAATGTGGCTGTTTTCTGTACAGACATGCACAGAACTGAAAAAGCTTTTTTATTCCACTCCAGCTGCCTGGAGGAGATAAGTCCTATCTGTATCTCAGTTCCATGCTTTATATCTACCAGAGGCAGGAATCCAATACACAGATATCACTGAGGCATCGCTGTGTTAAAGAATGGACAGATATAAATAATGGGACTATGGACAGATGCATATTTCTTAATTCCCCTTTACAGATTCTGTTAAGGTGAGTTTGCAGGATTCCTTCCCTGCCATTTTTTTTAACAGTCAGTGGTTTTGCTGTGCATCTGCATTTGCAGCCCAGCAGAATTTAGCCCAGTTTCTCATTTATTGGTTCCTGAGGGTTAATGCAGTACAAACATTTTTCCTAAGTGCTAAAGGCAACTAGTATCTTGTGGGAAGAATAAAGTGCATCATCAGGTAAGATGCTGATACCAAAAATAGCTTTGCAAATAAATTGAGAGCTAAGAAATAATGTCTGTTAATCTGTTGGAAAAGTTCTGCTGGTGACATCAATATCCACATAGAAAAAGCCCATCATAATATGAATGTTAGCAGTTGCAACCATATTGAATGCATAAGAAAAAATGCCTCCCATAATATTTAAATGGGATAACCTTCCAAGGAAACAACAAAGAACATTCCTTACTTCCTTATTCTTTTCCATTTCACTATTTTGTTTGTCAGCCTTTTGAGTGTAAAATACTTAGCACATTAGCAAATGACATCAACTGTAGGACAGTGATAATAGTCCACTGCAGAGGAAAAGAAGGAGTTGCTTCTGACCCAGAAAGTTCTCATTTGCTGAAACTATTGCTTGTGATCTTGTTTTTTGGTCCCATTTCATATACTGTGGTTCTTTTGGGCCACAAACAGAAACAGAAATGCTGAAGTAGGAATACAATATTGGTGCTAATGTGCTTTAGTTCACTCAAAAATCACAGTGTGCTTTGGAGACCACTTGAACTGAGCCTCTCTGTCCTGCCTGTGGAAGGTACGAGCCTCCCATTTTACTCCTGGGGAAAATTCTGTGCAGAAAGAGTAAGTGCTTCTGCTGGGCGAGGTGTGCCATTTATGTTTTGTGCCATGGTCACACTCCAAACCAGATTGCCTTAGCTTATTAGCTTAATACCTGTATATCAACTCAAAACCATAGGCACTAGCAAGGTGAGATGCTAGGATGGAGGTGAGCAGCTGGAACTCCTATTGAGACAACCCTTGAGAAGAGGACTACGTTAAACAATATTTTTCCCTTTGTTACAGCAAAAATAAAGATCACAGAGAGACTTTTCAAAGTAAAAGTAGAAGATAAACACCTACTCACAACTGAGCATCAATGGGAGTCACCTGCTATCTGTACATACACAGTGGGTCAAAACCAAAGTGGAATAGCCTGCATAAATCTAACTTCCAATCTGTGTGTTATTATAGAAGTTTTGCTATAGTATTATTCAGAAGTGATAAACACAGGAAACATAGGAAAGGAAATGCCCAAATCCAGAAAGTTACAGGATATGCAAGCTTTTAAATTCATGGGGACTTCAGAAAATTAGAATAAAACCCAACCTTTTCAAAAGACCTGCTTTAGGTCCTGGATAATTGTTAATGAATGGTTACTGGTGGTGTGTGGCTCCTGTTCTCCCAGACATATGCAGACTCATGCAAGGAGACATTAAAACTGGTACCATCTGTGGCTGATAGTTTATAAGCCTTAATTAGTCAAAGTTTATCCTTACACTGAACACAACCAGTGTGTTTAACAGACAGTAGGCCCACACATGTCAGCAATAAGATTTCCTCTAGATATGCCATCATCCATGCCAGAAGAGTGGGAGGGGAGCTTTAAGGAGATGGCTACAAATGACTGCAAAGAGAGACTTTTCCCTGTGGTATTCCAAGGACAAGGTTACACAGTCATTTTCATATGGCCCATGGAAGATATCTTCTCTGTAACTTATTAACAGATAATTGAACACTAGCATTTGAGACTATTGTAATACGTCAACTAAAATGGATAATTGGTGTGAACTCATGTTGATGATGTCTGTCATCTCCAGCACTCTCATAGGAGGATTCTAAGGTCCAGAAACTCAGATTTTAACTTCTTCAGCCTACTATGAATTGTGATCAAGATCTATCTTGGGCTGGGATTCATGCAATCCGATTTTAGCCAGGCTTGACAGCTAGTTTAGCATGATTGTCAGCAATTCACCCCATCCTAAGATAAGACAAGCCAATACAGAAGAATTTTCTGTCTCCCTCCTTGGCCTAGATGACTAGTTTTGATTAAACGTTCTCCTTTCAAGCTTAAGTGAGAGGAATCCTTTGGTGTAGAGGCACTTTGCAACATTCTCTATTATCTCCACGCTAACTCTGTCAGGATTTAGCTCCAGGTGTCTGAAATTAAGGAACAGTAGTCCAATCCTTAATGTCACAGATCCATTTAATATATTTTTTTTCTTGCATTGGTTCCATCTAGCGCCGGTTTGACAAGTATCAGCAAAGCTAGGCTAGTGGTTTGCTCCGTGCAGCTCTGTTGAGAAAAGGAGAAAGCAGAGCTTTTAGCTTGAAGGCTAATCCTCTTCAAAGCTGAGGGATCATAGCAATGATCCCCACCTAAGAGAGCAGGCAAGATCTCACTGCTTCATGTTACTGACTGATAACTGGAGCTGGACTGGCTGTAGTTTTGGAGGCAGATGCAAAGCAATTCTTCCAGATGGAAGCCAGAGCGAAGCAGGCAAGATGCCATCTGGAAAGAGAGGGGCCTTGGTGTGCAGATGCACATTACAGAAATGATAGAAATATACAATTGGAAAAAAAAATATCTGGTGAATGGGATAGTTCACTGAGTATCTTGCTGCTGACTCCTGCCCTTCCAAAGAGGAAGCACAGCAGCGTATAGCCTGGTAATAAAGCCCAGAGTAAGAATCTATTTCCCCCTTTCTGGATTTAGCTGTTTGTTTTTTTCCGAGTCACTGTTTATTTTTCAGTGTGGGGATTAGCCAGATTTTGCACCCATCTGAACGTCGTATTTCCAAGAGCTGTTTTAAGTGGTGAGAGGTTTGGGCTCGTGCATTGTACAGCTCCATGCGCTCCGCTGCATTTTGCCCGGGAACTGAAATGACAGACAGGAGACTTCGTGCAGTCGATAGGGGGAATCGCGTCATGGAGTTAAAGAACGTGTTTCTTACAAAATACTTTTCAGGTTGGTACTGGACATGTTCCTTCATAGGAATCTTATGGAGTCAGAAACAAAGAATGGACAAGAAGGAGAAAGTGAAAGTTCAAGGATGGTCTGGCTGATGAACATGGGAATCCCATAATCCAGATCTCTGTGCGTCAAAGTTATCTCCCAGGCTGTTTCTGTACTGGTATTTACAATTGATCTTAGGGTCAGGCAAAACTCATGCTGGTGGCAATTTGTAGCAGACCAGTCAGCTCAGACCCTGGCAATCGTCTGTCCCAAGTTTTGAGGCTGCTGAATTTTTTGCCTGACCCTTCCTCTCTGGAGTGTGATGGGAACTCATCTGCACATCATAGCCCTCTAGTTTGCCTGCCAGGCGGATGGCTTGTGATTTATCTTGAAATAGCATAATTTATAGAGTATTAATTCATAACAATCTGAGGATTACTGCATGTGAATTCATTACGGACTGAGAAGGATAGTTTTCTGAGGCAGCTCCTCAGTACAATCCTGTCTGTAGATTCATGAATATATTTATGTTCAAGAGCCATCAAATCTCAGACAGACTACATCTGCCACATCATTTTTTAAAAACTTTTTGTCATGGGAACAAACATGACAGAAGTCTGTGAGAAGCAGAAATAACAATGATCCATTTCAGCTACTCTTCAAATACCCTAATGAATTTGAGACCACACATGGATGGAGTCAGAACTGCTTAGTTGTGTGTCACAGTCCATACTGTCCTCACCTCTGATGAGGACTTGCTTTTAAGACCTTTTTTCTTTCCGGTGGCAGACCTCTACTGTCTGAAAGCCAGCAAAAAGGAGTTGCTGAACAGTGCCTGTGACTGTACAACAACAAATGTGTGACAAGTGTGAGTGTCTTGTAACACAAATTCAGTGACTTACTATCAAACTCCACCAGTACACAAATAAAAATCAAAGCACTCTCGTATTGTTCTGCTGCCAGTGGGACACCGCAAGGTAGGCAAGGCTGATATAATGGCTTGAGCAGTCAGGAGAAAGCTCTCAAATTGGATTTTGTGTTACAGGAGAGCTGGCATTCTGGATACATAATAAGTACACATCTTTCTGATGGGTGTGCCAGGGCTTTGGTCTTGCCTTTGTTTTCTAAAGAGAACTCTGACAATGCTCAGCTGACAGCACTGCTTTTCTGCTCTCTGGGCTCTCAGGTATGAAGCTTCGGAAGCTTCAGGTTTTTATCTCCTCTGGGATAGAAAATCCAATGGTTCTCCCATTCTTATACCAGAAAATTGAACTGCAAACACTGTGCTTCAGGCAATTTTGCCACAGCTGAGCTTACTGGACTTAAGAGATATAGCTCCATATAACAGCTCTAACCAGTAGTAAGTATCCAGCTGTAGGAATCTCAACAGAAATTAATTGAGATTCATACTCCTGGAGGGATGACTTTTGACCGTTTAGAAAATCCAATAAAATCTACACAAATCCCTGGAAAAATACACATGTTTTTCTTGCTCAGAGAAAGCCACACTGAAGGGTCAATGGACTAAGAACCACTCAGAAGAAATTGTGGGAACAAGGACTACGATGCATCAAAAATCAGAATAAGAGTGCTGGGGGAAGAAATCTTTGACTCAAGGCTTGATGAATCTTAATGTGAAGATACAATCTAAAATGCTGTTGTTTATTCATACCAACCAAAATAGCTGCTCATGTTTTTCATGTATGGCCAGAGAAACCTGCTGTTGTTTGAGACTGAATGCACTGCTTCTAGGTAAGCTGCTGTAGGGAATGCATACACTAATAAAAAGAACATTTGAAATGAGAAAACATCAATCAGATAGTACTTAAAGCAGTAGATAATTGGTGGTAGGGCTCTGAACTCAGGTGGAGCTAGGAGGTTTGAGATCCCACCGGCCAGCTGAGCGATGGTTCCCTGCTCACACAGCACTGCAGGTAGACATAAATTCCTGAGCCTTGTGGCCTTTCTGCAGGAAAGCTGGACTCTTTCTTCTGGGTGAGATGGTGCCAAAGGGCTCGTGCTGAGCTCCTGAAAGGACTCCACAGAGGGCTAAAAGCAGCTGGCCACATGGCCAGGAGATCAGCTGGCCACCCATATGTGTGGGGCTCTGGTTCACCAGCCAGCCACATCGCCAGTGCCCACATCCACTCAGAGGTGGTGGGAAGGGTGACTTGGCAGCTGCTCATCCGCAGCGTTTTGCCCTGTGGAAGGCACTGTCCCCTGATGTGGTTGTGCGGGTGATGAGAAGGCAGCTGCTTACCTAAAGACTGTTTATAATCCCTGACTGCACTCTGAGCACTGGATCCAGGTGAAGTCAGAGGCATCACTTTGCAGATAAGACTGTGAGATTTTTGTTCAGATTAACCAACAAAAAAAATCATACTGGAAAAGATTAGAGCAAGGAGCTTGGAAGAAAAGCCTTTTTTCAGTGTTGCTCTTAATGGTGTTTCTAGGCTGGAACAGAGAAGCTGAGAGCAGCAATTCAAATTTTCAGCTTCTCTTCTACTAAGCAGTATTAATTAGGGTCCAATGTCAATTGACTGCACTTTGCTTTGAATCAGACTGTTAGTGCTGGACTGACACCTGACAAACTGGTTAAAATGAGCAGCTTTGCAAATCTATTCTTTCTATACTGGCAAAGATGAATAAATCAATCAGGGATAAGATGGAAACTGCAATACAGAACTGAAAGCTGTCACAATACTGGCCAGATGTACACGAATGATCAAAGAATAAACAAATCATTAAATGAAACAGTTTCCTTCTGGTACCATTACTTGTCTGAAGAATTGAAAAGTGCAGCCAGTTATTTAATGATTTTAAATTTTTGGTATATTTACCATTCTGAATACCCCATTTTCAAATAGGAGCAGTAGTGTAAGAAAGCGTAGGAAATATCCTGCTGGATGAGACCAATAGCCCAGTGCTCTCTGTCTGTCAGAGACAGCAGGAACTGCTATTTAGAAGGAACACATAAAAATGGTCACATCCTCCAGTCCATTCCCCCTGTATCCCCGGCACTCCCAGTTGCCGTATTTAGGATGTCAGGGGGCATGTCCCTACCTACCACTCAGACATCTGCTGTGCATGAATTTGTCTTATCCTTTTGACATCCTGCTAATACTATTAGTGTCCACAAGTGCCCGTGGCAGCCAGTTCCAGTTGTTCATTGCCATGTAATTACTTTGATTTAGTATTGCAGCTCTGTATTCACTTTATTCACCCTCTTCATGAATTTTGTCTGGGCCAAACGCCTTCTCTCCAAACTGAAGATGTTTTTTTTTTTTGTCCCTTATACAACAGCTTCTTCCCCTTGATCATTTTAGGTGCTCTTTTTCCTCTTCTCTGCCTCCACTACTTCTTTCTTGAGGTGTGGACACTGGGACATCCACAGTACTCAGACACAAGTGTGATAAACTTTTCTATAGCTGCAAAATGATGCTGTCTTGGCTCTCATTGCACGATCACCTGATGATTTCTGAGAACTGTCACCGACAACTCCAAGATCTCTTTCCATAGGTATCAGTGCCTGATCTGAGTTCAGCCTCATGTAAGCATGGTTTATATTCTCTTCTCCTAGATATGTCACCTAAAATTTATCCATCTTAAAGTTCATCTGCCAGTTTTGTGCCCACCACTTGGTTTTGTGAGGTCCTCTGAATCTGCATAATTTTGGTGCATTTTCCAGCTGTCAGAAAGTCTAGCTCAGTTGGAGCAGGCTTCTGATGCACAGGTTTCCATGAACTTAGCCATAATATAGCAGGGACCCAGTGGCAAAATTCTGTACCGGAAACACCTGACTATCTCTGCCTTTGGAAAAAGCAGTCAGACATGTTCTAGCTCCAGTTCCTAAGGGGATGTAGCACTGTGCTATTTTACACATATCAGAAATCTGAAAGAAAGATTGCATACACCTAAATTTAATAGCTCAACACCTTCCTAAACCAAAAGCATTGTCTAACAACCTGCTTTGGTTACTCAAGCCTTTGATTCTCTTTCATACACACAGATTTTACTGAGTTACTCCAAGAGCTGCAAGGGGCCTTCATCTCAGCAACCCGCTCTATAAACTGTCATCTTCAAAGATGGTGACAAGCTGACATCTTTCTAATAAGAGCCCAACACATTAGCACTGCTGCCCCAAGGCAGGCAGAAGAGCTCTTTCGCAAATGCTGCAAATTAAAACCAGCGTGTCTTTGTAATATGAGATAGTGATGTGCTGAGAAGGAGGTACCTGGCATTGACAACAGGCACTGAAGATGTTCAGTTCAGTGAGGAAACTGGATGTTGATCAGAAATGTACCATGAGCTCTCAATGTGTGCTATGAAGCATCTCTATTGAATCTCTGCCTTGTTTTTTTCTGTGACACGAATGAAATCTTGGCCACTGGGAAGCTGATTTTTAGTGGCAAAAATAGATTCCTTTATTTAGTTCATAAGGCAGAGGGTGGTGTTTAGCCCAGTCTGTGTTTTGAGAGGCATCAGAAGTGATCTGACTGGGATTTTGTACACAGCTTCAACTTCCATATTTGTGAACGTCTACTTAAACCAGCATTTTGAGACCCCCAGCTGTGCCTCCACATCTCCTTCACAACGCCTTTCTGTAGTACAGAGAGAAAAAGCACCATAATGTTGATTTTCTCTGCTTTCCCAAAACAACCTTGAATTAATCACTGTCTGTGGGGATGAGATGCAAAACAAAGCATAAAGATAAAACTACTTCCAAATATGCCTGCTGGCTGCCTGAACTGTAGTCATTCCCTCACCTTGTGATCAATAACATCCGATCAATAACAGTTTATTGACAGTTCATTAAATAATTCTTCCCTGTGTTTTTTTTGTCTAATTTTTCATTAATAGACTGACATTATCTTTTATTGTCTACCATCTGACTATACACGCTGGTTCTCTTACAGCTTGTTTGTTCACAGGAGAACAAGTGATTCAGAGTAGAAAAATCCGTATTCCATCAACAGTCCTTATAATCCCACCAGCTCCCCTTCACAAATCCCTCTAGTGACACTGTGAGAATCACTTTCTGAAAGGTGTTTATTGGGCTATTGGGTTTGTATGCTCTTTCTTAGCAAAGAATATGCATAACTTTCTATTGACGGATCTTAAAAATATTTGTTGTATCATGTGAACCGCTTCAAGGCGTGAGCTGGGGCAGAGCCTAAAAATAGCTACTTGAGGATGATTGAACTCTCCTAAAGCCAGGCTGGGATCAAGGAGGAATAAATATGACTTAAATTCACCTCTGCTCACTCATGTCCTAAAGTCCGACTGAAGACTGGATGAAACTACTTCAAATGATATGCCTGAGTATAAAAAAGAGAGAGAATGAGAAGACAGTGAAATTTTTACTCCAGTTCCCCCATTTTTTTCATCACTGACTACAGTAGCACATTGGCCATGGTTTAGGCACTTTGCTTTACATAGTCTGTAAACCAAAGAAGTTGGCAGTCTCTGAAGAAATCAATGGAAGGTTATTTCGCCAAATGGAGAGTAAGAGAAGGAGATGGACAGGGAGCTGCTTGCCTCCTTCCCATACTGCAGCTTTGTACATCTTTTCTGCAGTTGAACCCTTTTTTAAAGATAGCACGGCATGTTCCTGAGCTAATTGGACAACTGAGTCACACAGAATCATTGGAATCACCATAGCAATAACAGGTACATCATTTGGGAAAAAAATCAGCTGTTTAAGACGGACCATTGGTGTCCCTTAAATAGATGCTTGCTTAACATTTGGGATTTGGAAATCTCCATGAATAGCAATTCTAATGAATGAAATGCCAAGTAATACCATCTCCTTGTGTGGCTGCCTTTGACATTTCCAAGCATAGCCTCTCTCCTGGGCCATCATTTTGCACCCACACTTGTCTGACAACTTGCTGAAGAAATGCATCCAAACAGACAATGAAATGCCTGGATGATTTATGCAGGAGGGAAGTAAACAAAATATCACTGAGAATAAAACCTTTTTGAATGCAACTATAAAAAGCAATATCAGACAGTTCCAAGTGCTGGAAAATTGCTTTTCTCACTGCCGCTTGGCTCATTCCAATTCACTCTTTTGGGATAAGATTTTTCTTAATGAGGTTTGACCAGACTTTGACTTAAACATCTGAAGGCTCCACAACAATTGTTGCTAGGCATTTGGTGATGTTTGGACAGTCAGCTCATAGCATTGGCACAGAGAGTGATTTTCTTAGAAATCTGCTGAGAACAAAGACATTCAGTAAATCAGTAGGACAGGGACTGTGAAAGTGTCAAGTTCTCTGTCCTGTTCTATTGCTCAGTTTTCATAAATGATGATTACATTTGCGTATATTACAGCTAGAAATTGTTTTGCTTATGAAATTCTCCATACTTTAATTTTTGCTTAGACTCATAGTCTTATCTGCTTTCAAATAAATTATTGGTTCCCAGTATTAATCTTTGTATGTTCTCTTGCTCTGTCTTTTCCCTTCATCCCGTGTTACCTCTCTCTTAATAACAAAATGCAAGAATGAAATGCAAATGGTGATTTGCCCCATTTTACCCAGACAGTATGTCGAGAAGCTGTGCACGAAATCTGTGCTGTGCTGTTCAAACAAATGACACATTCAGTTGAGCATGGGAGGAATACTGAAGATGATGTGCAAACTGTAAACAGGTCACCTTCTTCAAGATAAAGTGGATTATTTCAGTGCAAGACATAATTAAATGCAATGTCTTTGAACTCTTCCTTTTGTGGTCTCATATATGCCTATTTGGGAAAATAAGATTATTTTTTAGCAATTTTGATTTTCCTACTTGTGGATATATATGCTTTAAATTCCTTTTTGGCTCCCAGGGAGCTTATCATTTACAGATCAGGATTTTTCTGTGTGACACAGAATGACATCCTAGTTTGAACAGATCTCCTGTTTCAAATGAAAAGACTAAAATATGGAGAGCTATGTCTCCCACTTGTGAAATGCAGTTCCTGATGAATGTACTGATTTCTCCATTGTGTGAGAAACTGATAATACACTATGTAAAACTGTTTGAAATATTTCAAAGCTGCTTTTTGCAGAAAATTCCACCTTTATATAATAGTTTGAACCAGCCAAGGCAAGTGAAATCATTTAAATTGTAGGCATCTCCAAAATGCTTTTGTGGTGAAAATGTAACTGCTTTGTTTTGAAAGTGTCCAATGATCCCTAAATTAGGTTGATAGTTTTCAAAGTTTTCAGATCTGTAGGTGCTGACAGAGCAAATTTAAGAGTGGACAGAAACTTTGTTTTTAGCGTCACCTTTTTCAGACTTCCTAAAACAGACTGCTGCCTGAAAACCATTATCATTAGACAACCACAGGGTGAAGGATAATGGTCTAGAGAGCTTTCCATCTAGATAGGCGAGACACATAGCACAGAAAAGCAGAGGACAGAGACATTTGAACTAGACGCGTGTTAGGTAACCAAATCCTTCTCAACTGCTTTTTACTCTGAGGCATCAGAGTATCATAGGTGCCATATTTTGGTTATTTATTACCGAAAGGTTTCCTAGATGCCTATAATCATGCTTGTGTACCAGCCTAGAGTGGCGCAGGTTTGAGAGGACTGAGTTGCTTGTACATATCTCCATTTGAGATTGAGCATTGAGGCGCTTCTCTGTCCCAGTCTCCAAAGGGAGGAGGTCTGGGCTTCCTGGGGATGTTCAACATCTGTCTTGTCAGCTTCTTTTGAAATACGGTTGTTGGAAGGAAGAGGTGATGATGACAGCACCCCATCATACTGAGAAAAAGGACTGATCCAGGGTCAATCCTCCCCATGCCCAAAGGGATTGAATCCTGCCCCCAGTTTCCAGGCTCTGGATTACACTGGGGAGGGTGTGTGTGAGAGCAGGCAGAGGAGGAAGAACGTCTGTTTTTCACCTGTGCTGGGAAGCTGCACTATGTGTGTGAAGAGTTTAAGACTCAGAGCAGTGCTCTGCCTGGTGGCCAGGGCACTTTCCTGAGAAAAGTTGTCCTAAATTTTGTATGAATCTGCAGGGAGGAGGAATTCCTGCCGGCGGAGGAGGGATTGAGTGTACCAGCCCCTCCTTTGGTGATGGCTTCTAGCCATTGGTACTGTGTAAGGCAGGATTACTCTCACCTTCTCATTCTCCAGTGACTGTGTTTTAGTCAGTCATCCCTGCCAGCTCTGTGAAAGGAAGAAAATTATCTCAGCTTAATCCCTGTTTGCTGAATTTCCCTATTGACAGCCCTTAGATGATGCTGGCTGCTTGTTTCTGAACCATAGATTCCCTATACCCTATGGAGGGACGTCTTGTGCCTATTATTACCCCTAGGATGCCTAACACTTTGTAGCAAAACACATATATTTATTTACTGGATCTGGCCTAAAATAGTTTCCAAGATCATACTGTGTGTCAGCAGAGGAAACGGGACAAAAATTTATTGAAAACAGATTGCAATTAATAACCGGATAAAACTAGCTAAAAGCTTTCAGGAATGCTGTGAATGTAGGAAAGCACCTGTTTGCCCTTGTTCCCCTCCATCCTCTCCCCCTCGCAAAAGCCCTGCTTTGTCTGAACAGGGTGAGAACAGGCAAGAGAAGTGCAGTGTTGGTCCTCCCAGTCTTTGCCATGGAGAAGTCAGCAGGTTTTCAGACACGGGAATCATGCATCCTCACGATGTCTTCTGACTCCAGGCTGGAAAGGAACCATCTGTTTGTTACACCACACTCTGAGCCTCTGCTGTTGGCAATCTTCTGGGCTCCGATGAAGCCAGCTAAGCTTTGCTCTGGGGACTGCATACAGTGGGGCATGAGGCTAATTCTCACACCGGAAGCTGGTGAAAACAGGTCCAGAGAAGGTAGGTGAAACAAATATGTATTAAAAACAGGCCTAGTGCTGCATAGAAACTAAGAGAGTAGCTTGAGGAGTGGCACGGGGGGAAAAAATGATATTATGTTGTATTCACAGTGCATGGAGGCTCTAGGGAGAAAGTATGTTGAGAGGACGCTAAGTGAGAGCATGTACTGTGCAGAAGAGTTGCGGGGAGGAAGGGAGACGCAGCTCCAGAACATGGTGGGTGGGAAAGCTGATCCCAGCAGAGCGAGGACAGGCAAATTCATCTCAGGAGATGGTCTCAGCAGCAGTGACAAACCTTAATTTCACAAGATGTTGCTTGTTTCTGTGTGCGTGTGCATATGTAAATAACAACATTGCAATTTCAATCAAGAAAACCACAACCTATCTTGAGATGAGAAAAATTGCAGAAATGGGGGTGGAAGTGTCATCTGCACTGGGTGATGAGACTTCAGATTCACTGACAGGTGATTCCTTACACCCTACAAGTACTACAAGCACTTAGCCTGTTTGCATTAGGCTCTGTTTTTTTTTTTCCCCTGACGGATTACTCTACAATCACGGCACATACTGCGACACTAATAGCTAACCACCGAGGTGCTCTGCAGTAGAGAAACAGGGGCCTGTGGTATTTCAGTTAACTAAAACTGGCATTATATTAATGCCAAAATGAAGATGCTGAAAATATCATTTCTCTTTACTGACAAATTCTCATTTAACAGACTCACTCTTCAAGAAGGTGCTAGTGCTGAAAGCTTTGAGGGTAAAATTATAGGAGGAAGAGGTCACAAAACAAGATGTTGTCCTCAATATAGAGCAAGCCTATCAGGAAGGTACAGGGAGATTGGAGGTCTTTCGTTCATGCTCCAAGTTGTTAGATGCAAAGGACTTCTGGTTGAGATGTCACACACACTCATTAACCCAGCGCTATGCACAAGCAAATACGTTCTGACTTAGATAAGCTTAAAAAGCCATCCCAGCAGGGCATGTTAGGAGACTAGCACTGATTGTGCCTGAGTTAGCTTGGGAAAGTAAGCCTTTATACATGCATACACACACACGCATATATAGGTATGTAAAACACAACTCATGTGTAATGTGTATAAATATAAAATGCAATTTATTATTTCCAAATACATTTTTAAAACAGGAGAGTAAATATTTGAATATGTTTTCTGAAATTTCATTGCCAATGAGCAGCGGCAGTGGATCAAGCTTCTGAAGGCAGTAGGAATCTGGTGATCTGGGAAGCTGGGTTGTCTGCATGTCACCCTCCCTACCAGCTTGTCTGGGGACACAACTTCCCTAGCAGTGGTGTACAGCTGCAGCACTAGAGATGATCTGCACCTGGACAAATCCAAACGATCATGGAGGAGCTGGGTCTGCCTGCATCTGCCCAGGTAGACATGCCAATAGATGGCAGACACATGCTATCAGCAAGGACCAATGCCAATATTCACATATGGCACTACACATAAGTGCCCCAAAACAGGCACTGGAGGGAGGGCCAGTGCAAATCTTAATGATGGGAATGCTTTGATTTGTGCTTCGCTGCAAAGCAAAGTGCACAGAGCAAAGTTTGGAGATGAGAGCCCCAGACTTAGCAATGAAGGAAACAGAGGCAAAGCATCGGATGCATGAGCTGCAGGGGGGTGAGATGGGCTCTCATGAGAGCTGGGGGGGGGGAATAGTAGGTGGCACAATCGTGTCTGACGTAAAGGGTGACAGAGACGTCCAGACTGCAAAGGGGCCTCAAACAGATTAGTGGCCAGTGTTTGTGAATCTGACTAGACAAGAGTTGAACTAGGATGGCAAAGCGATGTACCGATGGCAATGTGTTTAGGGAAGCTGACCTAAAAATCAAGGGTCTTCCAAGAAACTCTCAGACGTTGGTGTACGCAATGCATGTAGGTATGCTTGGGGAAGTGTGGCTGGAAAGCTGTCTGGCAGAAAAAAACCTGGGGGCTGAATATGAGCCAGCAGTGTGCCCAGGTGGGCAAGAAAGCCAATGGCATCCTGGCTTGTATCAGAAATAGTGTGACCAGCAGAAGTAGGGAGGTGATTGTCCCCCTGTACTCAGCACTGGT
>JAOXNO010000052.1:50446632-50463978 GCA_028565335.1 Limnodromus scolopaceus
TTCTTTCTAGTATCTAATCTAAATCTCCCTTCTTCCAATTTAAAACCGTTGCCCCTTGTCCTTTCACTACACTTCCTTCTTGGAGACTTAAGGCATGTTGTTACCAAAACTGTGACCTTGGGCAGTACTGTAGGGCAGATGTTGGCCTGCTTAGGGGCCTGGTTGAGAGAGTCCCTCAGGAGGCAGTCCTGAAGTGCAAAGGAGCCCTGGAATGCTGGACGTTCTTCAAGAAGAAATCTTCAAGGAGCAGTCCAGCTCTACGTGTGGAAAGACGAACTGGCAGGGAAGAAGATCGGCCTGGCTGAACAGAGAGCTCTTGCTGGCACTCAGGAAAAAATGGAAAGTTTCTGACCTTTGGTAGGAGGTGTAGGCAACTCAGGAGGACTACAAGGATGTTGTGAGGTTTTGCAGGGGCAAAATGAGAAAGGCCAAAGCCCAGCTAGAACTTAATTTGGCTGCTGTGGTAAAAGACAATGCAGAATGTTTCTATAGACACATGAAGAAGAAAAGGAGGGTGAAAGAGACTCTCCATGCTTCATTGGATCTGTGGGAAACCTGGTGACCAAGGCTGAGGAAAAGGCTGAGGTACTTAATTCTATCTTTTGCTCGGTCTTTAATAGTAAGACCAATTGTTCTCAGGGCCCCCGGCCCTCTGAGCTGGGGTAAGACAGGGATGGGGAGCAGAATGAAGCCCCCATAACCCAAGGGGGAGTGGTTAGCAACCTGCTACAGCACTTAGGCACACACAAGTCCTTGGGGCTGGATGAGACCCACCCAAGCGCACTGAGGGTGCTGGTGAGAGCACTCCCCAAGGCACATTCCATCATTTCTCAGCAGTCCTGGCTAAAAGTGGAGGTCCCACTTGACGGGAGGCTAGAGAATGTGATGGCCATGTAGAAGAATAGATGGAAGGATGATGTGGGGAACTTCAGGCCTGTCACTCTGACCTCGGTGCTGGGGAAGGAAATGGAGCAGATCATCTTGAGTGTCATCACACGACACGTGCAGGGCAACCTGCTGATCAAGCATAGTCTGAATGGCCGGAGACCCAATGGCGGCCTCACGGCTTGTGACGCTTGCCATACAGCTGCCCATATCCTATGTCTCGCCAGAGTCATTGTCTTCTTCTTCTTCTCTTCCTACTCCACCTCATCCTCTTGTCATGACTTCTGGGGCTGCCCTGCTGGCAGATGCTTTGTGTCCTCAGGTTCCTTTTTCTGGTCTTCCAGCAGGGATCTTGTCCCAAGAGCAGAGGCCCAGAAGAACCATTTCTACAAGGCGGCCAGTAGCAGGACTTTCCCAGACACCCCATTCTGATCGTGGGTCTACTCATTAAGGCATGTTTTAATATTTTCTAAATGAAAAATAGTGATTTTGAACCAGATTTTTAAATTTTGCTTAAAAAACCTGCTTAAGCAAGTGTCATTTTATATAAAACTAATTGCTTAACTTGACCTTTATTCATGGAAAAATTTATTTCCCCTAGAACCTAATTATCTGTCTTGTTGACCATTCTTCATAAAAATTGCTTTATTCCTATACCAATATTTCAAAAACTATACTGATTTCGTGGTTTAAACTCTGAACTGGAATGGAAACTATGGAGAAAGTGAACCAAGCCATTGAGAGATAAGTGCAATTTTGTTGTTTCTGTCTGGCATCTCTTTCTAGGGGATGATGAATCATTAAGGTCTTCACCTCTGAAAGATACCAGAGAGATTGTGAGAAATAGTGAATATAAAAGAAATCACACATCAGTAAACAGCAAAAGAATAACACACTGTCAAATCAAAGTCTCTGACCCCTGATGCTAGCAATGGAGATCGGGCCTCAAACTGTACTTACACCACCGTTAGGCAATGTTACTTATGAAGACTTCAACAGCTGAATTCCTACTGTATTAATGTTCTCAGTGATTTTTTTGGTAATTGCTTTGGACTGGGTTTGGACATGAAGATTGATTAGCTTTCATCCAATGTTCATCTTCTCAGGAAACCTCAGTCTGCAGTACATAATGTTTTGCGTCCAAATTGTCCTCCAGAAGATGAGTTCAACCTTTTATTCAGCAGACAGGGCCATGTTTCAAGACAAATTTCACTCCTTGATAAATCCCTGGTCTTGGATTTATCATCCTATACTTCATAGTCTACAATCTGAGTCTAACTGCTCAGGACAGAGGGTAAAAAATTCCATGCCAAGATCAATTCTATTGAGTTGACTACATTGATTCCACTTTAGTCCAGCAAGAGTGAATTCTTCTCCATGTGTTTCATCATGAGGGCAGATGATTCCTTTATTCACTTGGAGTCCCTGTCTTCTTCATATGTGGATGCAATACTCATCATGCAGATCCACTGAAAAATGAGTACCATGTGGGAAAACCACGTTTTGGGAGATGACCAGCCAGTTAAGCAGCTTGTGTGTTGGCTTTAAGTGCTGCCAACAAAGAGGAACAATCAGCACAAAGAAATGGAAGACATTTTTCTTCTTAGAAAAGCTAACTGCAAGAGAGAAATTTGTTGTAAATACCAAAACCAGGTTTTGGTTGTGTACACAATATTTTGTACAATACATTTCAACCTTCATAGAGTCATGTGATAGCAGGGCAGCTCTGTCCTTATTTGTTGCACTCTATATAATACCTTGTCCCACAGAGATCTGCCCATGAACATTCTGATTTATAGCAACCCGAGATTGCTCCATCTCCTGAACTGAAGCATGTTAATATACCATAAAGCTATAATGCTACTGGGGTGTACTTGCAACAAAAGTAAAGACCCAGATGAAAACTGAAGAGTAATATGAGAAAGACTCCATGAGCAAATTTTGAATAGATAGTCTTTTTATGTACACACTGGATCTGCTTCCTGCTCAGGCTGCTGTATATCAAGAGCAGCTTCACTGACAGCAGTGCAACATCTACTGCAAGAAGAGCTTAACTGGGAGAAAAATAACGTGTTTATGAATTTCTATACTGGGTAGCTCTTACTGTGAAATATGGTTGAAACAAGGAAGAATCACTGCTTTCTACCTTCTGTTCTTCCTGAAAATGGTGAAGCACGACACATAACAGCAGTAAGGTAAAATCACTCAGTCAAAACAACTAATGTCCATTTGAAAATGGAATAGCATTTCCTTTGTTTTATAATATTCATCCCAGCTAACACAAATGAAAAGATAACAGACTGCTGAAATATACCCTGTATTATATAAAAGAACCAAGAGATTAAAGGCTGACCGTGATCTTGTTTGCCCAAGATTTAAATTGATGACTCTCATAGATATCAGTGGCCTTAAATTGCATTTACAATGGCAGAAAGGGATATTCGGTCATAAAATCTGAGGTCTGACATTGTGTTAAAGAGAAAAACTAAAGGCTCTTCAATATTCTGCAACACGTTAGTCTTTCCATTTGATCTTGACAAGTTATTCAATTACTTGGTGCCTCAATTTTCCCAGTAGTAAACTGGACATAAGACTTTTGTGAGTGTCACAATGCCACCAACAATCTCAATACTTGTGAAATGATCCAAGTGTCTAAACGATAGCACTGAAAATAGATTTTTTAATTGACATTCTCTGCATGCAACATCAAGATACCAAAGTTTTCTCTCCATGTGCTAGTTAAGTAGAAGTATTTAAAAATCTTTTTCCCACTTAAGATAAGAGCATTTATTGCTTCCTGAAGGGCCCCACTATATCCAGGCACCAACTGAAATTACATGGAGTTGTTCACTGGCATTTCCAGTCTAACTAGTGAAAATCAATTGTTGAATTTAGCCACAACATGGTCAGTAAATAGACATTCTGATCCAATTTCAAGGTCAGTGCACATCAAGCTTAATTAAAGTGGTATGGTATGCTACCCATTGTTATTGAACTGTCTAAAATATTCAAGAAGACTCTGGGGACTCCAGCAAGCATTGGATCTATAGAAAAAACAGAAATAAACTTCTTTATTTATACTTTCAGATCCCTGAGGAAAGACTAAGAGGACGTAGAGATCTCTTATTACTGCTTCCATTTCTATTATTCAGAAGTTACTAGAAGTAATTGGCCCGGGGATTTTCTTGAGTAGGTTAAACTGGGTAAAACCAGCACTGTCACTGGAAGAAGGGTCCACTTTCCTCCAGCACCTGGCCTGCTGTTCCCTCCAACGCATTGCCTCCTGCAAGCGTGAGACTGTGTGCTGAGCCTTACAGGGAACCTGGCCTAAGCTAAAACGAAATGAAAACATAATTCCTACGCTTTGACTTCGTGTTGAGTGTATAATTGCTTGAATTTTCTTCAAAATATCAAGATTAAGTTTCATCTCTTGCACATTTTTAGGCCATGCAAAAATCATTAAATTTTGTAAAAACTACTTACTTTCATTAGTAGAACAGAGACCACCATCTGCAGCCACGGTGTAATTGAATTACAGGAGAACTAAGAATTTTTTTTAGATATTCTATAGAATGACCTCCTGAAGCACATGAAAAAGAAAGTGCCAGGAAGGTATAAATTAAGGTGAAAGACACAGTGGGAGTCAATTCTCTTCTCCCGCCTCCCTAGTTACACCCACTGAATGCAATACTAATATGAGTCTCACTACTTTCCCCTTGCTCCCACTGCCTTCTGTGAGATCTGAGTTTGGCCTATTATCTGACTCACTTGTATTGGATGTGATATGACATCATTTAAGTAATTGTTTGGCCCAATGGGACTCACTTTTTCCACCCACTGGCTTTGTACGCAAGGGCAGAATTAAATGCACTGCCTTGACTTTCCCCTGTATCAGCATGTCAAAAAACATTCAAAGGGCAACATTATTCCTTTTCTTAATTAATAAGAATATGAGCAACTCTTCCTTTGTGAAATAGTCATTGAAAATTTGCTTATAAATATTCATAAGTGTTAACAAATAAATTTTATCCTTACGTACAACAGTGACACTTAAGGAAATGAGAATACACACACGCACAGAGCTACGTTGTATTACAAACCACTGCTATTATGACATGCTCCAAATAAGATTTATTTCAGAAGTCTTGAACACAGATCATGCCAGTAAGATGTCTCCTTTAGACACACCAATGGTTGTTTGTGGCATAATAGCACTACCATGTTTTAATAATTGAACTACTCCCAGCGTAAGCCCTTGAACTGTGTTTATTTCCTCAGTGTTTATGCAGTGATGCATCACACATTCTTAACAGCAGACGAAATGCTTGTAATGTCATTCCTACTGCTGGAAATCAGAGCATTTATGGCTGTTGTAGATTCAAAATTGTCTCCATTTTCCACAGTACTGTACTATAACAACTATAACTGTACTATAACAGACTTTTACTGGAAAAAAGAAGTTTTTATTTTAAATGGTAGCTGCATGAGATGCCAGCTGAAACTATGAATAGTTCAAATTATTTTCCTTGCTCTCTTACCTAAAATAGAGCTAGATAGATGATGACAGTTCATTCTGAGGCTCTCTCACAGCTGATTTCACCAAGCCCAGCCCCAGTTTGCTGCCCTGCATTCGGGGGATTCACTCAGGTCCTCAGTCTAGCCAGCAGCTTCCCTGTCTCTTCTGCATCAAACTCAGATATTCTCCTCTTCCTACCTTTGTATGTCTTCAAACAGTTCCTAATATGCCCCTGGGGTGAGTTATTCCTTTGACAACAAAACTCTATGTTTCACAAAGCTGGATGGTTCATCAGCCCCGAATTCCTGGTGGCCAGCACAGGAGGTGGGGAGTCCTCCCAGTGCTCTTTCTGCTTGTGTTGCTCAGTCAGGGAATCACAGCAAGGATGAGCTCCTTGCACCACAGCTTCTCTGTCTTGAAAATGGATATATAACCTTTTGTATCTCATTGGATGAGTCATCTGAGATTTCAAAGGATACACAAAGGTGTCAGATACCCACGTGCTGCTGATGCTTATGGGATGCTGGGTGCTGTGAATCAGTCCTGGTCCTTATAAACATCTTTCACATGGAGGCTGTTACAGGTGCCCTTGCTTTTTCCTCTTTCCATTTCCAGCACTTTCCCTAAAGTGCTTTTGAGCTGCAGAAGCCAGAGCAATTGAGGGATTAAAATGACTGCATTTAAAAAAAGCAGAGAAATGTGGTCCCAGGCCTGGCCTAAGTGAGAAGTTGTTTGTCCTGCTCTTCACCTCATAAGGCCTGATGATGAAGAACCTGCAGCCCCCAGTTAAGGAGAGGTTTTTTCTGTGAGCTCATGAGCACTCAGGAAGCTTGGTGGGGATGCAAGATCTGACTTCTGAGGTGCAGCGCGTCTATAGTTGTTCAGTGAAGCATTAACTCAATGTGACGAACAAGGCAGAAAGGGGAAGGCATGCTGAAGTGAAGCAAGAATCACTCTCTAGTGGTTTTAAAGAGGAATGTATTCACAAGAGAGTAATTAATCTTCTTTAGTTAGTATTTTCACAGAAAGCTCATAGGAGGGCTGTGAGCAGAGGAAACGGGAAGGAGCAGTTCAGACGGACTTTGTGCATTGGCTGGTTTTATATTCACCATCCAGCTTCACTAGGGAGCAAGAAGAAATGTCTGGATTCTAAACTGATATTCTAAGAGCTACTGTTAAGAGGCACACCACAGGTTGTCAGGTGTGTCATGAGCAGTCCTGGTGGCATCCACATGTAAGAAAGTAATCACCAATGTAAAAGCTTTGCTGTGGGGTTTTGTTATCTCGGCAGATTAATTTTTAGTGGCTGACAAATGAATCATCACATAAAGCTGTGGCAATTGCCTACCTTATCAGGCAGTTAATTCCCACACCTTTGGCTTTCTGACATCCACTGTAGGGTCATTTCTGAGCCACAGAGGAATCCCCACCAGACCCATAGCTGGAAATCAGCATGGCAAAGAGCTTGCCACTACAGAAAGTCTGAAATTACCACCTGCAGAGTCTTTCTCAGGACAGCAGTCACAAAAGGCAAGGAATCACTGTAAAGTGAATTGCTGCAGAGGGGAGCCATATACATAGCTATAACTGAGATCTCTACTATGATCTGTAAGTGCTCGGTGTGCAACAGAGTGATGAAGATGCTCAGAGTGATTGATCTGCAGGTTAAGCATGGCCAAAATATATCACAGATATGAAATCACACCAAATTCACAGAGTGTTATCATGAAGACTGGAATTCATCACAGTGTATTGTGGGATGGGGTCATGCTCTACGCTGGCTTTTATTTCTGCTTACTTAGCATTTTTCCACACTCCTCGTGTCCTCATGCACACCCTGTGAGACAGCAGACATAAAGCAGCTTCTTTGCTGCAGTACTGCATCATTTCTTTGAGTTCAGCTGAGAATTTCATCACCAAAGGAGATGAATGGAGGGCTGGGAACATGTCCTTATAGAAGTTTTCTGCACAATCATGTGCGTGCCCCAACTCCTCTCGGGCATTAGTGATTGCATTTGTAAATAGTTGAGAGCAACAGAAGCATGAGCTGTAGGGAAGGAAAGAGCCAAGAATAAAGATTAGCTTCTGTTGATAGGAGGAAATAATCACATTGCAAGGAGAAGAAGAGGAAAAGGAGAGGCAGTTAAAATTTCAGCCTGACTTCTTTCTTGTTCAGTGTCCTTACCTTTGCTGGGGCACTGGTTTTGGGCTCTTGGATGGGACAGCATATGTCTCAGTTAAGTCCCACACCAAACTGCACCAGGCAGAGAGCATAAAATAAAAAAACACTGAAAGATCTTTGAAGTCATCCACAGTTTACCACAGTCCTTGATAAATTGCTCTGAAAACTTCAGGCTCTGCCCCTCTTATATTTTCTTTCCTCAGGTTCATGGACAGAGGTTGCAGAGGACATTGTGTGTCTGTGTGAAATCTTCCCCATCCAGATCTGGAAACACAAGATGCTGAAGATGGGAGGATTGTTCTGGTGCTAATCACAAGATCTAGACATGTCATCGCTGTTTCTTCAGCCACCACCAAAAAATTAGGCGGTCTGGTTTTTAACCAGCAGCACAGGCACAGTCTGAAAAAGGAGAGTTAGTTGCTAGGGAAGGACCAGAAGGCCACTACAGACCTGTGGTTCAAAGCTGTGGAGGGCTCTGTACCACAATTTGTGCCAAGGTGGCACATAGTTGACCTGGAAGCACCAATCCATGTGGTGGGAAGAGGTGACTTTTCTCAGACTGCCATGGAGACGTACACAATAAGTCCCATACTGTAATCCCTGTTCTGAAAGCCAGCAGCCCTGTGTAAACATTCATGAGCTAAAAGAAATAAGGCAGATATCATCATACAGTGAAAACTCACTTTGAAGAGAGCTGTTGAATCAATAAACCTATTCCCCTCACCCCCCTGCTTTCCATGTACTTAGCCAACACCAGCTGTGGCCCAATTAAACTCAACTGCTTACAGAAATGGATCTGTTACAAACAAGTACACAATGGATTATGATTGTAATCACTTAAGAGGTCACAGCAGCTCAGTGACTGTGTTTCCTGATTTCTGTGTGAGGCATAGGACCAAAGTCCTGACCCACTTTGAGAAGCTACAGAGCCTCCAGCCCCTTGCTGTTTGTTGGGCTGGTAAAATACAACTCGCTTGTGGTGTCGGTGACCACCCTGGTACACTTCGTCCACATACTGACTCTCTTAAATTAGTGCAAAAGGTAGATACTGCCATCAGATCGCAAGGAATGCATGAGAGCAGCAATGAGATTCCTACTTGCAATATCAATACGGTCATAACTCCAGGCTACTAACATAAGCAAAGTAAGCCATGAAACGGTGGAAACACCCTGGTGCCGGTGCAGATGGGAAAAGAACTTGTAAACCCAAAGATCCTGGAGGGTAAAACACTCATGATGGTTTTCCTTGTGCAGCTGAAAGCAGCGTCTCCCACGGCGAGGTCAGAAGTGTGCCTCTGCTGTGACCAGCACCCTGCGGTGGGCATGCTTCCTTCTCCATGGGGACACCCCTCGCAGGGACCAGGCTTTACGCCTGGGGAAAAAATTCTCCTGGTGTGCAAGGTGTTTTACAATGGCATTTAATATTTTTCTGTTTGAAACATGTAACCATTTTCTGTCATGACTCTATCAATCCTATCAGCTAAGAAAGATGATTACAGACACCGGGTGCAGCCCTTTTTCTTCTTTTGAGTTCTTTTCTGAAGATCTTTCTTTATTGGGCCTCTGCGAAGGCATTAGCCTATAATCTATAATGCCATCTGCTTTGCTGGGCTATAAGCCAGGTCACTTTATTAAATCAGCATGGAGCAATTTACAGCATTGTTTTTCCCAAGTGACAGAACGGTATTGGGGAAGCAGAGACAGAGATGCTTTTGTGCTAGAGCAGAATGACACATGCATTTCAGCAACAAAAGGGGAAAAAAAATGGGATTTCCCTTCTCTTGGAGTACTTTTTCCTTCCTGTTTGGTTTTTGGACGATATTGTGATCTTCAAAATTGCTGCTGAATGAGAAACACTGTGGCTGGGCTAGATTTGGGAAGTGAAAAGACCACTGGCATTTTTAGGATGTAGAGCTGAGGTGAGGAAGAGGTAAGAAGCTACAGCACAAAAGAACAGGAGACATTCATTAAGTGTAAGAACCAGATAAAAATCTCTTCTTTATTAGAAACTTATTCCAGGCAGAAACCTGCCTCTCCACTGTGCCTGGTCCTTTTAGCTAAACTTGTGGCTGTTGTCTGGAAAAGAAAATCTGAAGTGACTGCTAGAGAGCCACAGTTTGTATGAGACAGCTCTACTTGAAACTGTCTTGCTCAGCTGTCTGAAAGGCTGTAAGAAAATAGCTACAAGATGTAGCAATTCCAGTTCTTGTTTTACATATATATAAAAGAAAAAAAACCCCAAATATAATCTTTTAGTTGGAACAGCAGCTAACACCTTCACTATAAAAAAAAAAAAATACTTGAAAGAGTTGAAAATTGCTTCCAGAGTCTTGTAAATGTTTAGTTAAATCTTTTATTGTTTTCCACCCTCTGGGCTAAATTTTGCTCGCTTTCACGTTGGACAAGGGGCTATTTTTTAATTCTTTTTATTAAATTAATCTCAATCAATATTTATTAGGGATCTGGGCATAGAGAAACTAGAATATATAATTGTACTTGTTAGCAGTGTGAATATTGAGCATTACACAGAAAGTGAGCGGTGTTAAAAGAAGCAATACATGATAAAAGATAATCCATCAAATGTAAACACTACTGTTACTACTACAACTACTACCAAATAGGATGCCTGCATGCTGTCATGGTTATTGTATCTCAAAACAGAGTTGGAAAGGTGCATAATTTAATTTTGCCAATTATTACTTAATATTAATCTATATTATTGAGTATAATATACACTAAACTACCTGGAAGCCATTTAAGGAAAGTCCAAGTAACTCCACTCTGAATCTCTAGGACTCACTATAGTGAGCAATCAGATGAAAAAAATCCAATCAGTAACAACCAGGACAGTGTTTAAAACCAAAAAACCTGTTCTAAGCAAAGTATCTATAACAACACATTGTAAAAAGCCCCACGTTTACAGGCAGGTTTACAACATAAATCTAGCAATAAAACACCTTTCATGCTTTTATGAGTGATAAAGGTCATGAATTCACATTGTTCTGGTCACCAATGCAAAATATACAGATTATTCCAGGGAATTTTAATCCTGCAATAGTAGATTTCATCCTCTGATGAGATTAAAAAAGTGAAAAACACTACTAACAACAACAAGAAGGAAGTGTTGGAGAACCAATGTTAGTATGAACTGGTGTGATTCTGCTGGAATTACAGTCTGATGGAATGTGTTCTTGCAATTTTTCCTAATTTACCTTGGGCTATTTAAATTCATTGGCTTGAGAAACTCAGGAAAACTGTCATCTTTTGGAAAACTCCAGCCTTACCTCTCCAAATGGACCAGGAATTATCTGAAAGGATCGTTTGCCATTACTTTTGTGTGTAGCTACTTCTGAATAGGAAGTTGCAAGGATTGTGCATCACAGCAATTTTCTATTTCTTTCATTCTTCTAATTTTTAAAGGAGCTTATTGGAACACTTTTAGTTACTGATGATGTAGGCTAGTGTTGTAACGCATGCAGAGCCTCAGGGCATCAGGACCTTGAGAACTAAGGGTGAAGAGAGGCATATCCAAAAGCTGGTTTTGTTTTCCATACATCTGAGACCTTGTGAAAACAACACTTCTTAATATAACTTTGCCCAAAATAACGTCAGTACTGTTAGATTAACTATAGTGTTCAAGTATTCACCATAATTTTATTAAAAGCTAACAAAACCAGCTCAGATAAATGTGTCAATAACATTGTACTGCAATCCGATCACCTACTGTCATTAAGTAGGAAAGCAATTCTTCAGCTTCAACTGAATCTACAACCAGAAGAAAACTCTACAGAAAACTCTCTTACTACTTTTTTTTTTATATTCTCATCTTCCACCACTTTGGCTGGGCAACTTAAAGGCAAATTGTTGTATTAAGGACAACAATGAAAATTGAAAATGTCCTATTTAACTTAAACACTGTTAGGTAAAGTTAAAGTAAATCTTTTAAATTTTCAGATCTGTTGACGTTTGAGGTTTTCAGCATCTTCTGAGTAAGTGATACCTGAAGACTTAAGAATAAATGAACAGAAGAAAACAGATGAGACCACTCTGAGAATTTTGGATGCACAATCTAAGACATTTCATTAAAGAAGGTAGAAAAGGAGAAAGGATGAAAATAACTCTTCTAGTATAATAGAATACAATATAATATAATAATTATTAATAACATTAGAATTATTTTATAGGTATATGCTTATGATGGAATATGAGGTTTCAGGGCTACAATAAGAGAGCTATATTTTGCCCAGAGCAGAGTTTGTTCTCTTTTAAACCCTATTAAAGTCATACAGATGCATCCATCAGCTATTATTCTGAGAAAATGTGATGACAGGATACATTTTAAGAAAAGGAAAAGCCAAAGGATGGCAAAGAGGGGTAGGATTAGTATAGATTTTGATACTCATTTGTCTGCATGAAGGACATTCACTGGGTTGTAATATTTTTAAATTACATTGAACTTCAGTTGATCTTCATGTCTGAGTCTCTGAATATTCCTTATTTTCAGGTGCTTTTACAAAAGGAGGAGGAGCAGTTCCCCAGGGTCGTTTATCTTGTGAAAGCTGCCCTGCACAATAAGCAAATCCTCTATCACTCATAGCAGTTGGCAGTGTTTTCCCAAGGCTATCTTATTTCCAATTCTTGAGTATCTAATTATTTTCCCAAGTTTTTTTCCGCTATAAGAATTTGAAACATCAACACTCAGGATTAAAACAGTGATAGAACAGAGTCTTTTCAGAAAAGGAGATTTCTACTTGGTTCCTTGAACTCAAAATTCATATTTCTAAAGTTATAATTGAGTCAGTGAAGGTTTTGGATTGAAAGAGTGAGGAGTATCAAAGTTGAAAATGAAAAGTGTTATCAGTGGCCAGAAGGCTGATGAAAAATGGTCTGATAGGATGGAGTAATTACGTGGTTAAAATACAGAGTAAAATCATTATCCCCAAAAGGAATGCTCGCTGTGGATTAAGGCCACTGACTCTTTGCATTGAGAGGCTTCTCGTGAAAGGCTGCAGACTTGCAAAAGGGTAGCAGTCTATAATGGCAATGTGTGGAGAAATCACAAGGGCAAGTCCTATCCAAGAACAGCGATAGGTAAGGTGTTTAGCCAAGCATGGTAATGGATGCTTTTAATTGTTGGTTGCACAGAAGAGTACAAGCGGTTAAAGACAGTTTCCTGTATATTTTACTAACAACATTTTAAACAAATGAACAAAGAAATTGTACTTCTCATGCAATTTTACTGTAAGCTTCCATTTCAGTAAGAATGCCTTTTTTTTTTCTGAAGCTTTTTTTTTTAATTTGCTTAGCACTAAGAACACTGGAAAAATGCTCTGTAGAAATCAGCATCTTGAAAACAGATTTGTAGAAATTATGTTTAAAGGGAGGGAAGATAAAAACCACATTATTTGTTCATGACAAAAATCTTACATCTTTAATAACAGGAAAGCTCATTTAATTAAAAGAAAAACAGTCATATATGAAACAAATCTCTTCTGACTGGAGGAGATATGCCTTTGACAGATCAAATAGCCTCTTAGACTTCCATAGCTGGAAGAGCTCTGTTCTTTCCAAGGGAAATGAACCCCAGGAAGATTGCAGCTGCAATGGTTATTTCACATTGCCCCCAAAGCACTGGAATATGCTTCTGAATAGATTCCTTGGAAGGGTGAGAACTCGGTGTCTGCTGCCCATAGCTACTGAGGCTGTCTGAGATGGATGGCCTCTTGCACTAGTGTCTCCCTGCGGTGCAGCACGTGCTGATCCAGAAGGAAGACCTCGTTACACCCCCCTTTGCCTGTGTACCTAGAAATTTGTGACACCTTCCCATCCAGGCAGATGCAATGCTGGCCCCTGTTTGCTATTAGAATAGCATCATTATAAGCTATTCAAACACTGTAACAAAATTTAACAGCCTCTTCCAAGGGGATAATGTTGAACCACAGGATATTTGACATGAACAAGCCTCTGAATAAGCTGCGATGTTTTATCTGGGCAAAGCCCCATAGAAATATTCTTATGCATTTGTGGCCTTCAGCTCTTGTAGCCTGCTGAGTTTCCTCAATGCTTTTTTGCCTGGATGGGGGTGAGTGTGAGGGATGAAACAGGAAAGGTTTATAATGCTGTTTGGAGTAATTTGTGGTCTGGGTTTGTGGCTGAAAACATGAAAAAGTACAGAAAAGGAGTTAGAGGGAATACTCTGATCTCCAGGAAATGCACTGTGTAGTAGGACACTAAAGGCAAAATCTACTCAGTTATCCAGATGGAGACAAAAATGGGAGTAGATGAGTGTACAACCCATTTGGAAAAGATAATTCCAATGGTAAATAACAGTTTAATCTAGCAGGAGAAGAACCAATAGTTGGACATTTAAAATAATGTTTAAAGTAATAAAGCATTGGAATAATGTAGCCAGAGATACAAATAGTTCCTCTTTATGTGAGATTCTTCTTGTAAAACTATGCCTTAGATGAATCAGAAGTCATTGGACAAAGCTGAAATTACCAGGAAAGATGTTTTACCTGTGCTATGCAAAAACTCAGAATAGATGGTCATAACAGTGACTTCTAGCCTTAAAACCTGTATTCCTTTTTTTTTGTTGTTTTTAAGTGAAAATAAGTAGATGGCAGTGAAGACCTGGGAATTATATCAGCGCATTTGATCATCTAAAAATGATTGCAAGATCTGGAGCTGCAAAGACATAGCCAGATGCTGAATTCTAGATTAGAAAAGGAAAGCGTAACTTTTTTTTTTTTTTTTTTAAATTTCTATGCAGAGCTCAGCACAGCTAATTATTAATACAGTCATTCTCTTTCTCATTCTTCTTCATGACTGCTGGGGAAGGTGCCTGAAAATAAAAGCATATTTAAAATGGCTTGTTTTAGCACAGAATGACCTCATGACTTGTGTCAGCTCATACAGGAATTTATCCTGACTTCTCCCAGTCTGGGTTTAGTGCCTGAACCAGAAATCCAAACTTCCTCTCTGCTTAGTGGCACCATGCAGTCCCTTTTCTGTGCTGTTAGAGGAAATAGGAAGGTGAGCAATTTAATTACTCAGTTTGAGCCCATCTGAGTTCAAATATAAAACACCGAGGGCCTGGATGGATACTTGGAACAAAAGGGAAAAGAAATCCACCTTGTGCAAAACACACAAGAAGAAAAAAGACCTTGCAGCAGGTGCAACAAATGGCTGACAGTAATGCTGTGATTTCACACAGTTTTATGGTGAACTGTGCATGAACAGTGACATTTCAAGGAGCAGAACACAAACTACATGATATTTACGTCCTGGGGTTTTCCTGCAGTATTACCTCCAGGGGTGTGATGATTCTCTGCAGCCAAGAAAGAAAATTTGTTAGTGGCAGCAGAAGTTGTTTCTGCTGTGAACAAGGTAGTTAATAGGTACCCAGCCATTTGTTGGTAGCATATTGAAGGATTTCTATGAATGCTATGAAGCTCAATAGCTTTACTTTGCCTGGGCTGCATTAATGCAAGCAGTACCTTGCCCTCTTCCTGTACATCTCCTGGCTTGAATTTTCAAATTTTTGTAATCTGTGAAATGTCCTGTTACCGTTCATGTGGAAGGGCTACGTCATACTGAGCAGTCTGGAGCGGTAAACATGCCCGATGCCCTCTTCCTTCGACAGACACAGACAGAAACAGAGGGGAAGAGAAGAGACAGATGCTTGCAGCTCTTTGACAGCCAGTCCCTTGGAAGATGCCTTGTTCTATATATAGTACCTGCATACAGTTTTCAGCTGCTCACACCTTGCAGCAGCAAAGAGAAGGAGAAGCTTTGGATTCAGTTCAGCTGCAGCTCTCTGAGAAGCAAAAAAAGGAGGGAGTTTTGTTTCTGAAGAACAACATTCCCTCAAGCACCACTGACTGGGAGCATCGTCTGGAGCAGGGACACTTGCAGGGCATCATGAGACATAGGTGATTTCTTTACCCAGTAGTACCTTCCTTGGGACCGAATCAACCCACACCAGCTCATTCAAATTATTATTTTTAGAAGAACGTTGAAAAGATGCCAAAACATCACTGCTCTGGCTCAGGGACATAGCTTGCCTTAAGCTTTCCCATAACATGTAAAACATACCGTGATGGATTTTCTTTCTGGAGAGCTGTATCCTAATCTGTTTTCTTCCCCATTTGTGGACACATCATCACTGGCCCAGCCTTGTGCAGTCCAGACAGCTCACCCAGAGATTTGTTTGTCAGGTCTCATCATAAAGCAAGCTGCATCTACCTCCCTAGCTCTTCCTTTAGCAAGGCTCATGTAGGAATGGGAAAGTGAAAAACATTGTGCAAAAGCTGGGTCCACTGCTGTGTTAGAGACCCTCAAAAGCAGAGACACAAGGAACTTTGGAACTTTTACCTTCTGAACTTTTAAAATACAAAAACCTTCAGAGGTTGATCCATAAATAGTCCCTTGTCAGTTAGTCAGCTGTGAATATTTCTGCTGTTATTATACAGATCTTGCAAGCTCAAGTCAGTGGCTAAAAAAATACTAAGCACAATGACTTTTATTCCATTGTTATTCAATGCACATCTCAGGAGAGGTGACTAAGAGGTGAATGAGAGATTTCAAAGTATCTTAACTCTCTAATTTTGCACACAAAAAAAATACTTTGGTGCAGAACATCATTTAAGATCTGTCTGAAACTCTTACAGCGAGCAATTCTCTCGTAAATTTGGCCTTTTTCCTACTAGGATGAATTTACCAAAAAAATAACAAACCAATAAATATGTTTGTTAACTACAACTGCTCTAATCCTATGCAAGCACATTTCAGTTTATAGTGCATTCTTGAGATATTTATTATGAAGAATAACACTGCTCAGTCAATATACAAACTGTAGAGCTTTGGGAAGTTGATGATTTTTTTTGTTGCCCCTCACTGAGTGACTAGGTCTGATTGTTAACACAAACTTAAAATTTGTATACAAGTAAACACATCAGTACAGGCACGTGTTTCTTCCAAACATCTACAAATTAAGTTTACTTCATTAGTATTATCTGTAGGATATATTGGCACAATATATTTCTGTTCTAGGTAAAGATATGTAAAGTACTTTGGGATCTAAAGTATTGAAAAGGTTGTTTTGTCATGTTGATTTTCAAAAGAGTCTATCTTTTTCTGTATCAAAAGCAGTGTGCTTGGCTCAGACACTCCTATAGGCTGTACGATACAGTCATGCAGACTGTTTCTCCATGTATTTGTCAATGTTTAAGTAATTTTGACTAGGATGTGTACTACAGTAAGTGTTGTTACCATAAGTAGATAATAATTCAATTCAGTCTGCGGCGCTGTCAGAGATTTCATCCCTCTGTGACAAAAGAAGGGCATAAATCACTGTACCAGTGTCCACAGAAGAATAATATCCCACCAAATGCACAAATATTAATTCCTTTAACACCTCCTGTAGGCCATCTTCTTCTTGCAGATTATTTTTTGTATGTAAGAATATACTTCATTTTGCAAGCTTTCAGCTGAAATCTACACAGAATTTTCTTGCGAATATTTGCTCTTGGCTATCTTATTGAATGGCCACTTTTGATGGGTAGACTCACTTTTGATACATTAGCTATAAAGAACACAAAAATGATACACTTAGTACATGAACAAAACCCTTTTCTGTTTCTCAGATCTCTTTGTTTAAGCCATCAACATTTTATATTCATAGAAGTCACTATTTCCTCTCCTCTCCTCTCCTCTCCTCTCCTCTCCTCTCCTCTCCTCTCCTCTCCTCTCCTCTCCTCTC
>JAOXNO010000052.1:50474761-50495049 GCA_028565335.1 Limnodromus scolopaceus
TGTTGGCCTTCCTCCAGTCTTCAGGCACCTCTCCTGTTCTCCACGACCTTTCAAAGATTATAGAGAGTGGCCCAGCGATAACATCTGCCTGTATTGACAGGGATTTCTGCAGGGAACCTTTCCTGATGGAGGGGACTGAGCCGGGATGGGGACTCTACTGGAGATGGAGGAGGGATGGGGCAAGGCTGGTACCCACCAGTGGTGGTGGCTCAGCTGTTCACCCTGTCCCAGCTTCTGCCGGACCAAGCCCACACATTCCTGGTCCCCAGATCCTGTCCCTTTTCTGCCGTTCTTCCTGAAGCAAAGCTCCCCTGGGTGTCACCTGTCCCAGCCCCTGTGCATGGTCACCGTGCTCACTGTTAATGGTAGCTCTTCATCAAAGTGTCTCTTCTGGAATGCCATTAGTGCTGCAGAAATTTAAGCCCCTCAGATGTGTGGTTTGCTCCCTGCATTTCACGGGCATTTGGCTCCAGGGACAAATGTGTATAAATTAATCTGACTTTCATTTAATTTTTCCTTTATTTATGAGGTACTTTGTAATAAGGTTGTATTATTACAAATTATTATCACAGATAATCTTTATTATTACTACAGCCTGTAAATAAGGTTGGCTGTACTAATATTTCATTTCACAGCTCCCATAACTGCGAAATAGTAACTGAAATCAGGATATATGATTGCCAGTGACTGACAGCTTTGGTTTTTAATGGAGCTATCAAAGGAGAAGGGCGCTATCTGTCAGTCTGCCAGTAAAGTAAAGGAAACTAATAGAGGAACTCACAGTAAAGGAAACTAATACAGGAACTCAAATACCTTCTCTTCTTTGTACGATGGGTTCAACATACTGGGAAAGCTGTCAGAATTGAGAAATGGACTCTTGTATGTCATAGTGCTAAAGAAATCAGTCTTTTGTTTTGCCTCATATACCTCTTGGCTCATCTTTTGTTGTTTGGTTGGTCAGTTCTTTTTTTTTTTTTCACATAAAACGGCGCTTTTTATGGAGAACTCCTCCCAGATAAATATTCAGGTGTTTAATTGAGCAGGTTTTTGCAGAAGGGTCAGAAAAAACTGTCAATGAATAATGGCAAAGAACTTGAGGTGATTTACCTTTTTGCAATGATGAGTAAACCTCGCTCAGACACGTCAGCGAATCTACGCAGACAACGGCACAGCAGTTGCCAAGAGTTCAGTGGGAGCAGATTAAAGAGCAAGTGAGACCAGTCATCAGCTCTGCAAAAGCATTCAGCCCCTGCAAGAGGTCTGCAGATCTCTCTCTTTGAGACTTGTGTTGTTCCCTATTGCACTCCCTTTGACTCAGCTTTTCCTCCTTTATTAGCACTATTTCCTGCTCAGATATGTCAGATAACGTCATTGCCATACATATTAGGCAATGCATTGAAAAAGCACGTCCTCTCACACCACTAAAATAAGTAGCCCCATGAGAATCACAGAAAGGTTTTGTCTTCTCTGTGAGAAGAAACTCCAAAGCTTGCAAAGGTCACTGCACTTATCTGCCCTTCTTCCTTTTTGTCAAAAACTGAGGAATATTTATTTTTTATGTCTCTACATGTAGAAGACTTTTTTAAGTCTAGTACACAAATATAAGCTAGTTAAAACCCCCACAAAATTGGAAAAAGCACCCCGCTTTGGTGACATTTACCCTTGGAGGCAGAGCACTTGAGCTTAACTAAGTTCTGCGTGCTGGGAGTATCTTCACTCGCACCTAGAGCAGCTGGCATCCCGTGAGCCCTCAGCGTGTCTCAAGGCTGGATTGTCCCCTGGACTCGGTCCTTCCTGGTTAGCTCAATAGTTCCAGGAAAATCCAAAACCAGAAAGAGCAGCGGTCCCGTGCAGCCCCACACTGAGCTGAACTCTCTGTAACGTAACAAGGATCACTGTGTACTTCAAAACCGTGGAGAGGTTTGCAAAACTAAGACAGACTTTCCAGCCCTCCCCTCGCACAGTCAGGTCTTTTCAAATCTGTTTTCCTTGAGCTCAGGAAAGAGCACGAGCCTTAACCAGTTTGTCAGTTTGTGTCACAACAACGCAATTTGTTCTATGAGGCATCCGGGGCTTTAATACGTGCTTGACTGGCAGTTTCAATCACAATGTTTCTGTAATGGCCAGCGAGCAGAAATCAGGTGGTGTAAGAAGCCCAGAGTGTTGGCAAGTTTAGCAGCAAGCTGTGTTTGCCTGAGCCAGTGTAAATAGGTCTCTGGGAGGAGGCGTCAAACATCATGCTTGCGTTTTTTGCCTCCGTGCTTGCAATTAGCTGGGAGGGGACCACAGATGTTTTGCAAAGAACTCCTATCAAATTTAAGATGCCAAATTGTTAGGGTGGCTCTAATTAATTTTCTGCATCAGTTTAAATGACATCTTTATATTGTAGCACTGTTCAGGATGAAGTGACTGGACCAAAATTGCCCAGTGAATTTTGCTGCATGAGATGAATTTGGCTTGTTTTGATGAACATGTGTACTGAGGACATCATTTTATTGAGTCCCCAGACAAAAAAGATATTTTCCAGAAGACATTACTGGGATTTCTGGTGCATTTCTGTTGTTTATTGCTGTTGTAATGTGTCCTAATTTATTCTCATTGTGTTAGTGGAAGACAGAGTATTTTCACAGGCCCCATCGCATCTGTAGTGTCTACAGAAATGTATTAGCTGGATCTAATCTGCTGGACCAGAACAGACCAGAAAAGAAGTGTTTTAATCTTGCTTTAGCTCAGTGCTTGATTTTGACTGGTGAGAAACTCTCGAGGCAGAATGCCTCAGAGTAAATGGCTTGCACCAGCTCAGCTCAGAGAGCTCGGGACTAAAACCTGCCTGAGAAACTCTAAATAAAACAGGGAATCACCATTTCGGGCAGCCCAGTTGTGGGCAGCTGTAGGTGCCGTTCACACGGCCTGACCCAGAGCAGCATAAAAAATGTCCCCGTTCAGTCTCCCCGTGGGAAGCGCCCTGACAGACATCAACAGCACCTGATCTTTATAGCGTGTAGGAAGCCATAAACTGAGAAGCACTCACCCGTAACAACCTTATGTTATACTCTCCTCCTGGCAATAGTGTTAAGTTGGGACTGGCAGAAATGCAACCAAGGAAGTTTTAAGCCCATGTTCCTTGCAAAGACTAGCTAGAGGAGATAATTATTTTGCATGCTTAACAAAAAATGTTTATGTTGAACTGCAAGTGGTTTTTTCCCCCTTAGCAACCTGGCTGGTTATAGAAGAAAAGGTGATCCTTTGTAAGTTGGAGCATTTGGGTTGTACTGAAACAGCATCTTGACAGGCAAGTCTGATGCTGAGATTGTAATAATTTATATTGGCCTGGGAATAGTACAGTAATTGTTGCGAGAAGACTTAAATGTGAAATGTGGTTAGCTTATTACAGGGTTTTTAACTGGCAGCTTGCAGTCCCATGGGAATCCATGGACTACTTTTAGAACATCAGCAAAGATTAAGTAAGGAAAAGAAGTACTACGCTAAAATTTGCTGGGCCAGATTCCACTTTGGAGATCCAAGGTGCTGTGGCCTATAAAAATAAGATTTCACGCTACAATAATGGACTCTTGTTCTTCAGAAGTTTTTAGGAAAATATATCCATAAAGTTGGTAAAGTAATTACAGACCATTTAAATATTTTTAGTCACATTCCAGGCATTTATAAATCGAATTTTGTAGTTATTCTAACTCAATATTCAATATTCAAAGGATGCTGTATGCATCCTGAAAGGCAGTATGATAACCCTTTCTGTAGTAAGCTCCCACGGTGTAATTCAAACATGACTAAGCAGCATCTTTTTTGCTACAGAGCAGGGGGAGGAGGTGGGAGCAAGCGGAGGGTACCAGCACGCTCTTGGCAATCTAGTATTTCATCCAAACAGAAATCCAGGGGTTAATGGAGGAGGTTCATATAAATAGCACAGATAAATGCTCTTGTTCTTAAAATGCCACAAAGTTTCACTTGAGGTGATCCTTGAAAATCAAGAGAAAAATAGCAGCGGCTGTTTTGCCTGGAGCTGGAAAGTCAGTGTTCCGAAAAAAAGTGTCAGGGAAAACAAGGGGGGAAAAAAGAGGGAGGTGGAGAGAGGGAAAACTACAGTCCAACTGCTTTGGAGCCTGCAGTGCAAATTCTCCCAAAGCCAGCGCTGTGCGTGGCTACCAAAAAAAGCTTTGCAGTGGATTGTTAGCAGAATATATTTTCGCGTGTGTGGATGCAAGTAGGAAGTCATTTGCTGCCGCTGTGAAGGCAGCCTTGCCGAGTAAGCCTGAGGGAGCCTCCAGAGCAGCTCGGAGCAGCCATGCCTCACTGCTTGGCAAGTTCATTAGGTAAAGGATGCTGCGAGAATAGCCAATGCAAAGGCCCTTGCAGCTGAGGTCTGCTTTGAGCCAAATGCATTGCTAAGAACGCTAAATTTAGGTTCTGGAATGCAGGAGAAAACCAGGCGAGAGAATTGCCGCGTATGGGTCACTGCGCTGCGGCTGCCGTGCGGTCTGAGCCGCGGATGGCAGAACAACCTGCCGTACTTTCTCTTTGAACCCTTGGGTTGAAACGGAGGGGTTACCAGGGACTGACAGCGCTGGGGTTAAACTGTGCTGCAGTCGTGCAGTAGCTTGTGCCACTTGTCATGGGGAGAGACACAGCGAAGAGGCTCAGCAGACGCTGCAACAAAAGGTCTGAGATGTTCCTCTGCATCAGGGTCTGATGAAGAGGGTACAGTGTTTTTTTTCAAGGCAAGGGGAGGCTATTAAGCTTTGCTTATTATGGAGGAAGGAAAATATTTATCACCCTCTTTATTTCTCTTCATTCCGGCAAAATAAGGTGAAATTTCTGGTTTTGTCAGAAATGAGGATGACTGCACTCATTCTGAGGATGAAATACCTGCTCAGCCGTTACCAGTATATCAACAAAAAGAATGCAAGGCTGGAAGCTTTTGCAGCAGAAATCTTTGCAGTAGCTTTCTGTTTTCAAGTTAACTTACATTAAAGACCTTGAATGGAGAAGTCTTCTTCTCCGCAGCGCTCGCTTTCCTGTGCACCAGAGTTAAATCAGCAAGTTGATTTTTTCACCCGTCCTCGCTTTACCTTTCAGCAAAGAACCAGCGCTCCCGGAGCCCTGCGGTCTGCTGAGCGGCGCTGCCGAGCTTACATTTGGAAAGCAACCTTTGTGGTCAGCTTTCTTTAAAAGAAGAAATGGCAGTATATGAAGTTAGGAATACTTGTTCAGGAACGCCGGAATACGGAGCATCACAGCCTAGAAATTAGGCCCCATGAAAACACAAAAAGGCTTTTGTCCTCGGCCTCGGTGCACATTGAAATGCCGAAAGATGGACTTTTGGCAGACACTTTCCTAGCAAGTTCTAGGAATTACTTCTGGACCTGAACTTTTCTGAGTTAAGGGAACAATAGTTAGCTTCCCTGAAAAAAAACCCAATAGAATAGACACAGACCACCAGGAAGAGAAGACTGCATAATTTCAGCCTTTTGCTCTTTAGTTGGTCAGGCGAGATGGATACTGAGAAATGTGGAGAAAATGTCTGTAGCACTGCAGTAATAAATCTGTGCTCAGAGACGTCCTAGAAGGTCCCAGAAAAGTCCCAATAGCACCATGATTTTGAGAAGCCTTCTCTGGTGGAGTGTGGGGTCGCAGCCAAAACCCTGGCTTGAATCTGCAGGGTAACATTTCAGGTGATCATTGCTATTTCCCGAATGTAACTACATATTCCATCAGATACCACAGCTGGATTCTCTACCAGACCCCAAAGCTTCTCCTCAGACTTATCCTACTCCACAGTATCCTTAAAATACACTACTATTCCTTGGGATTTTGGAAGTCTGAGGTCACAGGCATCCATGATCTGTGTTAGTAACATACTTTTCGTGGCAGCGTGCATAGGTCTCTGGACAAATTCTTGGAACTCTTAGACTATCAATCTGAAACCACATTTGTGTTTTGCATCAGATTGGGAGTTGTAAACTTATTTTTTTGGCCACTCAGGCCCTTCTGAGGCTATATTCCATGATTCTGTGATTTGGTTTATACTCTCAGTAGCACGAACAACTGCTCAAACCAGCCTGGGACAAAGGTTCAAGAGAAATATCGTGGCTGACAAGCACAATGTGGGAAGAGTCCAGAATGACTAAAGAGTGATGTGCCAATGAATCGCTGGTTTTCATGAATGCCCCAAACCAGAAGAATCCCAAATGACGTCTGTGAGTACAATCATTTGACCCAGCCCACAGACACAGATGGGTATTCAGAAACACATGCCAAACTGTTCAGGAGGCAGATGGAGATGAAATTAAATGATATCAGCTAACTCACTCTGAACACTGCTGCTGAAAGTTAGCTTTGCATATCCTCAAATTCAAACCAATGCATTCTCTGTCTGTAGACATTTGTAAAACCAAATGCTCAGAAATTAAGACAATCCTTCATTTTTACAGGTAACTGTAGCAACATTACTTGTATGCTAATGGTTTTGTGTGCTTTTCCAGAGTTTCTTGCCTTAGCCAGGAGCTACTCGGTGAAATACCATCACAGCGATTATTCTACTGCTTAGTGCTATAGGGGCAACAATAAATATCACCACTAAAAGTAAGTGGTTTATTTAAGAAAAAATGGAAGGGGAAAACCAGTCTAAAGTGTAAAGCATGTCTCTTTTGCACTTCAGGGAGAATTTAGGACAATTTTAAGTGTGCTACAGGCTCATACGTTGTATCCTCCCCAGCAACATGTCTCAGATGAAGTCTTATGATAAAAGTCTCAGCTTCTCTTTCATTTGTTCAAGACACTCTTAATGGAAATGAATGTCCTATTTTCAGGAATAACTCAAATTATTTTAATTGAGGACTTTGTACAACATCTGCTGGGCTCCCTGGACCGGACAGGGGAGAGTTCAGTTATCAGCTGCTTAATTGCCCTAATACTACTCTCATCCCTCTCTCCCCTGAATCTGTGGTTCAATGCTGGTGTGTGCCAGGTATTTAGGTGTTAGTTGCCCTCAAAGATCTGTTCAAAATGATGGTCAAACCATTTCTTTCTTGCCTTTGTTCCACTTCTTTAACCTCATACTAAAAGAATTATAAATCAAGACTAGCTTTTTTGCAGAAGTACTACCAAATTGTAAACATCTTCTTAAATCTATGGGCATTAGCAATAGATGATCTTGTGAAATCATATGCAGAGGTAACACCAAGATGTTAGTGTCCACCTTGTGCCCATTTCTCCAGTCTCCCTTAGCCATGGCATTACGTGACTTCGTCTAGTTCACTCTTGGTTTGTCATTACTTTCCAGCAAACAGCCTATGTTTGCTAAAGAATGCTGAAGAAACCTGGATCTGGGCGTATCAGTCAATGCAGAGGTTGATGGAACTGCTTATTTGTCCTCAACATGGATTAATCAGCATTAAGAAGTCCAGTCAAGCGTCAGATGCTCTTCTGGAGTTACGTGAAAGGATAATTTTCTTCCACTTATAAAGGATTCTGCTTCTTCCCCTGCAACTGCTTCCATACCCCTTTCCTAAAATTGCTTATGACTTAGAGACAGGCTTCCATCCATTTGGAACTCCTGGAGCAAATTAAGACTGCCCATTGTAGCTAAGAAGGATCTTCTACTGAACCCACAATGTGGGAACAACAGGTCATTTTCTTTTAGTCCGTGGGTGCAACTTTACCTGCTCACACGCTCCTGCCCGTGAAGCCAAATTTTCTCGATACAAACCAAAGGGGTTTGGTATCAGGGTGACGCTCTCTAATTTGCACAGCTACAAATGCTTCTATCTGGAACTAGCGAGTGTCCATAACAAATAAAAGGAGAAAGAAAAGGGAGGAGATTGGAAGAGAATTTGAGAAGTTTTTATCTCTGCAGTGGTCCTTATCATCATCAGTGGTTTCCTTGTGTCTGTTTCTGAGCCATCAAGACCTCAGAGTGTGTTTTCTCCATCCTGTTCTTGTTTTTAAGTTACGATGAGCCATATGTATCTCTGTTGACTCCTGTATATACAGAAAGGATGCATTTAGCCCATTTCATGTACTTACAACAAGAAAACCAGCTCGTAAACACCCCTGTAGATTCATGAAGCATAGACAGAAACAAGGATAAAGGGCATATTATAATTCTGTCCTGTCCCTTTGCGTGTTGGGACTCGTGAACCTTCCCCACTTGCTTATGATAGATGGACATATACTTGAATGCAGGGTGGGAAATCCCTCACTGATGGCTGCTTTTTATCTTTTCCCATCGCCTGTGATTTTCCTCCTCTTAGGCTATTAGGAGGACCAGAGCTGTCGGATGCCTTTCTCAGAGCGGGGTTACCTCTTTGCATCCGAGCGGGCTGAGCTGCAAGTGCAAGGTCTGGTTCATTGGCTTGTCGGTGCCTACCCTGAATCTGCAGCTCTGCCTCCCGGGCAGAGAGCTCCTGCCTGGGCACCGAGCCCAGTGCTCCTCAGCTGCGGATTTATTCAGCCTGGATGAAAACTCATTCTAGCTATTTTCATGTGCCAGTTACGTATGAGTTTGTTTTATGCCTTTTCCGTTTCAGCATCTCGGCTCTAAAGTGGGTTGAACAACTTCCATTAAAAGTATGAAGAAACTCTCACTCTCAGCAGCACCGTAAATCAGAGATTTACGCTCAATTGATTACACAACCAAAAAGAGGGAATCAGTCATAGTTAGCAGATTTACCTGGTTCGGTGTAATATTTGTCACAGAATAAATACTTCTACTCTGACAACAGTATATTGCTTTGAATTTATTTTGGTTAAAAAGCTCTGTAGTAATTAACAAGTATGATGGAATTTGCAGCTTCGTTATTTTTTTCCTCGACATTTATTCATCCCCTTCCATTATTCCTGTCTTCAAAATCTGGACAGGCTTTTGAATGATTTGTCTTCATTATGATGTAATGATATAGGATCAGTAGGGAACATCAAGAAGAATCACTGACATGAATTTTCATCAGTTTTAATAAATGTTGAATCCATTTTTCTTGGGTTGTTTGTTGTTTTGTTTTGGGTATTTGGGTTTTTTTTAAATATAACTGTATGTCAGAGCTTGCATGTTTGTGAAACAGTTAGGTGATTGGAAAAGGAAAAGATTTTCTCCTCTGCGTATTTCTGTCTAGCACCTATTCAAGTATTACAGTTTATTTTTTTCTTTTCTGCTTAGGACCTAAGGTATGTACTTGGTACTTTTAAATGGAACCTTGCTTTTAATCTCTAGACAGAGAGATCGCGGGATTAATTCAAGTAAAGCCCCTGAGAAAGAATTACAGACTTTGAAATCTAAAAAATCTATATCTAATTATACACTATTTGTGATTTCCTTTTTTAAATACACCAAGGGTCAAGAAGTAAATTGCCATAAATGTGGAGACATGAATAATTGTTCTTATTCTCTTCTTTTTTTGCAGACGGCTTCCTTATCTGTATAGAATTATCAGTGATAAATTTATTTAACTGAACAGCGCAATTAATTGGTAGGGCAGAAGGAAACGACATTAATCAAAAAATCTCCGATGTGCACATAGACACAGTGCAGAATTTTACACAAGTGCCACGTACTGCATGTTTACTGAAATATCTTTGCTCTGATGAAAATGAATCTCAGTTAAAAGCTAAGAGCAGGGTTTAAGATCAGATGCGACGCCGGAGAAAGACGTAGCGCGAGGCTGGCTTCCACCAAGGAGATTTCCACTGGCTTTTAATCAGCGTGTGCCTGGCCCTCAGGGTGAGGTGACCCAGCACGACTGCTCGAGGGGCGTCCTCCCAGGGTGAGGTCACAACTGGAGAAAAACGAAGGCAGCAAAGGGTTTTAGGCAAAGCGCCTTTCCTTCCCTGCCTGTCTCAACATCTGCCCCTCGTCCTGATACGTGTGAAGCAGCTCACCCCAAAGACCCAGCCAACGGCCCAGGGAAATCTGTTGCAATACGTATGTATAAATATTCTGAGCTATGCCCTGGGCTCAGAAAAACTCCACAGCCCGAATAGGCATTTTTTCTTTAGTTTTGTTCTCTTTGTACTGTTTCAGCTACTTTTTTTTCAGAACTACTCTTTCCTGTTTTAACATTGGACATGTGAAAGGCAGTTTCATGCTGGCTAGAGTCTGTAAGGGCCAAAAAAAGTGCCATTTTAATATCTTTAAAAAAAGAAACTGTGACTGCAGTTTACCTTTTATCTATATTTATTTCTCTGTAGTTTTTACTTGAACCTTATAACTTATGCCATTCTTAAGTGGTAAACATCTATTTCAATTGACAATAATTATTTTAATCTAAAGACAGTATATAAAAATATAAACTGCGACCTGACCACCTTTGTAAATTTTCAAATAAATGTACTTTGAAATAGGCAGTACTGTGCACGTTAGATATTTCCTGGATCATGATAAAGTCTGGAACAAACTGATTAAAAATTTCAAAAAGATTACAGAGAAAATTAGTAGTTTTACAGGGTTTTTGACTCACTCAGCTGCACAAGTACTCAGACATTTTCCCTGGAGCACTCTCTTATGCTTTAATCTGGAACATCAGCCAACAAAGCGTTTTAGATCAGGCAAATGTGGAGTTCCTTTTTGTGGTCAGATGTCACTGTTTAGTGATGCTAACTGACACCTGACAGACTCCTAAGACTATGGCTGGATATTAACACACTAATCCCATGCAATTCCAAATTTCCCTCCATAATTTTAAATATGTTAAATATGTTAAATATTTTTATAATTTTTATATTTCTTTATTATATTTTCTCATATTACTTCCCTTAAAATAGAACAAAACAAAATCGTGAGAAAACCAGTGTCTCAGTAACCAGATCCTGCAAAAACACTCAACCAAGTCAGTCAGTATAAAAATGCAGAAGAACACGATGCAGCTCGTTTTACTTAGCTGTGATTTATGTGACATACCTAAGCTCTAGTCTATACAGAAGGTATTATCACAAGCCCTGTGCTACCTCAGTGCACAGCATTTGTGGCACCTGGGCTAAGCCAAACCCAGTACTGCTAGTAACATAAAAGGAATAAAGAGGACATACTAATCATCTAAATTTCACCCAAGTATCACCCTTCTACACATGAAATCCAAAGCCTCTGCTGTGACACTGTATGAGCTATAATAGGAAGAAGATGGGTGTTGGGGGCTGTCAGTGCTGCTGTTGTACAGAGAACGGTACCTTTGTGTGGTGTATTTACATGTAATTCCAATATTTATTTTCAAGTATAATCTAATAAGTATTTTCAAGACTATGGCAAGGTTAAAGAATTCAAAATCGTACCAACAAATGCAAAGGCAGAATGGTAGAAACCATCGTAGCATGGTAACGTATGTGCACTGTGTTTTACACAAGACGGCTCTTGTTCTCTCTCAGCCATTATCTAGGGCAGTAACTCTAGGGCTGGAAGACCTCACTGATTCATCTAAAAATAGGGTATCCACTATGTCAATGCAATTATCAGTTGTTTCACCACACAGAACTCTACCCTAACCTTAGAGCCAGAGAGCTTTGTTTAAATACGTCGGCCTCTGAGCGCACACAATACCATTATCAGCTTTCATTCAACCAGAGTGGTCATCCATTGATGTGTGGAACTTGCTAATGGGGATTTTACCCGTGGTCCGGCTGTCGATAATTACGCCCTTTTGACCAACACATATTAAGTGGATTATGCTGTTAAATACTTGTTCCCAAGTGTCCTGGATGAAAATCGTACTGCCTTTTAGCAGCTGAAAAGTTAAAAAAAAAAAAATATATAAACAAGTTACCATAATTGAAAGCTATAACCAAAGAAATTCAAAACATCTTCAAGCTGATCTAATGCAGCTCATGCCATTCCTGATTATTCTCTTTGACCGTATATTGCACCAGTCTAGTCAAATTTCATTATCGCCACCACTTTCAGTAGACATTAACAAAACAGAGCTCGCCTCCATTCCCTCCTCCCACGACAGCACATGAATGACAGCCACGGTATAACTCTCCTGGGAAGTTACTTTCCAGAAGCACAATGACCAAAGCAGCTCTTAAAAGAGTGTGTGATCCTGGCTTTATTCTGATTAGGATTCAGGCTTGAGCAGGAGCCAGGGAGGATGGCAGGGAGGGGAGCAAGGAGTGTCCTCAGGCTGAAACGTTGGACATGCTCAGGAAAAAGCAGGATGCAACTCAGAAGGGAGTTCAAGAAAGGGATCCTGGATGCTAATCACAAGCCGGACCGGAGTGAATAGCTGTGTTTGGCTGTGGAAAAGGCTGAGCACCACCTGGAGACCTCTGAACTGAAGTAATCCTGCAAAGGCAGAGTGCTGCTTTCGGTCCGGGGCACACTGTTTCACAGAAATACACATCTGCTGGAGAGAGTCCAGGAGCGATGAAACAGGGTGAATGAAGGACATGACCTAGGAGGAAAGACCAAATCACGTCATAGTAGATTTGAGGTCAGTTGTATCAGCACAGCGAGACCCCAGGACCCCGTTTCAGGCTGTTCTGCCTCAAAATCTTTGGCACTTCCATTGCATATTGTAAGAGCTTTTATATATGAGAGGAGGAGGAGTGGACTAATTCGCACTCTGTAACTTCTGCAGACAGTATAAGAAGTAATGGGCTTATATTACAGGAAAGAAGATGAAGGTTAGACATTATGTAAGCTTTCTGAACAGGAGGTTGGTGAGGATTGCCTGGGAGACAGGGTTTTAGAAAAGATATGGAGAGTATCTTTCAGCATACAAATATTGCTACTTTTATATTTATATTTTACCTTTAAAAATATTTAGGTTATCTAATTACATAATTAACCAAATCAAAGTTGATACATATTTACATATTTATACTTAGATTTATAAAATATAAATGTATCAACTGTAAACATGGTGCTTGCTACTCTGGTATAGCAAGTTGAACCCTTTGCATCCTTTCAGACCTAATTTTCTCTGATTTTTCTGTGATCTTTATGACATAGTTTCTCCCATAGGTACCTTAAGAAGATGTGCATGTTGAGCCTCTGATATCTTCCATGGTTTCTCTGATTTGCATCTAACTTAAAATTGTTAACATCTGCTATAAATCTTTGTTTGCTCAGAGGAACTTAGGCAAGTTGCTAAAAGCAAACATGTTTAAATGGCGCCCGAAGGAGTTGGCAGAGTTTATGCAGTCTATAAATTAGCCTTATATGAGCCCTCACTGAATGTAGAAATATCCTTACTTTGTCCTTATGCCTTAACCCAGCTCTTTCAAAGTATGTTAAATCCAGCAAGTCCCAACATCAGTCATGAATATTTCTGAAACCTATAATGTGAAATTTTGTTAGCATAGAAAATGCAAATCAGTAGAATAATTTTTTATTAAGGTTGTGGTCTGCATCTGAATATTTCATGCATTTAGATCAACTGAATGATATTAAAATATTTTTATTCTATTCCAAGAAATATGGGAGAAGTTGAGTTGACTAAATATAATTTTCTGCTTTGGTTTTGCCTGCCTACATTTCCCAAGGCCAACTGTACCCAGGTACTCCTATAAATCAAGAGTAGAGCTGCTGACTTACACACAGTCCTTGAAAAAGATTGAAGAACTAGGTCAACAGAATTTAGAAATTTTTCACAAGTGCTCTCTTTCAAGGTTCTCTTGCAGGAGCCTGCCTCAATAGCTGCTGTGCTGTACCCCCTGCCTAATAATATTTATGTATGCCAGCAATCTTTTTTTTTCATGAAAAGAAATACAATGACAATAATAAAGGTGAAGCTAAATAGTACTACTGCTGGCTTGTGTTGTTAAAAGAGTAGTTCACTGACTTGCAGTACGTTGAAAAATCACACGTAGCCTGAAACATAACATATTATGCATGCTGGAAAGCACATTCCCAATGCAAATACCATGTTACAGACATTGTAGAATTAACATATGCAGCCTGTAGTAATGCTTTATTATAAATGCTATACCTAAATACACATAAGACTCCATGTATATTTATTTTGTATATAGAAAACAGAATTTTATTTAGTATGAGGAACTGGGTTACAAGATCTGGCTGAGACATCATTTTTTTGTAATTTCGTAAGGGAGTACATAAATTGGGTCTTAGGAATTTGAAGTTATAAGGTGCTTTATAATCTCCAGGTAAATCTGATGGGAAAATGCAAAATATTGCTTTACGCATAACTTCTCATTATATGCATGTTCTCTCAGTCATGACACTTCAGCCAACCTTGTACCTTATTCTAAATCAGGATTCTTGCCAAGCTTAATTCATTTATCAGCTGAGACTAAATGTAAAATAACACCAACAGAACCAAACAATTGTTGATGCCAGGGTGCAATAAGTGCATTCATTATTAGCACTAACCCTACAGCGAGCAGTATGAATACAAAACAGGCTCAGAGCACACTCATCTTCTGCATCCTAGGGATAATGAAAATAGATGGTTTGTTCTTAAAACTATGCCCAAAGCCCACTCATCTTCATGCACTTTCTGTCTTATTGTTGCCACCTAAAATCTTGAACCTCCATTGTGACTATTTTATCAAAACTCTCTTAAGCTGGTGCACATTTTTGCCTGGACAGAATTCCAGGCCATTGGGGATGGATACCCGGCAAGGTCAAGGGAGGGTTTTGGGGGTGGCTGAGGTGTGGGGAGGGGAGCTGGGAGGGCTGGGGATGTTTGGGATGTTCCTGGGGGTGCAAGTGGTACCCAGGATTTCTCTGTCCTGCAAATGACTTTTACCTCATTCAGTTTGATCGTGGAGCACTGGGTTCCTCTAGTTTCTCCTCAGCCATTAGGATGTGTCCCTGTGCCCCATCAGGATGAGGATTTCCCCAACATTTTACACTCAAGTGGGACATGGTCACGGTGCAATCTTGGAAAGGTGAACAGGTTTCAAACACATTGCTTTGATCGTTGCTTTTTACGAAGCTGTCCCTGTATTTGGACATGATTTAAACACAGTCCTTGAGCTTCATTAGAAGATAGCGTATAGTAAATTTTGTCTTTAATTCTTATTAGTATGAAAAACAACACTAGAAAATAAGAGTCAGATTCTTGTTGCCTTGAACAATGTAAAGGTTGAACCTTTCACAAAAATCGCGGATGCTTCATTGCAGGGGAGTGTAAGGGAAAATGTCACTTGAGGAAAGCACACGTGAAAACACAGGCTTACTTTTATGTTCTTATGCTGATTATCTGATACATGAAATATCTGAACAGTAACAACTGGGAAATTAATTTTTTGAGAGTCTAATTTAATGGTTTTTAATCTGTGCTACTATCAGCACTGAACAAACAGTACTGAGATTTCTGACTCTTTACAAACTACCCAGTGCTTCAGAGCTCTGAAAATGTGTTGTCCTGAAGGAATTTAATTAGGAATTAAACAGCTGGAACACCAAAGGAAAAGCCACTCCTGTAGCACTCTGTTCATTACAAATTCACTTTAAAATAACTGGTTATTAAAACCACTCAAGATATTCAGAATTCTTCCCATATTTGTCTTCTTCGTCAGCTATGCCAAGCTGATCTTGCCGCCTTAACAGTTTAAACCTTGGCAAGGAGCCTTCCTAATATAACCATGTGTGATGGTAAAAAAATAGAAAATTGCCTACTTTAGCCACAGGGCGATGAAAGACAGGAAAGAAGTGGAGGAAAAGGTGGTTTAGGGGTTGTGCGGGAAAAGCTGAACACTGATCCTGGCAGCGTCTGTCAGGGGCTGCGTTGCAGGCAGCCGGCGCGGGGTGCGCAGCAGCAGGGTTATACACAGTTTATTAACTTGCCTGGAGGTGTGAGACCTAAAAACACAGGCTCTCACACTTCCTGCTTTGTTGATCACACATCCTGCAAACAGGATTAAGTGTATAAAAGAGCAAAAGGGCCCGACTGGTAGCGTGCAGTATTTCTCCTGTTCCTTGCGCCCGGGTAGAGCTCTGGCAGCTGATGCTGCAGTGACAAGCTGAACCCCCCTCCCTGCAGTTACCCACTCCCAAATCATTACAGTTCCTCTGCCTAAGGGAGGGAGCTGGGGTGGGTATTCACTCCTAACACAAAAGAACATTTAACTTTCAATTTAAATTGAAAGAAATTGGATTAGTGAGTCACACAAGCAGGATCTTGCTATTGTCAGAGGTAGGTTTGCTGTGTTGCTTGCTCATTAGCTTGGTCTCTTTGAAGAGAGATGGAGCCTCCCAGCAGTTTGCTGTTTTAATCCTCGCAATTTGTCTGGTGACTGCCTGGTTTTAGTTATGGATTTGGTACAGATGCTAAAAGCTTTCAACAAATGAAATTAAGATGCTTAGTGGAACAAGTTGTTCCACCTTTAGGAAAAGCTCTTGGAGATTTGTTTGTGGAACACACAGAAGATAAGTTTTTTCTGAGTTGTTGTTGGCAGTGACAAAATATCTCCAGGATGGAGGCCAATGGTCTCATTTACCAGTGAATTACTACTGTCTGTCTATAAGGAATGTAGGATGTATGCTGGTGTGTGTATCTTCTGCATACACACTGCATAAGCTACTTGTGAGCTTGGCATAGATTCTCTTTCTGAGTGAGTGAGTGACGTTTATGCCTGGATTGCTGGTGATTTGGGCTAAAATTATTATTCAATTTGCTTCATTTGTATTTCTAGTAAAAGATGTCCTGTTCTTCAGCCAGTATGTGAGCACTTTGTCATTTTGTGCTTTACAAACAGCCATTTGGTGGTGCTCCATTCACCAGAGCAGCCACTCACCCAGCTCCTGCACCCTGCTTTTATCTACATATTCTGAATAGTCCCATTAAGCCTAACAAGACAATCAAGACTTTGGAAATATGAGACAGACAATATGTATGCTCGGTGTGTGCGTGTGTAGACATCCATACCTGTGGACAGCAATTCAGATTAGCAAGTGAATGCATATGGGGAGTTGTTTCCTGATAACACAGTTGCCAAATTTCTGTAGCTGAGGTTTGTCCCCTTTCCCAGCTTTCCTTTCCCCTCAGCGGCACGTCTCTGGTCAGCCTGGAGGGGGATAAGAAAGGAGGGTATCTGGAGGCCTTATGGATGAGTTCAACAAGAACAGGTCTGTAAGGAAAGATACGTAAGATGTGCTACGTCAGTTTTTATGATACGTGCCCAAAGGCAGCCTCTGGCTGTAATAGCCTGCGGCTTCAAAGGTGTCAATTACAAGTATATTTTAAAAATGAGTTTGTAATTCTATTTTTATAAAATCCTATCTAGACAATCCTGGACTCTTTCCAGTAGCATGGCAACAACTTTCAGTATTCCTGCAAACATCCCTACAAATGTCTTTTACCAGCCGTCTACAGCTCTCTCCAAAAATACTGGAAACAAGCACTTTCAGAGAGAGTAGTGACAGAGACAGGCATCACTGGGTTTCACGTCACGTTCCCCTTGCAAACGGGTTTTAAGAGATATACTTTTTTAACATTATAGAAAGGTTTTCATAATGCACCAAGTGTGGAGTTTATTTCTGAGCAACCATAATAATGTCTGTACTTTAAAATTATTTTAAGTTTGCTTAACCTTGGAGGGAAGGTGAAAGGGGAAGGCAATGTTATTCATGCTTAGCTACACTGATAGTCAGGTAACTAAAATTTATTTGCCTTCTCGCCATTTAAGATTTCCCCAGCTGCCTCCATCAACTCTCCCTCACTCCTTCTTCATCTTTTATCCTTGGTTTTAAATCTTACTCTGAATGACAACATTCGCTTTCTAAACTACTCAGCAATATCAGTTTTCCCCCAAAGACTTCCCTGAGGCTGAGTTGTACAGGCTGCAGTCGTCTCTTTTTTCTTTTTTAATGACTTACATTGAACAATATCCTCACTAATGACATTTCCCCAGCAATGATGCACCAGGGAAAAGCCTGGAACGAGAAGTAGGAATGATGAATACAGCCTAAATGGATGGAGAAGGAAGTACTAGAATTTGCTCCTGTATCACTCCATAAAAACTACAACTCTTGTCTCTTTCCATCTCCCATAAAGATAGAGCACTGTGCTGCGATATTCTTAGACAGATATATCAGGCACACTATTGCATAATACATTTTTGCATCCTTACAATGAAAATACATGCCTAAACTTGCAATATGCGTTCTGCGTCTGTCTAGATAGCCTGATAAAAAAGCCTCAACTAAAAGGAAAGACTGAAATAATCTTGAGGTGAAAATGCAAGTAATAACTTCCTGCAACGAGAGCAGGTGATATACAGAGGCAGGGCCTTTCCATTCTGGCAAAACTAGTCATTAAAAAACCTCTCCAGCAAGCCCTGACCCCAACTACTTCTCCTCTTCTCCCAGAGCTGCACCCAGCTGTATCCTTGCCTTGGTGAATGATTTCTTTCCCTCCTCTGCCTGTTTGCTCAGGGATAGACCCTGAAGTCGCAGCTTTTTTTAAAGGCAGCAAGAAGGGCACGCTTCTTACCGGGTCTCTGAATGCACGTGCTCCTTGACTGCTGTTGGTGTTTGTTTCATAGCCCAACCTCTGAAAAACAGACTCTTGCTCTCCTCTGTCCCCTTGCCCCTTCACCAGGATATAACGACCATCACTTGCACCTGCCCACAATTCATGGATAAAGCCGCAGTTGATATATCAACAGAATGAACTTGAATTCAAGCTGTGAGCTCTTTAGTGCATTTATGACCATCTTTGCTGTAATGACCTGCAGTTTTAAACTTTTCTCCTAAGAGGGAAGCTGTGAGAAAACCACCTCCATCAAGTTCTCTGAAGCTGATAAACAAAATTGTCTCCTGCCTTGTTTGCAGTCAGGATGCAGAGCTCCTTGGGGTAGAAAGCATTGCAGATACTGACAGCCAGGGACTGAGCAAGAGGTGTAAACAGTCTGTTTTCTGTGTAGTTGAGATACTTGCTTGTTGTAGCTGGAATTTAATGCATTTGAGTTCATTGACAGCAGGAATTATGCTGAACTATCACATGCTTGCACTGGAGAATTTCTGGGTTACTTAGCAATGTCATGTAAGATAATAGAAAATGTCATTTTTACTCAGCCATCACAAGGTGTCTTATAGAGTGCGTTATTATTGTCTTTTTATCTTCACTTCTCAAACAACATGTGTATCTCAAAGCTATGAAATCCTACTTAGGATCCACCTAACCGAAAAAAGCAACAGCGGCAAATTTGAGAGGAAACTGGTCAGGACTTTTCAGGTTTCCCTCTGAGAACTGGAGACTGCCTGGACTGCTTGGGCATGGGGGAAATAACCGCATGGATGATTTGCTTGGCATCAGAATTAGATCTAAATCTGGGAATTCATCTCCCAGTCCTCAAAAGTTAGAGTACGTTTAACTCTGGGTTTTCCCTCTTTTTGTCTGTAGTCCAGTCCTCCTTTATAGATGTTAAAAGGAATTATGTCATGGAGGGAAAGGACATGTGAATAAAATCAGAGGAATGTCCCTCATGAACAGGATGTTTTCAGAGGCATGAGCAAAAATAGACTGGAGCATCAGTCTTTAATAAAAACTGTAGCTTGAATTTTAAGTATCAGTAACTGAATGAGATGAAGAAGTGGCTTTGCATTTGCATTTCACAGACTTCCTTTTCTAAATGAGGTGTCGAGACCATGAATTTCACAAGAAGATTCAAGTAGTGAAACATTGACACACTCCAGGGTGAAAGTTATTTCCCCGGAGGGCTTTTAGATTTTGGAAACAATCCTGAGATTTGTCTGAAATTAGTTTTTCTAGGATTTCCCTGGAAAGCAACAATACAGAGGCTTGATTTTCAAATTTAGAGCATCTAACGACCTCTGACCTGTTCCTTTAACTTGGTTCTGACAAATTTAAAGAATTTAATTGTCTTACAATTTGAAAAGGGTGTAAGCATGGGATATTAAGTTTGCAGTCAAGGAAACCATAAAGAGAAAACAGAAAAATAAAACTTCTTTTTATGACAGGCCGTTCTATAGAGTAATAAACAATAGCTAGGTTCTACTTATCACTTCTTACTCACTTAATCTCAAAGTGTGTTATGAAGAGGAATGTGTGATTATCACTCTAAAACAGAGGGGGACTGAGGCACAGAGGGGTAATGTGGCTCCTGGAGATTGTGAAAAAGTCAGCCCAGAACAAGGCTAAACTGTGTCCTTCATGCTAGCCAACCTGTAGGCAACAGGTCTGCACTCTCTTTAGAGCAACTCCCTGGGTGAGAAACTCTCCTTCCTGCTGCATCCCAAATGGGATAAAAAAATCCTCAACAACAAATCATAGAATCATAGAATCATAGAATCATAGAATCGTTAGGGTTGGAAGGGACCTTAAAGATCATTGAGTTCCAACCCCCCTGCCATG
>JAOXNO010000052.1:50495149-50524531 GCA_028565335.1 Limnodromus scolopaceus
CCCAGCTCTCTCAGCCTGTCTTCATAGGAGAGGTGCTCCATCCCTCTGATCATCCTCGTGGCCCTCCGCTGGACCTGGAGGGTCCATAACACAACAAATAACACAACAAAGCTCAACAAATACAAGCTGAGCCCCACAGCTTTTTGTTTAAATAGCTGCAAGGTTACATTCCATGCAATCATGGCCACTGGCTACAATACACCCTTCCTGCCCACAGAGAGGCTCATTTTTGGGATAGAGTCTTAAAGTGATTCCACATGAGTAATTTTCTTGAGCCCTCATGATAATCACGCTCACTTCATTATCTCTAGCCATCTGTTGACATGAAGACCCTCTCTCCTCTCTTCTGCTGTCTATCTTTTGCGATTGCAGCCATCCTTTACCAAGCTTAGAATTGATTATGCATGATATTATGTTAGCATACACTGGGCTGAAAACCCTGTGATACTGGCAGGTCAATATTGTTTGATTCCACTTGAGAGCCTATTTCAGGAACTCATTGAGCTGTTTTGGGACTACATCATGTGCACAGCTAAAATTTGCAGCACGCAGCAGTCAGAAAGCATTTCTAAATATTTATACATATACACTGGGACACACAAATATACACATAATCAAGCCTGCAGGTTCCTACTGTGCAACTGATTTGCTTTAAAAGGATTGCTAGGATCAGAGTAGAAATGACCCCTCTTCAAATGATGTCCTCCTTTTGCCAGGTTTGGTTATTCATATGTTGGGCTGACAGAATGTAGATGGCGATGACCTTGATACAGTTGCTGTCAAATTTTGACCATCCAAAGCAGGACACTGTCTCCGAGAGCATTGAAGGAACTCCCAACACATTGCATCATTCACGTAGTTCACGCTTCCAACCACTAAAGGCATTTTCAGAATAGACAATCACTTGGGAACATTTTTACTCTTCAGCAGAGGACTCTTTGAAGTTAATAGGCACCAATTTCAGCCCAAAGAGTCAGTCAAAACATCAAAGCTGTATACCTCCCAGTTCATTGCAGGGCTGGTTTAACATCAACTGGAGACATCTTTAAATACAGCTGGGCTACTTGCTTTGTTCTGTCTTCACTTATCTAATATTTAAAACACCTGGGTGCAAAGTGAAAGTAAAGCTCTGTCTGCAAGAAGGAGGACTTAGAGGAGACCTCTCATCTGATAAACACAGTGTTTTGAACTGCCTAGAGTAATTTCTGTGTTAACTCTTACTTAAGAATAGATTTTCTGGCTTCAGAAGCTTGATTGCCTAATGTGCAGTGTTGGCAGGCTGAATGAGCTGGGCATACATGAAAAATTATCATCATCAGGTTAGTTCCTGTTACTGTATGTTATAAGCTCAAATCGTTCCTCTAAGCTCTTTCTAAATGTTTCAGATTGCTTATAGATAAATATGACCATACATATATCTATATATCCACTTATATAGCCCATAGATGTTTTATTTCTTGAATAGTGAACCAATGCCAAACGTCAGAAGTATGTTGAAATATTTTGGTTTGATTGAAAATTTAACTCATTTTTTTATTACAGGAACCAAGAGAATAGAAAGGTATTTACTCATTTTGATGGGATGATGTAAAGCCTTTGTGCTTTCTCGGTTATAAAATGGTATTAGAGATGAGGAAAACTGTTCTTCCTACCTAAGAAGAAGCATTTACAGCAGTGTATGAACTGACCTGCTGTGGAGAGTTTCTGGTTGATCTCAGTGAATTCTAATACTAAACCCCTAGTTATTGTAGGGTGGGTATTTTCATTTTCTTTATTAGTCCTTCTTAGCTCATTAACTCTATACATAACAGCTGGTCTACCTGCCCATAAGAATGTAAACGGGAGGCATAAAGCAAAGTGAGATTGAAAAAAGAATAGGCACGACGTTGTATCTTATAATTTTCTTGCTGCCTGTTTCTTTTCTTCATTCCTAAAACAATTTCTTTCTTCAGACAGGATTTTAACGAGAAAATGACCCTCTAATTTGCACTAAACAGTCTTACTATGGTTTTCTTAAGGCCTTTTAAAGAAGCATAGGTTTTCTGGAGGCTATATTAATGAGGGGCACATGTGAGCAGTTAAAGCCTTGATTTAAAAACTCCACAGAATTTGTCTGGAAATAATGTGAAGATACCAAGTAATATTAAATTAATTACATTAGTAATTTAAACAGGCATTGAAAACCTGAGGGGGTTTTTTTGTGGCGTTAGTGTTTAATGGAGGTAAGTTAAAATAGACAAAGCATGTTCACAGATATTTTTTTTTTCATTATTTTAATTGTGGTCATTTATCTACTGCCTTATCTACTCCCTTTTCATTTGTTATCACCATTTATTTTTTTGAATCTTGAGAGTAAAGCGCCATAGTTAAGATCACATGGACCTAAAGAGGCCTTTGGGTGGATGTGGGGGCATAGGCAGGGAGGGAGCAACTGTGTACCCCAGTCCCACCCTAAGGGACAGCCCACAGAGAGGACCTGCCTGCAGGGCAGCTCCAGCCAGTGGGAGAGCGGTCGGGGCCCTTTTCCAACCGGTAATCACTGTGATGTGAGTACAGTTAGATAATCTGTAAATGCAAAAATCTGCAATCAACAAAATTAACATAAGCTCCATGGCAAGCCATAATTAATGATAATAACAAAAAATAAGCATCAGCTTGGAAGTGCAAGTGCTTAATACTTCCAGCAAAGGTTAGTGGAAGAGAAATATTCAGTTTTAGGGATTACTGGTCACAATATCAGAGTTTGGAAATGCAAGTGTGAAAGGTGTGCAAAGCAGTTCTGCAGATCAGTGCACAGCTCTGGAAAACTTGCTTTGGTTTCTTCTGCGTTCCTTTCCAATGGTTGAAAGGGTTCAGTTGCTATAACTGGTAGAGTCACTCCAGAATTCTGACTTAACTGGGAACAGAAAAGCCTGAGTTTCTAATTGCTTACTGAGTATTAAATATATCTGAACTTCTTCCTATGAGCTTGTGTGGTTCTAGCTCCCCTCTGCTTTAATCCCCCCTCCATGTTCCCAGGCTGAGTCTCTGAGGACTTCTTGCCGCTGTGCTGTGGTGGGAGGTTGTTTTGAAGCTAGTCTGTACAGGAGCTTCATATTCTGAAATCCTGCTTTCTCATTACAAAATGTCTTAATCTTTTTCATGGAGTAGCTGGAAAGAAAGTAAAAATGAGCTGGCAATGAGAATTGGCATAAAGATATGCTTTGAACTATTATGCCATAAACACTGAGACTAGTTATGTCTAATGGAAGCCAGAAACTACAGCTTGGTGCAGTATCGGTAGCCAGAATTTTGAGTGTGCAGTAATGGTAAAAAAACCCAAAAAACAAAACAAAACAAAACCCTTTACCCATTCAGGGAGTAGCCAATGACCTGGACTGTCAGGACTAAGAGTCCTTGTATTTTAATCCTTGCTGTTATGATGGATGATACTATTTTAGTCATAGAAATGTGTCATCCTATTTTAAGCTTAAGTAAGATGTGTGCCTCCGTAGCAGCTTGCAATTGTGAGTTCCAAAGAGCAATTGCCGAAACATGCCTCATGACTCTACTGTTATTATTTTATAATATTGAAATAGCAGATGTTGCAAACAGAATAGATACATTGGCTAGACGTTTTGATACATTCCTGTTCATCATTTAATGAATTTAATAAATATCAAGTGTACACTAAGGACACCAGCTCTCGTCTTTTCAATTAACGTAAAACAAAAGCAAGATTTTAAAGACAGAATTTATAGAAAACCCCAAAGCAAAGAGGATTAGATCTTCAAGAGAGGACTCAATGCAACCCCTTGCAAAAATTCAGTCTTGCAAACTGATTTGTACATGGGACCCTTGCTTTATTCATCCAGGAAACTAAGGCTGTACACTGTTTGCACATCCTTCTCTTCACTGTCATAGATCATCACAGTGCTCTCAGTTGTGCTTTGACTTCAAAGTCATCACCATGCCAGAGGACGTGGCAATTAGGTGGGAAAGAAGCTGATTCGAGTGTCAGCAAACTTTCCTTCAGTCCACTGACAGGTATGTGGGAAGGCTGGTAAATTAACCCGTGCAATTGAGGGAAGATGAGAAAGCAGTAATAAACAATTTAAAAAGGAAAAAGACTCATGTTTGGAAAAGTGCTAGCTCCTGAGTTGGACGTGATGTGACACCACCATCTGTTTATCTCTGCACAGCTTAGATGGGAATAGTTGAGGTGACCTAGCAGTGCAGCACAGAGAGAACACGAAGAGTGAGGGGAGCCACCATCCCTCTGCTGAGTGGCCCAATGCAGATGGATGTACCATTGACATGCTCTTCTGTTCTTCCATTCGCTTTATTCTTCTAATTTGCAATTAGCGATTGTGGAAGGTGCCAGAGAAACAGCACGAGAAGAAGAGATCTCCTGTTTAATTACAGGAAGTTTATAGGCTGAAAAGTGGCATTTCAAGCTGTCCTTCAGATCCAGCTCTTAAGACCATCTTGAGGGGCTTTTCTAAGTCGCTAGATTTAGATTGTAGCTGACTGCTTGCAAGGACAAGTACGAAGTGGCCAAGGGTGATGTAAGGGAATATTTCTAACAAGTCTCAGACACCTAATTTGGAAAGTACTCTTAGAAATATCACAAAGCAGATCCTTGATCTTGCAACCATGGACCCGTTAGTCTGTCAACATGAGGCATCCCGAGAAAATCCAAGAGACTTTGCTCCTGGTCCTGGGATTCATTTGCTCACTTTGGGAACCAGGGAATACTGCTAACTTAAGCTTAGATCTGTGAACTTTAAATGCTCTGGGGTTTCCACACTGGCTTCCTCGGGGAGCTCCCCATGGTAGCTCCACAGTACCCTCACTGCAAGTGAAGGTATTGACTTGCTGTATTTTTCCAATAGTAGACAATCTTTGTTGTCTTCAGAAGGTGAGCTGGGAACTCTTCATGACCTGCTTCTTTCATATGGCATAAATAAAAAAAAGTTCTCAGATGGACTGAAGCAGGAACAGACTACAGAAATGGAGTGCTCTGGTGTATAACTAACTCTTGGTTATCCCCCTGCAATAAACATCATGGCATACTCTACTAGCCAAGCAGCAGGGCAGGTACTTATCAACAGTAAGGGGAAAAATCTATATGCACCAAAATAAAGTTGTCAGATTGAAAGTTTTCAATATTTTTGGCATGTCTAATTTGATAAAGGATGGAAGTTCATACCTCTTGGGGCTGTGCTTGCAGGAGTAACTGTATTGCTGTATGTGTGAAAAGGTGTATTCCACTTTGGAAAGTCAAATTTGTTCCCTGCCAGCTTTCAAGCCCCACTATGCAGCTGGAATTAGCAGCTCCAGGGCTGTTTGATAGACACTCCAGCAATATTCCTTTTGTCATGCTGCTCCTGCCTCTTTTAAAGCCAGAATGACACAGGAGGTGAGGGATCTTCCTCCTATACGCTGAGAAAAGCAGCAAATTCTTTAGGTGAGAATTATTTTCAGCATAGGAAGAGTCTTTTTGTCCTAAAAAGCGATCCCAAGAAGTTGGGCCAAATTTATACAAGCAATGAAGTAGCCTATAGTGCTGATAATGCCTAATGTATTCAAATCAGTGGGAGCAATCAGTGGGAGCAATCAGGAAACCCCTGTCTGCATCTTTAGGCACTTAATGGTTTTAAGTGCACAAATTCATCCCTAACAGGTATAATATAGTTTTCTGGAAGACTTCAAGCTTATATACATTTCTCATGGAAACCCAGACTCTTCAGCTTTTAGTGAGAGATATATAAACACAAGAAATGTCTCATTATAACAAACCGAGTATCTTTTATAAATAGAAAAATAACTTCAGCTGGGACTGAAATTGAAGGAAATAACCATGCCGTTTCTAACAACCTTTACTATTACAGCTTATAGCTTCACAACTACTTTTGTACTTCTACCTTCTGTAGCTCTGGGAGCACAAAATTGTCATTGCTTTTCAATTGTTCCTGCTGCAGCTCTAGGATTTTCCATGAGTTATATTTCTTTCTCTATTAGATTGGTGGCTTGGAATATTCCAGATCTCAGTTTAGCATCTGCTTTATTTGACTACCTACTTTTCTCCACAAATTCCACTTTAGCCCTTCTGCTAGATGACACTTAAATGTCCTGTGGGAGCCCCAATAGATTACGCTTCAATATCCAAAATGAGCAGAAGTGTACGTTTCCATGATCCTTCCCAAATACATTGTTTTAAAATGTGTTTTCCCTCCATCTGTCAATTGATTTCCTTTTATGGTGAATTTTTTTTACCACCTGAATCCTTTTTGTTTATCCTAATAGGATAAAAGCTTTTAAAGGTAACTGCCAATTCAATGATGGATAATGGCTAAAATGGTTATTACAAAAATTACTTAATAGATACTGCCCATTTCTTTCTCTTTTGTGGTTTATCTACACAGGAAAGCCACTGCACAGCAAGGTAGAACATGAATTTAAAGCAAAGTGACTATTTTACATTAGCTTCCCGCAAGGATACTGTCATCCTGCACACAGGTTTCACTTAATTCACTTCCAAAACTGGCTAAGAGAGCTTGCATAAATGTATTCTTGCTGTGAAATGTTATCCACATAGAGGATTAAATGTGAAATAGCTTTCCAAACTCTTTTCCATCATGGCAAGAACTTATGTACTTTTCTGGTCCCCTCCGCAGTGGTATTAGAGTGCTACTGAGTCTGTATTTATTCTCATAGCACCCCTAAGAGGAAGGGGAACACTCAGTGTCTTTCCCAAGATTGTGCAAGAGGGCTGGAATAGAGCAGAGAGATTAATTCAGTTTTCCCAAGTTCAAAGATTTCTTTATCACTGCTGGGTCATGCTTTTACTCCATGAAAAGCCTGTAGTTCCTAATCCGGTCTGTTAAATCATAATTCTGTTTATCCTCCTGAGAGGTGTGACTCAGCTGCACAACACTGATGGATCTCGTAAACTAAAGTTGTTATTTCCTGATGGTGACTGGCCATGTGGCTTTATGACGTTTGTATGAATTCATGTTCTCATTCACATTCAGTGAAGGTAGAGAAAACCTCAGTGATGTATTTTGATTTAGAGTCTCAGACGTTTGATGCAGTTGGGTACGTAAGACCTATGGACTTTAAATAACTGTGATCGCTGTTTTTTAAGAAAATATTGAATAGCCTGTTTTAAATTAACTTGTTTTCCCTGTGGTTTCTCCTCTCTCAGAGGAGTTGCATTTGCATAGAAAGAGGATTCCTTAAATAAAGGCACAAAGTCCATTTTTCTGAATACAGAGCAACTCAGCAGCCAAAGCTAATATTAGGATTAAACATTGCTGTTCCAACTCAATAATGGACTAAGTCAAAACTCTATAGAATTTTACTGAATGTTAGAATTATATGGAATTTTAATTGTATGTTGATCCATTTATTCATTTGCCTTACTCTAAGCAAGCAGAAGGTTCAGGATTCTTTTCATCTTGCTGGCAAAGATCTGATACCTTGAGCAAGAGACCTGTTTTGCTGTGTCTTACAGAGAGCTGACAACCCTGCAAGCAAAGATGAGGTTAGGGATTGGATATCAGTTCACCAAATGCTGAATTTCAAAATGCCGATGCATTTTGTTAACTCTGAAGCCTTTTCTCTTAGTTCTTTTTGCTTTGTGGCACAAATGCAATAAAAAGGTGAATCTGGAGTAATCTCTTTCATTTGAAACCAAGGTTGCTTTACCTTGTTTTTGTTCAGAATTGCTTCCCTGTCTTGGTTGTGATTTACTATTTCCTGACTTAGGGTCCATGATGTATATGGAGCTTGTGGGTAGAAGCCTACCCATTGTAGACCACCTGTCGAGAGAAGGCAAAGGTTGAATACATCAAGAGGGATTTCCCCACAACTGTTGCTTATTCGTTTTTTTAATTTGATTTTGTTGTTTTGCTTTAGTTTCCTAAAGTTACTGCCAGTATTTCTGTTAGCAGTATATTCTAACATACAGTATATTGTATGTAGAGATGATCCTGCTTGTAGACAAGATGCTACTGGTTACTTTAAATCTCTAGAAACTTTTCCAGCCTGATATGTTACTAATAATAGGAATAACCATTCCTCATTCCTCTCAACTATTGCCATTACTGCATGATTTTGTTTTGCATATTGGCGTTAGGGATATTAGCAATTGCCTAATCCTCAAGATCCTCAAGACTTCATCCAATGCCAGAGCAAACAAAATGTGTAGGCAGATACTGCATGGTCAAAACCTCCCGTCGGCACACGCAGCAGGCATCTGCGGGGGCTTTCCTGCCCCCAGATAGAAATGCAAACTCCTGCCCACGCAGAGGGTGCCTGGGCTGCTGGGAACAACTCGCTTCCTCCCCTCCTGCTTCCTGGGTGGGAAACATTGCTCGGGGGAGACTTCACCATGTTATCGCTCGCTGCTGTGCATGCTCCTGGTCTCACCTGCTCTCTGCGCTGGTGAGCATCCATTACCAGTTCGTGGATGCAGTTTTTATATTTGGCTCACAAACAGCCACAGCTAACTGCAGCTCTTGCCTCCTACTACCAGATTGGCTAGGGTTTTGTTTGTTTTAATTTTATTTTATTTTTTAATACCTGAGGTCCCTAACTGTAGGTAATTAAAAATCCTGAATTATTTTTATTTTAACACTGAAAGAAAGGGTTCAATCTGTTTGTGATAATAGTGCTGACTGACATTGTTTCAAAGCAGATTTAGAGATAAGTTTGGTCCTGACATTTAGTCAGCTGGTGGGTGTTGTTTATTGCCTAGCAATTAGAACTTATATTAACATAATATCTCCTCAACTTCAAAAATTTCTGAGAGCTCTCTGTGAACAGATTCCCAAGAGCTCTCCCCTGCTCTCTTCCCTTTGTCTTTTCACTTTCCCACCTCCACACCCATCCACCCACCTGCCTTTAAATGTGCTGTTTCAAATTTAGAGTTCAAGAAACTTTGTTTAAGTCTAAATCACGAAAGTTATTTTCTTCTAGGGCAGAAGCAGCCCACAACCCCTTTATTTTAAACCAAGTTAAAGCAGTGCTTTTTAGTCTTCAGAAACTTTTTTCACTTTTAGTATTTCTCTGTGAGCACTCCACTACAGAAAATGAGTGTTTGAGGAGGACGGAGCTGGTTCCCATCTGGAAATGGTCCAGGTGCAACAAGTATTTTCCTTGCCACCCACATTGTCAGGGCTCCCTTTTGTCTCAGTATTTTCGCTGGTGTTTTTATCAGTTTATTATGGAGACACATTCATTAGTTTTATATTATATCTGCTTTTTATGAGATTGTCATATTCATTTTCACTTCTGTGCTGCTGGGCTGTCTGCAGGAGAATGTGAAAATGAGCTCGCTTGGGCTAAAGACGCAATGAAGGCAGACGAATGTGAAAAATTAACTGACTAGAAAACCTAATCCAAATGTATTGCTTTAAAAATAATTTGTAATTGATTTCAAACTCCGGTCAAAAGACGCTGCTGTCCAAAGCCAAGCAGTCGCTACGGCTCAGTCACAAAATTTTGCTCACAAAATTGGATAAGGAAAATAGTAAGGGTTTCTAGTGAAATGGAACAAAAATGAAGATTGTTCTTGTGTGTTTTCACCTGTGTATACACACATATGTACACACATTCTTAGAGCAAATTTTCATCCTTCTTTTCAACCTTTTTTTTTTTTTTATACTTAAGCTCCATCACTTCAGTATTAAGGAATAGCACTTGGTGACACTACTCTGTTTTTTTCCCCAACTCCTTAGAGTGTACTTTTTTCATCAAAGGAGACACCTTCTTCTCTTGTCTGGGAGGAGATAATTGTGGGAGATAAGGACTGATATTTCTTTTCAAACAACCATAATTAACACTGGAACAAATTAGCTTTGGGGAGTAATCAGTGCCATACTCTGATCCTGGGGCAAACCCTGAAAGATGAAAAGCCACTTCGCTCCCTTGCAGCCATCACCATAACAGTCATATGTGACTGGTTTAATAAATACTGTCATCCTAATGCTCTATGGCAGACACTTCGCTCATAAGCATGAACAAGCTTGTTTACTATCAGATGCAAAATCACTGCTCAAACCCTCATCATTAGGAAGAGGTTAATTGGACAGGAAAGTGATGAGGAAGAGATCAAATTCTTAAATCAAGTTAAATCCAATGAGACTACTCTATCATATTAGTACCTTTCATTCCCTTCTCTGGCAACAAAATTAAAGTAGCTTATCCTGAAAGAGGGTGGCTAATTTGATGTGAAAGCTGCCAATGTAAGCAGTTGCGGTGCTGCTTTGCCTTAGAAGAGTGACAGTAGAGGGACAGCCGGGGTGGTGGCTGGTCCCTGGCCGAAGCCCTGGGAAGGGGGATGGCAGCATCACGGCTGGTTCCTCTGCTAAATTATAAGGGAGAGAGCAATCGCTCAAATGGCTGTGTGTGGTAGCAGCTAGCAGTGATGGGTTTTCTTTGGTGGCAAATGGGAAAACGATCAGTAGGAACATGCACAGGCTTTTTTCAGCCTCAGCTGGAAATGAGGAAAGTGGTTTCTATGCTCATTAAGTAAAATGTCTCCCTTGAGGTCAGAGCGGTTCCAGCTTACTGTAACCGAAGATCTTGTACAGAAGAGTTGACCACAGCCTTTATCCCTCAGATAACAAGCTTGACAAGTACCTTTGCCATCTGGGCACGTTCAATTCTCAGGAGAGCTTTACATGAATAAATCATTACCTCTTTAGCCACTATTGAGAATTAACGATCCCCCGCCTCTTTTGACAAGCACTTCTTTTGCTGTAGATTGTGACTTGTGGCTCCTTAGGGAATGGTTGAGATTGAGGACTTCTGGAGGCTTTTGCTTTATCCTTTTTGGATATTCCAGTAACTTTTCCTGTGACTGAATAGCTGAAAATACATCTATAATTACTAGCATTTTCAGAATAACAGCATAGAGATGACAGAAGAAATCCCATCATGTTAGATCAAAGTCATAATCAAAATGAAGATAAACCTTTCCAGAGGTAGAAAAGTAGGACTTAATTACTGCCCATATTGGGACACTTCTTGCTTCTAATTTTAATTAGCACCACATTAAGGTCTGAGGAAACACCTTTGTTTAGATACTTCCATCATAAACTGAAAGTTATGAAAGTTATGAGTGTTTTCCATGTACGTCATCTTGTACAATTACCCCTACAATTTTGCTGTCCTGAGAGGTGCAAAGAGTTTGGGGAAAAGCCCTGTTTATCCTTGTACAGTTGGAGTATCACATGAATGTGACCTGCTAGTCCCTGATGTTTTTTACTTCCATCAGTGTAACCTAATGAGAGATATGAATGTCAAACTGCAATGCAACTTGTTTTTTTTAAGTTTGTATCTCATCTAAGATGATGTTTTTATAACTTAGACTGGAAAAGCAGAGGACTGGCTCCAGGGACAAACTTTAAGATCAAGTATGAACTTTCCCAAAATTGAAGGTGCTTGGATCTTTGGTACTGTGAGAGTTATTTCTGTCACAAAGCGTGACTGTCTCTTTTCTGAAATGACTTGATAGGTCATTAACATATCTTTAGTCTTGCTTTACTAGTATAATTCTTAAAACCTCAGTGTAAGTTTCAATAAATAGCCACTTCTCTGCTGTTTAGGGTGTAAGCAAGTAGCCATTCTAGTAAAGAGGAAAAAGTGGAAAATATGACCGGAGACCTCACCACACTGGTGAGGTATTTTGTTTTGGAAACAAAATAATAGAAAGAATCCCAAAGAATCCCAATAACTTTTAAGACATTCACTCTGGAGGGGAAGAGGTGAAGGGGGAGGTTTGGTCAGAATTTTAGCATTGCTGGTGCTGGAAAGAGAATAAAATCAAAGTTGGCCTGAGATTCAAAGGGTCCAGAGGAGCTATGAACTCTGCTAACCAAGATAATTCTTAGATGTACAAAGGTAAAGGTTAAGAGCAGCAAAAGGTTTAGCGTTTTAGTTTCACAGCTGGGAGTGCCTGCTACCTTTAGAAACACTTCACTGGAGTACAGCAGGATGAACCTTCATCTGAGTATATTCTTCCCTCAGTTTTAAGCTGTTGTTACCAGACAATCCTCATAGCATGAGATCAAAATCTGTATTTTACAGCCAGGTATTAGCAAGGAGGAAGATGGAGAAAAGGGTGAATTAAGAACTTTATTAAGCCTTGGTATATAAAGGTTGATTTTAAGTAACAGTTTCAAAAGTATCCAGCAAAAAGACGAGACAGTAGGAGCAAAATATTCAGAATAACCTCTTTTATGACTGATACAGGACAGCTTAGTGTCAAATGTATTCTCTCACAGCTAAATATTCTTGTTTTACAAATCTGAACCTAGGTCAGAGTTCCAATTATATAATTTTTATCTTTACAACTTTATATAATCTTCTTTACAACTTTGAGTTGTAAAACCTAGCCTTACATGTAACCATGAAGTTTTAAAGTTATTATTTTTAACAGTACACTTGGCTAAGATGTTCTATTGATCTGTGTCAGGAACAAAATTAACATATCTTGAAATGAATTTGCATAACCCGAAAAAAAGGTTTGCACAGCCTAATATAAATTTACATTCCTAATAAAGTATTAACATATCCAAAAATGGATTTTAAATAGTACTGCTATATTTTAAATCCTTCCTGTAGATTCCTAACAAACAGCTTTGATTTGCATGTCCTGACTTTGCTATGTAACATAGAACTAATAATTGACTGGTTTATAAATCAGCCTTTTAATCCTCTGCTGCAGCCACCTTTGTTCATACAGATGAGAATTAACAGTGCAAAAAAGCAACCATACGCTTTCCCTTTTGCACATTGTAGGATTGAAGCTAAAACCAGAGTTTAGAGTGGGAGGATGTTTCAGGAGATGCGTTACTAGACTTGGCTGCAAACTTGGGTGCAAAAGTGGGACCAGTCTTTACAATTTCAAAGTCTGACCCTCGAACCCAGAGCACTTTTCTCTCTCTCTCTCTCTCTCTCTTCCTAGACAGAGTAGGGACTTCAGGCTGCCCCTTAAGTGGCCATTCTAGATTTCATTCCCTGTGAGTACAAGATGTGCGTTATTCTGTGGGATATAGTTTCCTTGCTGAAACCTGAAGAAATTTCTAGAAAGAGTTTAATAGCAGTATGGTAGGAATGAGAATTCAATAGAAGGTGTGATGCATTTCCCAGCGGGGGAGGTCCTGACATCTGAAAGCCAGGAACTCACCGCAGAAGATATTTGAATATCGCTATTGGAGTCTGTAGCCACTGATGCATAAAGGCTCTGATTCAACAAGGTACTTAGCTTTAGGAGTCCTACTGAAATCAACTGAATGATGCATGTGTTTAAAGTTATGCACATGAATTCTTGCTCTAAAGGAGCTAAGAGCAATTCCCATTGAAATCTGCCATCAAGTGCTGCAACTGAAACACTGGCTTTTTAATATCAAAACAGGAGTGAGAGCATGCAGTACCGTGTTGCCTTCAGCTGTTACAGTTCTCTAGAAGAGATGGTACAAGTTGGCAGTGAAATAAGGTGAGGCACGGGAAGACACAACTCTTGCCCTCCCTGGTGGTTTTCCCCAAATCCTTTCCTGGTGTTTGAATGGCTTCTCTTGGTTCTGCTCTGTGCTGGCAGCTGAAATATTGCCAGGAGACCCACAGCACTAAGCCAAACCCCATGGCTGGGCAGGTAAAGCTGTTTTTGTGGCTGAAGGTGTGTTGGGACATTCTTAAAATAAAGTGGTGACTCTAGGAGTAGAAAAGCAGAAACCAGCATACGGCTTAATTTGTTTAGCAAATTCCATCCATCACCCTCATGAGATTGTGCTGAAGTGGTTGAATAGCTTCAGCCTCAGACATACAGTGGGATGTTGGGCAGCTCAGAGCAGGAGTTTGTAGCATCTGGAAGACCAAATGGACTCCTACTCTCCACCTTTACAGCCGTCTAACTGTGCCAACCCGATTTTACCTGTCACAAAAGGATCTTTTTTGGAGCATAATATTGGGTCTTTCTAAAGCCCTTTGTTTGTCTCTGTTACATAATGCTACTGCCCTCTCCATATGGTAGGTTTTGCCTGTGGTGAAGAGCCAATAAAGCATCCTTTGAAGATGAGTCCACAGGAAAAAGCACAGTAGGTACTGAGATGATAAACACTCAGCAGGTATTACCTGTTGTTACTCCTGATATGCCCTCCCTTTTAAAACTCCCAGAATAAAACCCAGGGGCTTCATTTGAAAAGAACTTAGCCTCCAGCTCTGAAAACTAGGGCCAGCCATTCTGAAGTGCTGACCAGGCAGGTGGCTTGTGCTGGTACCTCATCCCTGGAGGCCAGACAGGATTTCTTGTGTTTAAAAGAAAATACATCTAGTTTTAAAAGAAAGCACATCTAGTTTAAGATGTCCCTGCTCATTGCAGGGAGGGAATGGACTGGATGACCTTTAAAGGTCCCTTCCAATCCAAACTGTTCCATAATTCTGTGAATACCCAAAGTATTTTCCCATAGACAGTGTCATTAGTGGTGCGATGTTCACATTGTCACAAACGTAGGAAAAAAAATAAAAGCAAATTGAAGGGATGTTCTGTTTCCAGCTTTCCATAGGATAATGCTCATTTGACCTAGCCATGAATATATTTCATGCATATTGCCTATACCAGAACACAGCCAGCCCTGTAATAACTATATTAACTATTGAAAGATGCAATGCTAATGAAAACCATACCTTAAGGTATGAACAGTGGTATCAGTCTCTCCAAAGCCTTAGGTGAAATAGGCACAGGAAATAAAAATAAGTTTCTCTGTCACTAAAATATATAGTTATGACACAAACTGTATTGAATCATTAGTCAAAGTTGTTATATCAGATTTTTAGTGGACTGGATCATTTTATATGTGTTATACTTAAATATGTATCCCTGAGGACTGCTAATTTTACTTCTGCAATTGGGAGAGCCAAATAAATCAATCTAAATTCCCTCTGTTTAGTTGACTGGGAATCAAGCTGAACTCTCTGTTCCATAAACAGAGGAAGGAAAGCAAACTGGTGAATGAGAACGACAAATGCTTAGATAAACACATTTTAAACAACGTCAAATACAGATCATAAGATAAAGAAAATGGAGAAAAGATGTTAATGAAACTATACAAAACATTTATGCCAACTATACCTAGTAGAAAAAAAACAACTCCCACTTTTTCCTTACTTGTAAGAAGATGCAGTAATTCTTCTAATTGCATCTAGATCTTATCTCTTGTAACACCTCTCTTGTTATTTCTTCATAGTAACATCTGTACATTCTTGACTTACTTATTTTCCATCTCCAGTTTTAAAACGCTTTGTTGAACCACTATACTATATGTGCCAAACTGAACCACACTCTTACGTAGCTCATGACCTGTTCATGAGTGGCAGAATTAGGGGTATAACCACAACAGTCTAGCTCAGGTAGATTGGTTGTTTCCTCAAGTAAAGGCTATAATGAGCTGTCAGAGAAAAGTCTGAGCTCTAGGTTCTTGTAACGTGCTCCAGGAGGCAACATCTGGCTGAGAAAAAATGATGATTATCAAGATTCAGCTTAGCTTCCAATTACTACTCTTAATTTTCCTGAATACCATCCTCTTCTTTGGTCTTGTCTGTGGTGTGATTCTCATGTGTGTTTTATTAGCACAGCAAAAGCCAAACCCTAATGATGGCTGCTTTGATGACAAAGTCATCTCCACCATCCTTGCCTGTCGCATAGACTGTGCTCTGCACCAAGTCTGTCACTTTGGCTGGGTATGATAAAAGTTGCTATCAGGTGTGTATATATATATATATTCAGAACACAGCACAGAGATTATTTAAGAAACTTTACTAGCTTTGAATTCAAAACTGTCATTTTATTTCTCTAGCAGACAATATAATTATTCCAGAAGAATTAGGAAGCATAGAAATCCTTTACACAATGGGTGCCTATGTTAAAAAATAATAAGAATTTGCAGAATGTATAAAACATGAGAAAGGTTTATACACAGAAATTGTGATTGAATACATTAAAATCAAAGACAGGCAGAGAATGAATTAATTTGTTTCAAATGATGGTATATAGTTTAGTCAAGTTCTATAATTTAATTTTAGTGAGCAGTGTACTTCCTAATTATCTATATACTAGCAAATCCATAAATAAAACATGAATTTTCTTTCTTGTATCCCAAGTGTTCACACACAAAAAAATCTCCCAAACCCATCATTTTGGTAACTACAATGTAAATAAGCCAACTATAAAGCAGTGGTAGCAGGCAATAATGACTTTATGTGAACAAAAACAGTCTCATGAAGTTTTAAAGCTTCTGATGACAAGCAATAAATTCTTGCAGTTCCTCTGTAAAGATCACTCAGATTATGCATGAAAATTGGAGGTACATGGAGATGTGCCTTCTTGCGAGGCAAGGATTGTACTTAAAGTTTTTGGTAGAGTTGGCTGTGATATTTACTGGGACAAAGTGGATATTCCTCATAAATATTCCTCATTTTGTAGCTGAGCCACAAAGCCTAGAGCTTAGACAACACCTAGCGAAGAACCAAGAAAAGATCAAACTACGGATATCCATCTGGGCATGTACACGGGGTCAGTCTAACATAAAAGAGTCTGTTCAACTCTTCTGGTAGAATCACAGTAAGAATTAGAACCTGCTTTGATTTCTAGGTGTTGTTCTGTAGAAACACCGTGCTGGGAGCATCAGGAAGTCAGTTCAGGGAAAAGTAAACTGTTCTTGGCTTTCTGGAGTTCCACAGGCAGTTTTTAAAGCATTTGGAGGCCCATGGATCTGACGACTGTCAGGAAGATGTGGCACTTCAGGGCATGCTCTAGTGCCCGAGACTTGTTTTGGGGTTTTTTTTCTGTGTGTATGGTTGGACTCAATGATCTCAAAGGTCCCTTCCAACCATGAAGATTCTGTGATTCTGTAAAAGCACGAACAGGGAGGTACAGGTGGCTGATTCACTGGAAATAGCCTTTTGTAGCATGCTAAAAACTTCTCTCTTTTTTTTTTTTTTTTTAAATCTTTTTTCATTCTTAATAACAGTCAGAAAACAAACAGCATGGTAAGGAGAAGTCAGGCAAATGGGAAAAAACAAGCCCAGAAATAGAAAGGAATATTGACTTAAAAGAATTAGTATAAATCACATAAATTTGATGGACTATCTATACATAAGTAAACTCTCTTTCTAGGGGGCACAGGCTTCAAGGTTTCCACACAGGCAGATCTGTAATGGGAAGTGAAGTCTTTATCCCATACCACTACATTATTTTAATAAGTTCTCCTTGCTTCTCAAACCTTACTTCATGACAGTTCCTATCTAGATCAGGGTAAGAGCCATGAGCATTATTTCTCTCAGCTGCTGTACTGAACAGATTGGGACAGGGGTTTCTTTTAGTTCCCTGGCAGTACAGCACTGGCACCACCAGGACCCAGCCTATGCACAGAGCACCCGTGTCTTATGAAAATTGTGCTCTACTGGCACAGATAGATCCTACATTTCATTACTTTAGCCCAGAGAGCCAGCTTTACAGAAGTAAGAAACCCTCAAGGATCATCTAAATCTTAGAAGTGCTCCAGGTTGCTACAAAACCAGTAAATGCAACTGCCATGATGCTGTGGTTTGACTTTGGCAACCTTTCCCTATATTAGAAAATCTTTTCCCACACTACATAAGCATCTGCAAGACGTTAATGGACTAGACCTTGACAGGATGTGTCCTTAATAATGACTGTTCATCCTGATGTAGTCAGCTAAGAAACCTGATTGAAAATGGGCTTGCTTCCTCCTCCAGAAGAACGGAATAGCACAGAGTGGACTGAAGACAATTTTTGTTCTGCCTTTGCACTCCGGTTTGTAGTATTCCACTTCAGTTATAGTACAGATCATTGTGATTAAATCAGTCAGCAGTAGCTCAAAGCCACCACTGGTTATCTTTCTGCCCTGATAAGCAAAGATCTCCAAGTATACGGGCTTTGAAAAAAAACTTGCCTTGGGTCACTTGCTTTGCTGGCAAGGACATTGCAGTATTTTTAACAATATGTTTTACTTTGAGAGGTCAGTGACTTTTGCCTGGGTGTTTTTTGTTCTAAATATATCATTTACCTAAATGTTTAGACAAATCCAAAACATCGGTCATCTTTACGCAGCATTTTAAGTAACAATTTCCTTAGTGTGTCCTGAATGCCCTGCAGTTTGCATGGAAGAATCAGAATCAAAGTTAAGCAATTTTTTTTTACAGCTCAGAGAAATCAGAACAGAATTACAAAAGATTATTTTGAAGTACCCTTCGAGACATCTGGTTTTTAGATGGATTCTCATAAAAGACCGTCTATCTAGATTGCTGGCTAATGGCTCTTAGGAGACAGAGTGCACAATGCTGAGCTGTGTTCGTGGTTTGTTGTGTGAACTGCATGGCCCTGGTTATGTGTCTGGAGCCATTATGCACAATTCAGAACCCCTCTACCGAAAAAGACAAAGGTTGGGGGGGAATTCTGTTATTGCAATTAAAGTAGGTCTCAATGAGAATCATAACCAAGCACTCAAAATCACCCAGATGAATTATTTCTTTATCATCTTCTCTAAAATGCTGCTTAAATACAGTTTGAAGTGTCTCTCCCTGTTTGACTCAAGCAAGTCTAAGTGCTCTACAATGAACTGTGCAGAGCTGCTTTGTCTGAAAACCCGATACTAACATATCCCTACAATAGTCTCCAGCTCACTGAATAATTAAAAGCAGATAACTTTCTTCAATTACTTTTATTTGCTTTATTTCATGGAAAAAAATAGATTTCTTCCTGAATGTATTTACTTCTTGAAATTACTGGATAATTTTAGCAAGAGCTTTGCTTTTTCTATTTGTGAATGACTAGCTCACTGTGAGTAATTAGAATTCAAAATTGAAGCAGTTTTGCCTGCAGATGTAGAATTTGGTTGCAGATAGGACACTTCACATCTATGAGGCTTTGCTTTCTGATTCTACCGTGACAGAAAGCCCTCTCCCTTTACTCTCTATTTCTAGCACAAATGTCAGACACATGTGGGGCATACATTAAGCTGAAATTTGAGGAGTAACCTCCCAAATCACTGCTCTGTTTTTGCACGCACAGGTGAGATTCTTTTCACATTATATGTCATAATCATCAGATTGTTGTTTAGATGGATACACAGCATTACAAGTATCACTGTGATGATACGTTCACCCAACAGCTTTCACTCATGAACAGAGGATGAAAGGCAGCTACAACATGAGAAATAGAGATCTGTGTACTTTCACAGCCTTAAAAGCGTATAGAAGAAATAACATGGGGTCTTTCTGAAGCGTCGTACACCTCCCATGCAACTTCTTGTAACGTGTCAGGTATGGGATTACAGAGCAAGGGTGAGGTGCAATAAGGTTCAATGCAACCAGTGAACCAGCACTGCCTTCACAGTTGGATCATGATGAGGAGACACCCTGCAAAGGATTAGCAGAAACTCCAGCCTCTACATGATGAAAATCAGGGATGTTATTTTTAAGAGGAAGAAAATGAGGCCCTAAAAGCCATTGACCTTGGGTTTAGATCTTGGCCATAGCCAGTGAGGCAGAGTTTCTGCAGAGGTCTATGCATGAAGGTGGTGCCACACAAAGGGGGTCAATGCATGAACACAGTCTTGATGATTATCAGCCCTTTGCATCGGGAAGCTTGACGTTACAGTCCACGACTGACTCACGGGTCTCACCGTACAAGCTCGGGGTGATGTTCCTTGAACTTCTGTGACTTGTGGACCCCAGTGTTTGTTGGTTTTCAGTTGAGATGTGCCTCCTTTTTGCAGTTTCATATACATGGTTAAATAAGTTGTTTTTCTATTTCACGTTAGAGGCCATTTGTAGAGCATTAGAAATGGTGAAAAAGAAAGAATTCTGTGATGTTGTAAAGTCCTGTATTGCAAAACCTTTCGTACTATGTTAGTACACAACATACAGTGTTCTTTAGCATCTGGCTTGTTTAGGCTGTCAAGTTTCAGTAATGGAATTTCAGCAAACAATAAAGGCAGCATAGTCCATATATATTAGTTCTTCCAAATTTTGTATCTTCTTGACAAAATAATAGCTAGCCACAACATTTTGATCTGGTTAAGTGCTCTTCTGTCTAGGCATATTTGCAGTAATGCTTTAAAACAAAAACTCAAATAGCTGTCAGTCGTTTAGCTTTGCTGTCCTGTTTTGTATGGTCTTTTGATAGCCTTCACTTCTTGTTTCACTGTGAGGATTTCTTTAGCTGAAAGACACTAATTCCATGGTAATAACAATAATGTTCTTAACGCTTCCAAGTGCCAGTTTTGCTAGTCTTCCTTCAGGATAATCAAATCTTAGACTACAAACTTTTCCCATTTAATTTCACTTGAGAATGACTTCCTGAAGCAGAATCTTGAAGAAACAAAAATGAACAGTGAATGCATCTGATTGAATGAGATAATCAATAGGACCGTTATGTATTCACAATCCATTATTAACAACTATTTTCTGTCATAATCTGTGATGTAAGTACCATGATTCTCCAAAATTTCAAGCGAAGAGTCAAAACCCAATCTCTACAAACTGTTTGAAAAGCTGTTAAAATGTGGCCTTCAAATGTAAATGTTTTTATCTTCAGATGGATGTCTTTATGAGCTTACCAGCTATGCTTAGACTCAACAGTGTTGAACTGATTATGGCAGGGTTTGGATCATGCATCTTTTGTTGCATTTTAACTATTCCTAGTTTAGATCTTAAAACGGTCTGATAGGTGCTCAAATGTATTAAAATCTGTATTTAAAAGAACAGCAAGTGAGATCTTTGCTGGTCCTGGCTCTTTCTCCTTTTTTGGGTCCATTTCAAGGACAAAATTTATTGCTGCTTTTGTTTGTTTTACTGAAAAAACGTCCTAGAAAAATGCTCTAAAATACTTGGAAAAAATGGCATTTTACTTGAAAAATAAAATGGGAGCAGAGAGAAAGGGTGTTATTTGTTTTGCTGCTTTCTAGGACCTATGCATTTAAACTGGGAAGAAAGTGAATTCTTTTACCCATTCTTTGCTTTTCTTGTGAGATGGAGCTAGTGGTGATCCCAATGGCTGCGCCCAGCTCGGTGGGCAGCTGAAAGCATTGCAAGGGGGGTGAGTTCTTCCTCTGCACCCTTAGAGCTGGGAAGCAGCAGGTTGAGCTAATCTGGGGAGTTTCTTGCAGAGCCCAGACCGCCCCAGGCGAGACTATGGGAGTTCTGTGGAAAGGACTTTTGTTTTTTATCCAGTTGAGACTCTGCAGCTGAGACAAAATGCTCCTGATCGAATTTTACGATCATTCCTGGGGACCGGTTCCAGGTACAAAACACCCCTATGGATCTTATAGAGATGACCAGAGGGGAAATGTCTGACTGTCTTTTCACAGCTAATATTTTCTGTATTGGAATGTATTTGGCTTTTCACTGAGATATTTGAGTTTTTTGAGGGTTTCAGGTAGTTAGCAGTAAATGCTGGTGCTTGAATGAGCAAGATATATGAGGACTATAAATTACCTTAGAAAAATACAGTTTAAAACATTTTCCTTGCCATGGACATGAAAATTTTCTTGAACAAATGAGAGTTGCTCAGAAGTACAGTCATTTAATTAAATATAGTTAAGAATTGGAAACCAATTAATTTCTGGAGAAATGGAACTGTAAAGTATTTTTCATTAATTGCTATGTCATTAACTTACCATGCTACTGCACCAATTGAATGTAGAATTTAAGTAAATTCAAATCCGTTGTGTCAGATTCAAGGCTCTTTCAAATGGATTAGGAAAGAATGAAGTGTTATACTGAGATGACAAGTATAAGGCTTAAAATCTTTTTTTTAAGTGCACAATTTGCTCGTCAAATAGATGGATGTTCACAGAATCAATTTATTTCTGAGACCTTTGATCAAAGATTTGGGGGGAGCCATAAAGAATGATTCTCTAGAAAATGTTTGCTGCTTTCTAATGAGAACTGGTGCCATTTGGGTACATAGATGAAAGCACACCTAATCTTTTTCTTTTTTGCTCCTCCTTCTTAATAATACCCTTGGATGCAGAAATTAGGCACAGCAGGAAGAAAGACCCTGTGCAGCACATCTCTGCACTAATAAAGCAAGCTGTCTAACACCTGAAATAAGTTGATATTTCTCATCCGAGAAGTCACTTGCCTATGGGGGAATGGGACAAGAAGGCAGCTCAGTTAACTTTCACACAGAATGGAGGAATAAAGATTTGGAACTGTGCCCACAAAGGCCGGAATAACTTCCATAGCCTGGGATAAAAGCAGCTCCAAGCAATTTGACCCTGCTGCATAAGGAAAGATCACGATAGCAGATCCTTCATTAGGGTTAACAGAAAGAATCATAAAAGGGCGCCAAGATTTCACTTGCTCCTTCCCAGGTGACGCAGGACAGAAAAATCATACGGAGGTGAGTGAAGCAGGGAAAATAATGGAGCCAGGAGCAAACACTCCTGTGTGCCAAAGTGCCCTCCCCTGCCTAAGAGCAGAGCTGAGACATGTAACCCTGAGAAGGTCTCACAGCAAGAAGACATCAGCATTTCAACTCTAAGTTAAACATAATCATAGCCTGCACAGCAGAAAACATTCTTGGATGGACAGGAATGGTGTTTTATTGTTTCAAAATATTTCCTTCTCACGCTAGCATGCAATTCACTTTCCAGAAAACCATTCCCTTAGCAAAATGGGGAGAGGGGATTTTTTTTTTTTCCTGTCACCTTTGCAGGGGAACTCTATGCCCTGATTCAGCCTTGCATCTGTGACACCTTTTGTGGCCCTGTGCACTGCCTTGTACGGAGCCGTAGCTACCTGCTCGCATGCTGGAAATTCTCCTCTGGCTGGCTGTGTTGGCTTGATGGTCTGTCCGTTAGTGTATCATTCGACCCTTCTACTAGAGCCTGTCCCAGTACAGACAGAGTGTTCCAGGAAGAGTGTTTTCTTAGTTTATTATCACTACAATTAATATTTGAGGATGAGGACATTTTCTCTGAATGTCTAGAAACACACAAGGATTTGTCGTGGTAGGATTGCAAGGAGATTATTTTTTTCTTTTTACATAATAAAGCGGAGACACTGAAATTAAATAGATCCTTTATATTTAGTAGTATTTCATGTTAATATTGCTGACACTTTACTCCCTCTTTTCCAGGAAGCTATTAGCTTTTATTATTCCTTTAATTGCATCAGATTATCCAGTAATACCCACTGCTGTGAACTACATGGCCTCAGAAGTTTTACAAGTTGTACTAACGTAAGGAAGTTAAGATAAATTAATGCAGGGCAAATCTTGAAACAAAACCACTTGACCCCTACTAAAATTAGCTAACATCATTCGGAGTTGTGCTTAATGTTTGAAATCACTATATCATTTTGAATGACATTGTGAAGTAGTATAGTTGCTTTAAGACATCATTTTTAAAATTGAGGGTTACCATGCCATTTGCTGCAAAGTCATGAATCCCAGGAGAACCGAGTTGTTCTTTCATATTAAATTAAAAGGCATTAATCTTTTCAGATGTGGTATCCCGGATACAAATTCTTCCTCTGTACAACTAGAAAAGTCTCTCAGTCCTAGGCTTCTCAAAACATAAAAATAGGGAAAAAGTAAACAAAGCTGTAATGCATGCCAGGAAGAAAAGACATGGGACGCATTTCTAGTTCGACCAATAAATCCTTTTCTACAGTGTATGATATGATTCTAAAAATTGGACAATAGCTCAGCCTTCCAGTGACAGCGGTCAGGTTGTTCCTTGCATAACCAAAACTGTGCCTTGGGTATGGGGACTGATGGGCATCACGCTATGTCTTTGAGGCAATATCTATAGATAGGATACCCATTCTGCTGTTTTCAAGATTCAGACTTGGAAAACTTTCTTGTGTTTCCTCTTACAGGGCCTGGCATAAAAACAGATTGTATAAACGTATACAGATCAGATCGGTCCAAGTCTGATGGTGCAGATATACTGGGCAAATTCTCCTCCTTATTCAACTTGGCTTTCCATCAGGTTTGTGGTACTTCATAGTCATCCTTCTCTGTAAATTATCGTCTTGTTCAGAGGAGATTATTGCTGTTGGGAATCTAAAGCAAAATCCCAATAGATATGGCTCTGTGCTCCATCAAGTTTTGCCTCATCTTTCTCTTCTTTGGTTCCAATTTTGATTTTATCTTCACTTTCCATGTTTGACAACATTGAAACAAAATAAAGAAAGGGTTTACAGTGTGTTTGTTGGTAAAATGAATATGTACTAAATTTAGCTTAATGTTTTTCTGCATGATACTCCTTGTCTTTTGTTGATATAGTATCTAGCTTGAAATTTAGTACAGCAGTAATGATTACATTGCAGCCTGGGGCACAGTACTGAGGAAACAACAAACTGCAATGCTGAATCAAGTCAATTCCTTCATATTTGAGAGCAGCTATGTGGGCCTTTGTTATCATTAAATGAACTTCAGAGAATTGGTGAAGATATGCAGAGACAAGCTTTGTGGATCTCCTTATTTTTCTTGTGAAAGGAGGATCCATCTCACCCTAGCTGTGTACAGAGTGAGAGACCACAGTGTGCATCCAGTTCTGCTAATATATAGGATAAAATGGAGACAACTAAATTTAGACATCTCCCTGTAGCTTTATACATGTGAGCAAGATGTCTAAATTCTTATTTTAGTCTACGAATGAAAATCTGCCGCTACAGAAATCTCCCAAGAAGGTAGAGATATGGGAGCTCTTCTGCTCACCCCAAAGGACATGGGGATACCCCCATCTCCAAGGAGAAATGTGAATCTCCTTTCTCCTTTTTGTCTGTGGGGAGAGCTGACAGCAGTTGTCTTCTGAAATGGCTAAATACATTAAACTAAATACAATATGTGGTAAGTTAATGAGTGCTAATCAAGGTTAATATGCTGAAATCACTGAGATTCATCTTTTCAAGAGGGGTTTAAGTTGGAGGGAAATCAAGCTGCATATGGCTGATAGCTGCACAAGATTGCTCTAGATGATTTAATGGGTCATTTTTATTGTTTATGCTCTATGCAAGTTCAGTAAGAAAAGGACTTGCCAGCATGAAATTAAATGAAGGATTGTTGTGTCAACTAATATCTGAAACCGAATCTAAATACCACTGAATTCACCAAATTTATGAAATACTCAGAATCAGGGGGTATGGGGGCCTGGTGGCACCGTGCACTCACTGGTCCACAGACAAACGTAAACCCAACTTTGCATAAAAACAGAGAATCTCTTTCTCTCATTCTCAGACATAAACTTTACATCTAGTAGTAGTTACATACTGTGAATAATAAGTATCTGTGGGCAGTGAAGTATTATATCTAAGGATCTGTTAGGAGAGGCAAGAAACTTGTAAGATCTAGTTTTGTTAAAGGAAAAACATCCAACAGTGATTTACATGTGGTGGGACAGTGCATAAGAGAAGGCAGCAAAAATTGATAGGTCTGCTCAGATGTTTCAGCAGCAAAAGACATAGGGAAGTAGATGATGATGATGGGGTCAGATAGAATTATGGAAATGCGGTATTGTAGGAAAAGAAAAGAAGGTAAAAGCTGTATAACATGACTGGGGTTTTTTGACATAGTATTTGTCTCGCACTGCAGGAGTTACACACAGTTCTTTTTCTATTTATTTCATATGCATGGAATCTGAAAGAAGAAAAATCTTTTGTTATTTGAAGAGCTTGTACAAGACCGCTTTTATTGCTCAGACCTAATATCTCAGTTCAGCTGTTTGTCAATGCAAATAATTCTAGATGTTCATTTTGGAGAAACTGACAGTGAAATGCTACCTCTATGTAATCAAATACATTCAGTAAAACATAACTGGTAATCTTTTCTATGCCTATCACACCTGGTTGGGTATTTTTCTGAAATGTATTTCAGCAGAAAATGTCGATATATCCATATTTGAAATTATATTCATCAAAAGAAAGGATCAGTTTTGACAATTTTCTTCACTTTTAATTTCTATAAAACTTTGAATTGTTTAAATATTCTAAGATTTTCTTAAATGAGGAAATTTAGTTTTCAATTTTTGAATCAATTTTCATTTCAAAATGTAAGCTATTTATAAGGAAATATGTTTTTAAAATGAAGATGTATCAAAATCAAAATGAAAGCTTGACCTGAATCTACTTTTCTGTTCAAATTTTCAATTTACAACAGCTTTTTAACCGTTACATTTTTTCTGCTTCAAAAATTGTATGAAGCATGAGGGAAGAAGCTTTCAATGTGTGAAACCACATGCTTTAAAGAGAAGAGACATGTATCTGGACTCCTCAGATTTGACAAGCTTAGAATAGATGAGTTTTTCACCAGGATAGGTAATATTTAGGGGAACCTTTTACACTTCCGCTTGTTTTTAAGCCATTAGAACAATTCAGATTTTATTTTTCCTTTTCATATCCAGGAAGCTGAAGAGGTTTTTTTTTGGTTGGTTGGTTGTTTTAGCAGTTGCTGAACCTTTCTAATGTCCCTTTGGTTTCTGGAGCTTCAGGCAAACAAGAAGAACCCGAAACATCATGAAGCTCACAGTAGAAATGCAGATGCAAGCCTCGCTCTCTTCCTCTGCTGATAAGGCTGCTAAGACAGTTAGATGTTTCCACAGAGAAAATGTTCTGACATACTGTGAATTTTCCAGTTTTTTTTCATTTCCAGTAGGTCACCCATGGACTGTGATGACTTGGGGAGAGCATCTGACACTGTCGCCCAGACAGCCTGGTTACGTGGACAGGTATCGGAACGGAGCAGCTGCTGGAGTTGGCACAAATCACAGAGCTGCTTCATTTCCCTTCACAGACTTTTGCTTGACTCATTTTTGGTTATGTAGCTTGGCTTCCTGTCCCTGGCTCTCTCCAGGCAGCTGAAGTTTCATGATAAAAGCAACAAAATGCCCCTACTAGGCTCCAAATTGGATGTTCCTGACAAGAGATGGCAGTGCTATCATTCAGACACCAGTCCCTGCCTCAAGTCTTTTGACCTTTTAGCAGACTTCAACCCCGTACCACTTTGGCAGACCCACGATGCTGTGTGTTATTGTAGGCAGTATTTATACGGGTTCTGCTAGCTCAGAAGCAATCAGTGGAAAGAGATTACCAGGGACCTTTCTTGTGGATGCTTCTGTATAAATATACGGCTCACAGTGAGTATGATGCTTTCTCAATGATTTCTGCATCTAGTTGAGATTTTGTTGGAATTGGCACTTTTTCTAATCAAGACCCTTAGTGCACAACACTTCCCATTTCTTCTACTATTACAGATCATTTTGTTAGCATGGGTAGAACCAGCAGCTTTAACATTCAGTATTGGCTCCTGGAGAACTTTGATCATTCTAGTTGGACATAGTCGAAAAGCAAATCTCCAGTTAAAAGTTCTGTGACTCCGTAAAGCTTTCCCAAAGTCCTCACTCCTCCAGAGCTTCTCTGCCTGGATGCTTTGATTTCCTGGTCTGTAACAATCATATGCATTATATCACAATTATGGATTGGACACACAGATGAAGTCTTTGCCTGACTTTTGAATATGGTGGATATCTACCAATAAATATAGAAGTCTACATTTATAACTGTTAAAAAATCACTCCTACTTCGTACAAGAAGGAAATACAGAGCTAGCTGAAAAAAGTACAAATCAAGTCCAAACAGAACAGTCATTTGAGGCTTCATGTTGTCTACTTGTAGTACTACACTGTGAAAATGTAATTAAAGGAAAGGGACAACAACTTTCTCATTATTTTCTAGAGCTTTCAGTTGTACAATAAGCAGGTTGATAATGGGTATACCAATGGCTGCTTCCATAATAAATTTGCTCACATCAAAGCTCTCTTTTGAGGTAATAAAAAGAGTGGAGCAATAATACTGATAAATGATAAAAATACACATACTTATGGAGTTTTTTTCCTTGGTACATCTCCATGCGCTCAAAAGGAGGAGACTATTCATCATTATCCTTGTTTTCTGCAGGTAGGGACACGAGGGACATGCCTATGCTGTAATCACTGTGCATAGCTAAGCTTGCCTCACATGAACCTCTCCTGAGGGTAAATACTGCAAATCATTAGCTCACACATGTCTCTGCAACTGGACTGTTACCAGCAGCTGAGCTATAGATGGCTGAAGATAATCCTATGTTTGGATAACTCTATGCTATGTTGCAATCAGAGAAGTGATGCAGTGCTGGCTATGCAAAGCTGAGATGTGGAGCAGGAGATGCCCAGCGTCCTGCTTCCTTTTTTGTTCTGAAGTGTGCTCTCTTGCCAGGTGGAATCGTGACTTTTTTTTTTTCCCCAAAAGATGGATTCTTGTGAAAACATGCTCAGCTGTTTTTAGGTCATCTATTTTAGCTATTTCTTTCCCTGGAAATGAAGTCAGAAAATTTACGGTTGGAAACACCGTTGATACTAATAGCATGTCCACTAAAAATATCTTTGGTGAAACAGCACCTGAATTTTTCTTCCAAAACTCACATAAGGTATTACCATTGTGAATTTTATGTCTCAAGCTTGAAGTAACAGTAGGTTGACCTTTCTTTAACCTATCCCTTGGGCGATACTACTGTTTAAATACTGATACTATATCCCTAGCAATGCCTATTCAGTCAGAATATACTTGGACAAAATGTGGAACCTGAACTAACTTGAGCCTTCACTCAGTGACTAAGTATAGGAATATTCCTAATATTCCTGTATAGGAATAGAATGGGATATAATAGATATTGTATAAATAACATTATAATGATACCATATTATTGTATCATTCCCAGGAAAGAGTGGGAAGAGAAATTGTCCTTCGTGGTATATAATTATTATGGTCTTCTCTTAGGTGGCTTTTGGCTCCCTGGTTTATCTGGCTTATTTCTTTCTCCCCATACAGCAGAGAGATGGTGCCAAGGTGTTACACTTTTCCCATCTCACATCTGCATGGAAGTGGACTGGCAGAAGCTGGGCTGTTTAGGAGCTATGCTGGACCTACTTGGAACCAGTTTTTTTTGAGATATCTCACCACATACCACATCAAACGTATCTTCAGCCTTACTGGGATGGCTCATCCTTAAAATCAAAGGCAGTCTAGCTCCAGTCTGTTATTTTAAACAAAGGCATAAATAGCTGCACTCACAGTGACTCTGGTGTGCGGAGGCCAGTACAGTCAATATGAATATTTGTCCTGGAGAAGAGAAGGCTCTGGGGACACCTTATAATTGCCTTTCAGTACCTGAAGGGGGCCTACAGGAGAGATGGGGAGGGACTCTTTATCAGGGATTGTAGTGATAGGACAAGCGGTAACGGTTTTAAATTGAAAGAGGGGAGATTTAGATTAGATATCAGGAAGAAATTCTTTGCTGTGAGGGTGGTGAGGCACTGGAACAGGTTG
>JAOXNO010000052.1:50524631-50545084 GCA_028565335.1 Limnodromus scolopaceus
AGGCCAGGCTGGATGGGGCTTTGAGCAACCTGGTCTGGTGGGAGGTGTCCCTGCCCATGGCAAGGGGGTTGGAACTCGATGGTCTTTAAAGTCCCTTCCAACTCTAACCATTCTATGATTCTACGAACATACGTTGCAGCAGGTTAGTGATCCCATTATTATATAGGTTAGTGTCCATTATTGCAAGGACAGTATTGAAGAGAACAACAGCAAACCAAAGGCACACATCCATTATTTTAGACTTAGATCTTCCAGTAGCAGCCTGAAGGTCTCATTGCAGCAGGGTTTTATAGATTCATGTTAACAGCAACTCTGTTTCCCTTATTCTTTGATCTTGGGTTTACTCTTTGGATGTAACATTTCAATTTCTTAGAGGATGTTATCCTTTTTTTGGAGTGCCAGACATTGCGGGGTTCCCCTGTGGCCATACCTTTTACTGTGTCCTAGGGGTAGCTGCTTTGATTAATGTTCATATATATGTAATTTGGTGGTTTCAGGGACTAAGTTTTTCCAAGGCTAAAACAAGGAGGGTTTGGGTTTTTTTAGCTCTTTTTCATGTAACTGTTGCCATAATCTAATGGGACTAAATTTGTTTTCCTTCTAAATAAATTTCGCTGTCATTCAGGGAGACTGCAAAATTAACTAGATGCAGCAGTTCTCTGCTCCATAGCAGGAAGCCAAAAGCAAAGATATTTTAGATTAACAAATGAGGTGGAAATGACTTTTCCCCCAAGGAATTATTTCCCATGGGAAAACTAGTTTCTCAGAAAAAGGGGGCTCTAAAAATAGATTGTGTCACAGAGTTCTGAGCCAGCCTGCATCTTTCTCATCCTTCATGGAAAGGCATGACACGCAAGCGTGCTGCGGTCGCCAAGAAGACTCAGGCAGCTCAGAAACATTTTAAAGGTTTGACAACAGCAGCATCAGTGCAGAAGAGCAGGCATGTAGGGACGTGAAGGTCATGCAGGTGTGCAATTTACTGGAGTGTTAATTAGGCTGAGCAATTATAAAGGGTACAGAAGTTCAGCTGGTGGAAAAAGCATTTTGCTGCTAGCAAAAGGACAGCGTAGACACTTTGCTTATCTACAGAGAATATAATGAATATTCTGTCTTTGCACTTCTCTGGCAGAGCTGGGAAAAGATGGATAAGATCTAATTAGTGGAGAACAGAATGGATTTTTGTCCACAGTTGGCAAACATGAAAGCTGTATCTTTTCAATATTTTCATTCTTATCTAAGTGGTCATTTACCGATGTCCACAACCTGCATTCCCGACCTTGTCTCCACTGTTGAGTATCTTCAGGTCTTGTAAAAGTGACTCTAGTCTTCCTCTTCAGGTTAGTGTTAGAGACACTCCAGAGTGTTCAAACTCACAAAGCGATGAGCACTTCTGCTAAGCCACTCGGGATCCAAGGATACCCAGTAAAGTATTTTATACCTTGTGAGCTGCAGTCTGCTCACTGAATGGGGAGGAAAACCACCAGGGACTCAAAGTGGGGACTGACACCGAGGAAAATATATGAGAAAGTGGTGCAAAGCCGTCAAGGCTCATTCTCCCGAGGATTTGGCTGCAAATGGCAGAGAGTGACTAAGATGAACTGAACTCATGGTATTTTCACCACAGGAAAGGGGCAAAATATCTCATGCTTTTATGTAACTTTTGCTGTCCTATGTTATGTCCGAAATAATAGGCTCATGTTTGTCACCAATGATTATTTATCGAGAGGGCTGGGCAGGTGAGTCAGTCTTTAATGCTAAACCACCAAAAACTCCCTTGCTTACTGCACTGTTGTCACAGTCCTTCATATGGACTAAGGACCTGAAAGAGGAAATTCACATTTGATAATTTAGCTTCAGTTCCTCTACATTTATAGTTCACCTAATGCTTATGAACAAGCAGGTATTAGCTGTCATCTAACAGCTTCCTTCAGTAGTGTTTATACAGTCTAAAAACATTTATGGAATTAAATAATTCAATTGCATTATTACTTATTACTTTTCTCCTTGTAAAACCTGGGAACTATGGTAATAAAATACTACTTTTAATAGTATTATCATATTAACAGAGATGGAAATTTTCTAAGATAAGGACTTTTTTTTTTAAAGGCTTACATCTTAAATTATAATGAGCTGAGGAAACACTAAATGGTTAATCTACACAAAAGTTTAAGAAAGAATGTTTGAAATAGTAGTAGTGTTAAAGTAGGGAAGTAAACAGACAAGTATAAACTGGAGAAAGATATTCTGACATTTACCCATAATGCTACCCAAAGCCCAATAAGACTCCTGGTAAAGTGATGAAGGTGTAGAGTATTTTTGATACCAAGGGGTGCTGTGGTAAAACATCCAGTCGTGTAGATACAAGAACATCCCATGTTGACTTCCTGAGCTACACAAAAGTTCTCTGAACTTCTGCCAAAATAGCGTTCATTCTCTTAGACAGGAAGTCTTTCTTTCCTAATAAATCTCTTATTGCTCCTCTGTAGGACTTCAACCTGCTGCTGGAAGGGGATCTGTCTATGCCTGGGAGTTGAATTGGTGCAGTCTTTCTATTCGCAAGACCTTTTTCTAGTGTGTGGCCTCAGATCTAGTAACAACCATTACTTTAAGGGTATTGAACTACTATAAATATCTTAGCAGTTAAGCATACACCCTGGGAAAGGCTAGTGTAGGCCACTGAGCACTGGACACATGTTTTGAGAGGTGAATTGCAGCAAAAAATAACTGTGAGAATCACAGGAGGTTAATAATTAAAAATCATAGAAAAATTATTTTACATCATTAAATCAATATTTTAGTAATACTCAGACTTAACAGCAATATACATGTAACTGAGACATGTATTAATAGATTAAGTACCTTCTTGCAAGTCGGTCTCTCCAATACATAATTCAAGAACAACCAATGGAGACAGCACACAAGAATGGGCCCCTGGGTCTTCTTCATATCACAAGTATGCACTAATGCACTTTTTGGCAAAGTGACAGAATCAAAGAGAGAAAAGCTGGAGATGAGAGTGTTGTGGGTGAGAACACTTTGATGGACAAAAGTGCCATTAATGTCAGAAAATGGTACATCCAGGAAAGAATTTATATCAAAATTTTATCAAAGGACACTGAGAAATAAGCCAACAAACAAACCAGGGCAATAAAAAAAGAAGAAAAGTCATTCATCCCCACCCTCAAAACCTTAGTCATTGCCCTGCAGGTTGAGACTGTCTTCTGATGCACTGTTCTATTCTGTAATAAAAATAGAAAATTCAAGATGTGCATCAGGCATAGTAATATAAGCTACAGTGGTTATGGAGGAAACTTACAGGTCCACCAGGCAAAATGTGATTTAGATTATGGTTAAGAAAAAAACCTGGGCTCTGAATTAGTCTGATAGCTGAATAAACCTAGCTTTGGCCCAATATTTTTGGCTGGCCCTAAAAAGGGTTATGGAGCCAAGATGAACATACTCTCTGATCTTTGTGAAATTCTGTAGATGAATGATGATGCTCATGTTTGTGTCTTTTGCTTAGAAATGGAATTGGAAGCAGAGGGATATTGAAATCATAGAGGAAAAAATCCTGTTTTAAGTAAATAGCAAAGTTTTCTGATATCTAGTAGACAAACACCAAAAAGGCTGAAAATGAAACATAAAGATGTTGTTCTGGGCAATGGATTTAGTCTTAGAAAACTTGGCTCCTCTGTGCTGTTTTAGGCACCATTAAAGTAAGAACACGTCCCAGCCTCAGTGTTGCAGTCTCCAAGGCATTTTGGAAAGTAAACAGTGAGCCTATGGAGGCACAATACCCGATAAAAACACAGCCCATCCATCAGCAAGTGAGCACTTTTCACCTTGCCTTTTAGCCCTGACGGTATATTGTCCCCAGGAGAGTAAGGGAAGTAATTGTCTGCTTTTGTCATCTCCAGGTGACGCCCATACATCACTACAAATACCTTTTTGCTTTGGTCCCTTGGTGAGGAAGATGCCTCTGCTGCCTTTCTGAAGAAGTATCTCAAGGTGAGCAGAGTCAGTGTGCAACGGGCAATGTTTTTATGCACAATTTTAAGCTACATATTACAAGTGTTAAAAATCAAAGCAACATCCTTTTCTTGTTATTTCTTTCCACATATTATTCATAAACGAGAAGGTTGGTGGATAGTATCCAGGATGTCCCATATGACCTCCCACACTTATTCCCCAAACACAACTCCTTTAGGCTATGATTGTCTTGAGGAACAGAATGGCAGGAGAACTAAAGGATGTGCCTCCTATTACTTACTGGGATGATTCATATGATATTGCGTATGATACTGTAAAAAAATTTCTTCAAAGCATCCCGAAAGGGATTTATTCTGAGAATTGAAGAGAAGTTTTCTCCATTTGGTTCATTTCTAGAACGTTAAGAAATCTACACTATTTCCTCAGATACATTGGATTCCCACTGACACAAATAATTCCAACTGTGATCAAGGCATGCAGCAAGGTATCTTCGTAGCTTAAACAACTGCGCTGACTTCCTGTGCAAATTAGGGAGCTGTCTATGCTAATTGCCAGCTCTGATCGTTTGTTATCAAACTCATGCTATTTGTGCACACAGATGAATCAAGCGCATGTGGATCTGGGACAGATGCTTGCAAATGCTCCATGAATGTATAATTGTTTTTTCTAGTTCCTTCAAGAGAAGTAGAAATTATTTCTGAAATAGAAACCACAGTAAATACAAAAATAGTGGTTGTTAGCCCTTAAAACTGTATTTGTTTCCAGACAAAATTATTTTATCTTAACATTTCAATTTAGTCAGTAAAGCAAGTTTTAAAAAATGCTGCTTTATGCAGCCATAAAACTTGTTATTGCATTATTCCATAAACTCATATAATTGAAACATTTAGTTGTTGGGTCATTCTGGGAAATGAGCTGAAAAACTTCAAAATAACAGTATCTGACATTCAGACCTCCTACATATTTAAATACAGTGATTATTATTCATGTACTATTTGTACTGAAGTACTTCCTGGGCTTCCAGTGACAGAGAAAGGCATCAAAAGGGTGTAACTTTTGTTTCACCTTAAGAATCAATGTGTGATTTTTGTTTGTGTGTATATATATGTCTATATAACATTCATTATACATTTGTAGGCACAAGGTCTGGGTATCTTTTGATAAAAAAGATTTACATACATGTGTATTGGTGTTACAGGTAATTTTTGCCTAAAAGAAAAAAAAAACAACTGCAAACACTTCATGCATTCTCCTATCTTCCTATCCATAATACATATTTACTTTGACCAGATTTCTTCTCCGGTCACATTACTTAATTGTCAGTTCAGTTTTATTTTAGCTGGTGATTACTGTGGAAGCTGATGATAGTAGTCATCACCAGTACAGACAGCTCTGAGAGGTGGTACTATTCGCCAGTGCATAAAACAGAGAGGCTAACATAAGGACTTCCACATTCCTGCTATGCTTATCTTCTTATTGACAAGAAAATTCAAGATACCCATCGTATATGACAGTAAAATCAAGTCTTAAATCTTCTTTTTGGCTGAAGGCTGCAGAATGAACTTAGGTGACTTTCCATCCCTCAAATCTTCACTGTCAAGACTCATTGCATATTTCTTTGAATCACGTTCACTACTTTGATGGTAATATGGATTTTTTTCCCTATGGTGAAGGTTCATTTAGTGAGTCATTTTCCTCTCCTACGTAAAATAGCTTCTACATCTTTTTTTTTTTTTTTAAATGCATAGCTGATTAAATCACAAGTAATTGCTCCTCAGAAAGAACAGTATTTTAAATCTCTTAGACTTTCTGCCTTTCAAATCAAAGAGTTCAGTGAATCATTAGGCATTTCAATGTATTAACAATTTCAGTGGTTTGAAGAACAAAATCCTCTTATTTCCTGCTCTGCTAAAGTTACTTTTGTTCTTACTTATTATCTGCTCAAGAAAATTAGCGTTGCTAGCTCTCCGTGTGGCATATATCGATGGGTGTGTGTACTGTTAAAAATATAGCAATGACTTCCATTTGTTATAGCCATGAACAGGTTCTTGAGCTCTGTATGTGAAGCTGACCCTCAGTTGCTGACCTGTGGAAAGCTACACTGCAAAGAATTATATCTTGCTTTATTTAAAACACCCACAGGGATGGCAGTGACAGTATACAATAGCAATGAAAGTTGTTTTTTTAATATATATGCCCTGAGCCTACACACACAAGTGTACACTGGCTGAATTGCCAATTAGAAAATAAAAACTGCTGCCAAGGGACTGATGTATTGAAGTGTTGTATTACTGGAAATCAAAAAAAAAACTTGACTAAGAGAGTTATTATTGTTATGTATCTTCAGATTAAATGGTTTTTATTTTAAGCCAAGCTGCTCACTTTGCCTAAAATGCCCCACAGGATTGTTTGCACGAATCAAGCAAGTGAACTCCTTACAGGTCCTATTGATCCTATCAGCTGAAGATCCTCACCCTTGTAGAGACAAATCTTTAATTTGATCAAACCTGCTGATTCACTTTAAACCCGGCTGCATTCATATCTTTACACTTAAGAAAGGCATAATCAAATTTGTTCCCTGAATAGATCATCCAGTCCTGTGAGATGCAGAGTGCATGGTGCAATGTGCTTCACATTCTTCATTGTCTCCAGGGAGTAGAGTGGTCCCCATGCCTTCTGGGAACTAAAGAGAAGGTTCAGCCTCAGCCCAGAAAGCCCATCTTTCATACCTTATTCAAGAATTGGAGCTGCTCTTGCTAGTGTTCATAGCTGCCTGCTGTGATCATTCAATTGCCTGATCCATCATTTCAGTTGAAAAAGCAGTTTAATGCATTGATAGTGGTTTTCCCAGCTGGAAAAGTGTGTGTAGTACTTCATACTTTGTAGGAAGGAGCTGACATTTGTTTTCATTAGCCACGCATCATGTTGTTACATGAGGCAATTGTGCATAGTAAGCTTATATAATACCTCCCCTCAAATGGTGAGCTAAAGATGATCTCCCCAGCAATCAATATTGACATTAAAACCATTTCTTTTCCTGTAATAGTGGCATTTTATCTACATTTCACATAAAGGAAATGAAAGAGAAAATTATCATACAGTAAGTTTTTGCAGGGAAAAATGTCCATGATTCACTAGTTGCCAAATTAAAGTCATGACCCGGTATCTGAATTCCTGATAAATGAAATTATTTTCTCCTAATACAAGCAAGTCAGTCAGTAAAAGCACAAGATATAGCCACATCTTCCTGAATTGAATGGTGTTGTAGTCACTGTATACTTGTTTTTGTCTTTTAGGGGATACCTGCAGACCAGCAGGATGTGGGCCTGGAAGAATGGGCCAAGATGCTGTGTGGTATGTGAAAGAGTTTACACTTCTTAGCACACCCACTAGCTTGGGATGGGATTAGCACAGTGCTGAGTGGCTAAGAATGTCACCCGGCAAGTTCAGGGCAGTTACTGGAAGCTTCTATGGATATTTATGTAGGCAATATACCCAGGGAGGTGTATGTAGGCTGCCCAGGGAGGTCGTGGAGTCCCCTTCTTTGGAGATTTTCAAGACCCCCCTGGATGCAGTCCTAAGTAACATGCTCTAACATGCTCTAGGCAATCCTGCTTCAGCAGGGGAGTTGGACTAGATGATCTCTATGGTCCCTTCCAATTCTAAAAATTCAGTGAAATTCAGTGAAAATTCAACCTTTGAGACTCGAGTATAGATAGGAGGTATGCTTGCAGCACTGTGTGTTGTGGCTCTGTCTGAGATGGTTGCTGAAAAGCAATGATGTGACATAGCCTGTTTTCTAAGGAAACACTGAGGAACGGGATATGTTTCAGCAGGATTAAAACTAGTTCTCATTAGTTCATTGGTTCCAATCTACTACTGAATAATGTGTGGTAAAGACAAAGTACAGAGAAAACACAAGGAACTCACCAGTTAGCCTGAATGGGTTGTTTCTCAGCTTAGCAAGGAGTATATCTCCTCCTAGATGTGGATTTCCACAGCATCCATCTCTGTGGATGGTCATCATAAGGAACATGAGCCTTGTTGAACAAGAACAGAGAACTAACTCCAGACTGTTTGATTTTGCTACTTTAGCTAACAGCCAGGTCTCATGAAGCCAGCATGCCTTCGAAGTTCTACTCAACACCACACAATTGTCAGTGGCTGAATCAGGGATTCAATTCTGCTTCTAAAAGCCAGAACTAAAACCAGGATAAGTTCTGTTATAAGCATCCACCAGTTTTGTTTTACTTCACTGTGTTGTCTGGCTATTGTCAGCTATTCTGTGCCTCTAGATTACTTCTAGCTCAGCTGGAAGATGAGATGACATGGATCCCAAAGAAAAGGGGTAACTCCATACCATATAACACTAATTATTTTTCCTTGTTGCAGTTTTGTAATATTGGAATTTTTTTTTTGTTTACTAACTCATTCTTTTCTTCTTCCTTCTCTTTTTCTATTCTTTCAAGCTTAAGATTTGGTTCTCCCCTCTGTACATTCGTCTGCCTCCAGTTTTCCACCCACTATTCCTCCCTCAGAAGAAAAACTGGTGCTAAACTGATTAGTGGTGCTGTGCAATGCATGCAGAAGTACAAGGGTGTTGGTATGCATTTTTCAGGTGTTATCTAGTCGGAGACAAAAAGATGCCCAAATGACACCCTCTGGGAGTCAGATGCTTTACACCTAATGGCTCTGTTGCTAGGGCCCCTTTCAGATTGTTCCACTAATACTGTCTTTGCTTCTTGCTGTAATATTTGTGATGTGATAGGAAAAGATCTTAGCAACACTTTGACACCAAGTGGTCTGTGAATCTGTACTTTTTTCTGAAATGAGGTGAGAATCTAGAGCTGGCAAATTGGTGAGAGAAATATCATTAGTGGAAAATATTGTTTCTTGGCCACTGATGAAAAGGAATGTACTTAGCCAACTGCAGAGCTGACTTCTTCATGGTAAAATAGAATTTGGCCATTCTGATAATAGTAACTACCCCTTCAAAACTAATCTCCTAATTTGTACAGTAGGGAAGCAACTCAGGTGCTGTGTTAGATGCTGTAAATTTACCTTATCTTGCCTCCTGCTGTTGCTTCAGAACTCTCACTAGGTCTTAGATCACATCTGACAGTCCTGGGTAGAGAACTCAAACACACCAGTGTATCCAAAGCGGTGCTGGGTGCCCATGTTTGAGACTCTCCTGAATTACTGCCTTGCTTTCTATCCTGTGACAGTATCATTGCCTCTTTGTAGACCTTAATTTCTGTTTGGTTTTAAAGTCTTTGTAACCCCAAAGTGTATTATCAGCTATGGAACTGAAAATATCTCAGTTTTTTAAACTTTTCTTGCCTTATCTGTAGTGCTTGGCTGCATTTTACGGCATGTTCCAATAAAGTTTCTTTCATTCAGGACATGTCTACTAATTGAATTCTCTGCTTTATCCACTTCACATCCTACTGGTAGACTGAATCCATCTGGAGGACTTCTTCACCCAGCTCACAGCCTTTTGCTAGAAGAGATGGGGGTCAGCACTTTGCACCCCACTGCCTGACCCAGGGAGAGCCCCATTTCTGGGGACGGGCATTTCAGAGCCACTGCCCAGTGAGATGGGAGATTCAGAAGACAAGGGGAACCAAACTTCAGTGGACATTGAGTATGTTGAAATAACGGTAAATAAGGGTATAAGTCATGGACACTCAGCTTTGGTACTCAACAAAGTGGAAGGATGCTGTCCTGATTTCAGCCAGGATAGAGATTTTTTTTCTACCAGCTGCTGTGTTTTGGATTTAGTATGAGAATAATGTTGATAACACATACTGTTTAGTTGTTGCTAAGTGATGTTCACATTAGTCAAGCACTTTTTCAGCTTTCCATAGAAGCTGAGAGGGAGCATGAACAAGCTGGCCATACCATAGACATGATGTTCATTATATAAATGGGGGTTGGCCAGGGGGTGGGAATCCATGATTGCTGGTCTGGATGGGCTGGGCAACTGATCATCGGTTGTGAGAGTGACTTGTGTTGTATTACTTTATTTTGTATATTCCTTTGTATATTCTTTTACCATTTTTATTATTTTCCTCTTCTTTTACCATTCTACTAAACTGTCTTTATCTCAACCCACGAGTTCTTTTCCCTCGTCCTTTTCTCCCTACCCTACTGTGGGGGAGAGGGAGTCTGTGGTCCTAGTTGCTGTCTGAGGTTAAACCACAACAGATGCATTTCAAGTGGCTTAATTTATCTTCTAAACTTTTAATCAGAATATTTAATAGCAAGATGCTGCTAAATAAGGGTTGAAATGAAGATCCTAACTCACTTCAACTTTAGTTGCCCGTGTCTCATTACTTCAGGGTGAAAACCAGGTGTAGATGAAGTTAGAGGGCACAATTGCTGTTGATTCCAAGGAGGAGGGGATTCATCAGATTGGCTTTTCCTCCCACAGATGGTTGTACCTCCATTCATTAAGCAAACAACTGTGGGGATAAAAATGTGGCATTCTCCACTCCCAGAAACCTCGGCCAGATTTTCATACCCAAGGTGTTTCTTTGGGGAATGACATCTACTTGTCAACACTCCCTCCCTGGTGATTTCACTCCTGGTGGCTGCACTGTCAAAAAAGGCTTCTTCGTAGACAATTTGGTTCTGCTTTCTAAATTTGTTCTAGTCTTCTTAGTTTGAATCAGTGCCTTTTAGTCAGTCGGGGAGTCTTTAATCAGATTTTCCAAACTGTTACTCTAGAGCCATCTCTGGGTGGCTTTTTAGTAGCAGCATGGCTTTTATTATGTCTTAAATAGTAAATTCAGGATATTGGCACTTGGATTACTCATTTTGCTTCCACTTTGAAAAAACCCCCAAACCCTAACAAATCAACCCCCACCCCAAAAGACCTGTTGGTGCTCCTCTCTGCAAGGAAACTACAGCAGTAGCAATATGCCCAAATGGCTAAACATGTATTGACTTGACAACTGATTACAAATTACGTGCTATTGTTTGATACTGGGAGATTCATCTTTTATTTCTAATCTCTTTGATCCTGGAGGCTGGCAGAGGTGTGTGAAGGAATAAATACCCTATAATTAGTACTGGTAATCACCCCGTGACCGTACGTGGTAGCTGACTCACCTGAGGCAAACAGTGGAAATGATTGGCCTGATTCTGTTCTTCCTTGGATGTCTGTGAGTTAAGATCAAGTCTCACTGTAGTTTGGTAGTGGATACTCATTGGCTTGAGAAAAACCTCTCTAAAATAGAGGTGCTGAAGTCTTCAGGCTGAAACCAAATGTCAATTTTCCTACGACAAGTTTGGGATCTAGCTCTGTTTAATGCATCAGAAGAGAACAACCTTCCTTCTTCCTAGAGATAATTGTTGCCTCTCCTGTCTCACTGCAGTATAACTAAAATGTTCCTTTTGTGACAGTAAAAAAAGAAGTAAGTTCTCTGTAGGCAAGTAATACAGACCCAGGAAAAATCAATAGCTCAGAGAAAGAAAAGATAAAACAGTAAATATACGCAGAAGGATTCAAAGAATTGAGTTTACTGTGGCCTTGGGGAAGGCTGGTCCTTCTTTTATTATTCAGGAGTGAAAGAACAGGAGAAGCAGGGAAGTCCAGCTCTCCCTCACTGGGGTGGGAATGGAGGACTCCAGGGTCAGGGCTTCCTGCCTGGTTTTGCAGAAATCCCTGGTGGGATGAGAAAGGACACAGAAAATCACCACCATCTGTCACAAATTTGAAGCAAGTCTGGGTCCAGGACCTGCTCCGCAGCATGGCACCCCGGTGACTCCCAGAGCAGGCAGAAAGGTGCTAGGAGTGCTAGGAGACCATTCCACTGACCCCGCTGGCTGTGAAAAATAAAAGCAGGCAGGCCTTGTGCAGCTCATCGACCAGTCGTGTTGAGCACATATAAATCTCTGTGTTAGCTTCCCTGTGTAGTTTTTTTTTTTTCTTTTCCTTACATTAGTTCCTGAGCTCTCTCTTGGTAGCTTAATTGCCCCCTATGTATTGTTGTTTTGCTCATTATTTTGCACTGTGCCCATTTAAACCACAATCCAGGCAAGAATTATGAGGTGTTCCCAATAGAGAGTATAAATGTGAGGCTGGGAGTGGGGCAGTCACTTAGCTAGCAAATGTCTGTGCCAGTTAAGAGAATTTTGCAACATCAACTGTTCAGCTCATGTTGATGCTCTAAAAGAAGCAGATGCACGAGACAGCACTATTTATTTTAATCCCATATATACAGTCTGTTCTTTCATTCTTTTTACAGAGCAGCTGGTTCTTCATACAAGCAATTCCAGTCGCATATAATTTATTTTTTTTTCATATGGGACAGAAATACGTGCCTAATTTATACTATGTTGACATCTATGGCTTCAGTGGTGATTGTGTCTGTGCAAGAGTGGTGTTAAAACTGATTGAAGAAGTCTCAATTTGTGTTATGTATTTCTTTTCTACAGAACCCCAACGGTTGTGACAACGTTTTTCTTGCAAAAGGAAAGAACTTTGCTTTTGTTGGTTTCGTAACCCCCCACCTTGCAATTCACCCTTTCTGTTGACCCTTTCATTTTGTTCAAAATGCTGGTGCTTCCTTCCCTGTTGTTTTGAGAATGTTTCATTCTCCCCTCTTTGAATGTTTCCACACAAGAGTTAAATTTCTTGCTCTGCTGCTGCTGTACCAGTCTGACTCCAGCTTGCTCCCTTCTCATTTTTCTCCTCATTTTTCCCTCTCCGAGCCGTTTCTCCTTAAATGATCTCCCTCTCTTTGTTCAAGTGCCTCCATAACACGGTTTTATCTGGGGAACTTTCTGAAGCTCTGATCCAGCAAAGCACTTGACTTCTGTGGGATTGCTGACCTGCTTAAAGCAGCACAAGTGCTTTGCTTGGAGGCGGCAGCTCTTTGTCTATTGTATTTTCTGTTTCTGAACTGTCTCTTAAAGCAGACCCGTAAGCACCTCTCAGTGCACTGCACTTTCTTTTCTGTTTCTACAGTACACTAAGCATACCTGATACTTGCTAAACAGCAATCATCATCCCAAGAGTGTCACAAACCAAGCTGTGGCTCCAGAAATCAATGCAATATCATAAAAAGGAGAACGATTAAGCTCAGATGGCAGATAAAGGGAAGAGCAGGTTTATTCTGAAGCAATACAAACTCAAGCTTTTGTATGTGTTTTTTTGAACTGTGACAGAAACATTCAAACATTCAGAAGGAGTGAAAAAAGCAATGTTACTATCAAGCAGAGTACATTTTAGCATCTCCCATGGAGCATCGACCCATATTTAATATATCAGAAACTGCAACCCCCATATAGCAACTCAGAAGAAACATAGAGCACTTTTTGTCCCTGGTGTCTCTTACAGTTGATGTTATGTGGTTCCTTGAGCAAGATTTCATACTGAACACATATAGAATTATTTGTTAAAAGAAGTATTTTACTTTAACCATCTGTACTAAAAGTTGGTCCTATGGAGATGAGCTGTGGTATCTCTGATAGCTTACTTTTCATATTCCATTTCAATTCTCAATTGTGGCATTTCCCAGCTGCCTTAAGCAAGTGGGAAAAAATAAAAATGAGCAGGAAACATTTTTTTGTTATCTTTGTCATTCACCATTTTCTCTTAAATTAGAAGCAAAATGGAAAAGTATTTTACTGCATCCATTTTCAGCTACTTCCCTTAAAAAAGAACCAATATGAAAGCTGCTATTCCAGCCATACAAATTGCAAGTTCCCTTTCTCTCTCAGCCCTCTACCAGGTGCAGTAAAAAGACCAGTTAGGCAGGACCTTGCCCTCCATTGAATAAAACTTCTAAGAGTCAAACGGAAAGAAGATGATGGAAATGGATGAATTCAGACTAAAGGCTAACTGGTTGCAAAAACTTGCTCTTTTTGAAGGCAGGCACGTAGGTGCTACTCCCAACCTATCTGTATTCTTGGGACACCAAACACCCTAAAAAACCTGCCCATAGGAACCTGGCTTTACTCCTGAACTACACTGTTAGACACGGATACACAAGCTATAAATAAACTAGCTTTGGGGCCAGATGCAACCTAGCTGTGCTGTGCTCAGTCACAGCTAATTCATCTTGCTGCTCAAAAAAAGCAGAAGCAAAAAGCAGTTGCTCATGTGGAAATCCAGACAATGTGCACCAAGATATCTGAGTGACTTTTCATGGGGAAAACACTAGACTTGAAGGAGACGTTTCAGCAAGAGCGTACTAGGAGAGATTTGCCTTCCACAGGTACTGGGATCATGGCCAAAATAAAATCTCAACCTGCTGGGACCAATGCAATAGACTGGCCAGAAAAAAATAGGCCTGTTCACACCCTGCTTTCATCTTCCTACTGAACAGTTTCCCCAATGCTCTCTATGCACACCTGGAGCCAAACAAAGCTTTGTTTAAGTTGTAATTAATGTGCAACTTCGTGCAATGTTCCTTAAATCATGCCAGGCAGACGACAGTGCAGCTACTCGGATATAGCTGGAGCAACAACATAGCTGCCAGTACAGCTACCTCCAAAGCCAGGGGGGGATCCAGCATCCAAACCATATGATGTTCTCACTAGAAACAAAACCTTGTGTAACAGCAGAGCTCAGATGGCTCCAGAGGGTACTGAAGCTACCCCTCATGGTGCTGGATGAAAGGACAACTGAGGAGTTAGACAGGACCAAACATACTAATGAGAATTTGACTTGCTTATGAGAAATAAGCAGCAACTGACTGACAATTTACCAACAGATAAAAATAATTGCTGGGCAAGTAGGATTTATGAGGTCTACTGATGCTTTCCTTTACATCCTGTAAATCCCAGCAAGCACATCTCACCCTTTATTCCTGCTGTCAAGAGTAAATGCCGAGTTAAGAACACAGCATACAAATTTCCAGGTAACCTCCAATGAATTCAAGTTGCATTGCATTATCTGTAGTGATGGGCAATAAACAATTACTGCTGCCTGCTTCTTTCACAAAATCATTGAGTTTTCTTTTGAAATACTGCAGCTGTTTGGGTAGATTGCACTGATCATACACCAAGCACAACATATAGACTAGACTAGCATACTTACTGTTAATTTGTTTCAGTTTCCTTTAGACAACAGAAAGCAATAAAATAAGAAAAAATGAACCAGAATGGGGCAACACAGCATGCACGTGTCAGCAGAGGCAGCAAATCACCTCCCTTAAAAGATAAACAAAGAGTCAGTGCGTTCACAGAAGTGTAGGAATTTGCCTACCCACTTCATCCTTTTCTCGCAGGCACTGCCTGACCCTGAAATGCACAATAATATTAATACCAAAAAAATTCCACGTTTTGTCAGTTTTAAACCATACAAGACTGCAGAATTACAACCACCCATTCTCTTCTGTCCTCACTGGTATGTATGTACACAAGCCATGTAACGCTTCAAATCTTCTAAGAAAATAAAAACTTTTCATTCAGAAATATTAAGGCTTCAAAAGCCACAATATGCTCTACATATTTCCAAGTAGAGACCTAATTTCATAGGGATGAATGCTAAAAAATATGCTGAAGAGTATCTTTCTCTCTGCTTTGATGTCTTCTTGACCACTGTCACCTCTTAGTGAAGGATATTGTCAAAGCACAGTCATCAGAGCTGGCTCTGGCTATATGACAGGTAACAGCAGTATCTATCCTCTTGAGACGTTTAACACAGCGGAAACCGAAAAGATTTATGTGGACACGCTTGACAAAAATGCTGTTTTCTACCTGAATTACCTGCCACTCAGTGAGTGTCCAGTGTGTCCTATCAGTGTGCTACTATTATGCTGTTGAGAGGAATGCTCTGAATGAAAGTGGTTTGTGCTGGGACCTCACTGGGACCTCAGCTTCCACCAAAACAGAGCTGGAAAGTGGGGTACAGCAGACATTTCTCTTGCACTTGCCCTCCACCCATAAGGCAAGAGGACAGTAAGGCCCAGTGGAAGAATAGTACTCTTGTAGCAAAGGGATCTTGAAATAAGGTTTGGTCACTCTGAAACCACAGATTCTTTTGGTAACAGCTGACTGTACAAGCATCTCAACAAAAAACTAAGCTGAAAAGTCATTGTTACACTTACGGTGTGTCACTGGAGATGGAAAAAGCACTGGCGACAAAAAAAAACCTGAAGCCTGCTTTACACTGGAAAGTAAAAATAATCTTTACAGTAGGCCTCTAAGTAGTCCCAATTTCGTAACGTCTCAGTGGAAAACTCAATCTAAGAGACCAAGGAGTGAAGACAATTTTTGAAGCCATTTGATCCACTTACAGAGTACAATTATGATCACAGCTTTAAACTAAGTCTACATCAACATTAGTATGTCCACTGAACACCCTCTGAAGACCATGCAGACTTTCATCTACATCAAAGCCCACCACAAATATATGAACTTGGTGACCGTTGGCAAAATGAATAGGAGGAAAACTTGACATCAGTAGTGGCAGATGCAGTTTGATGAAATGGCAGACTCAATATCAGTGCACTGAAAAGACAGAAAATCTCCTCTGGAGCTAGCCAAAGGCTTCAAACATTCCTCTGAGGGAGAGCTTAATTTTCTTGCTCTCCTTTGCTTAATTTCACAAGGATCGCCTAGAGTTTGTTAGTGCTGACCTTGAGAACTGTTTGATTTTAGCTTCTTTGAGCTGCTCCTGGTAGCAGTTTAAATCTCATTTGCTGTCAAACCTCTCTGACCTTGAGTCAATTCATGTCAAAATGCTAATAAACAAATACATTTCATCTAGATTTGTAGTTGTGACATGCAAAAAAAAAAAAATGGGTACAATATTATACACGCAACACTAATGATGTTTTATGGAACGCTACCATTATTTTCATAATTATCTTAGAAGAGTGTGTCTAGAAGATGAGTTAAGTTTCTACTCTTGAAATTTTCCCAGTGTCAGTATAATAAACTGTCAAGCCCTTGCTGTGTGTCTCCAGGGAACAAAGGTTGTCCTTCTATGTAGATCTTAATGTTTGACTAGTAGCCCACTTGCCAGTACAAAGAAGAACAAGCAAAGCCATTGTTCAAAGTTTTTAATCTTTAACAAGATATGACCAAAATCCCAAGTTCAAACACCTCATATTCTTTGATTTGTTAGAAATTTACACCTTTTGGGATAGGCAAGGTACAGAAGAAAGTTCTGCAAATATTTTATGAAAGCCTGAACAAAAATCCTGAATGCAAACAAAAACCTTGGATCTCCCCTGACTCCTGCAATGGGATTCCCTCTTGCCTTTGACATATTATTGCTATCATTAAATCTACACACTTGTGACTTCTGTAAAAACAAGATTTCAGCCTGAGGAATAGTAGAATTCAGGCATATTACTGGTATTAAAAATTGTAATGTTAGTATTACCTCAGAAGCTTGAAAAAAAAAAAAAAAAGGTCTTCTCAAAATTCAAATAACCCAAAAAAAACCCTTTTTCATAGGATTTTTTTTTTGTTGAAATCACAGGTTTTAACAGCAACTCACAATAGAAACTAGATGTTGAAATGTCATTTTGATCTCTCTTGTATCAGAAAATCTTGAAAACTCATATCATATCTTCACATTTTCTTTAAAAATTTATTTAACAGGATTTTAATTTTAATGTGCTAAATTTTAAATTGCTATGTGTCATAGTAATAGCATAGAAAGAATAGTGAAGTATAGTGTAAAGTTAGATATTTATGTATATATATTCCTATCACCATATAGAATATGATAGTTACAGAAATAGACTATTTGTTGTTGTTATTGTTGTTGTTAATTAGTTTTTACTTAGCATGATGCAGAGATCTTTTCTAGATCAAACTGCCCTCTATAACACAGTGAAACATGCTTCAGGGGTATTCATACTCTCTGTTTGCAAGTTAGAGATCAATGATAGAAACTCGAATTTCCTTGAAAGGTGAATGGAGACGGGGAGGTAACTACAGTGGACATTCAAAGGAGTGGTGGGGACACCTGAGTTGTCAGAACTGGATGAGTCTCCCTGTCCTTTCTCCACAGACAGATCGCAAAGCAGGTCTTGAGCTGCTGCAGTTTGTGGTCTAAGTTTTTTGGGTAAACCAGCATCAGTTTTGATCTACCTCATGGTGATTTTGGTTCTTTTGCTGTGTCCCACATAAAGACACATAGGCGTTAAGTACCGCTTTATGTCTATGTCACAGTATCCATTTTGCTGCTACTTCTGTAATCCACTTCATACAGAAATAAAAGCAGTTTTAGTCTGAATCTACAATCTGCACTTTATATAGTCCTGGGACTAAATAACTTCATCTGTGTTTTCCCGTATTAAAAAGAACAGGTAAAGGAAAACCTCTACATGTCCTAGCCAGGATTGCTGATTATAGTTCTGCAGTATTTCACTGTCCCACACCACAGCCAGCTCTTCTTGGAAATTAGATGATTTTGCATTCCCAGCTAAATTGTATGTGTAATTTATAACAAATGCATAAAGACACAAATATTCATGTATGGAGAGAGACAGAGAGAGAATGACTGTTTTCTTAAGACTCAGAAATGATTCTTCTCTCTCCCTTTGTGATACCAAGAAAACTGTCTTTTTATGACTTTAACTATGACCTTTAGAAGACAAAAAGGGAAATGTATAATTATTGCCACTTATTTCTGCCATGTTCCCCTATTATGCTAAAGACAACCTACAATGTTCTTTGCAGTGCTATCATGAAGTTTCACCTCTCAACATGGTCATGGCTGGAAGAAAGGGGTTGGAAAGCAGTTTAAGAGCTCCCTCCTATTTCTTTGTAATAATTGATGTCTCCGTAGCACATTTGTTATATTAAAAAGCAGTATCTGGTTTGACTTACCTAGAAAGCTACACAAAAAGCCACATGCAAGAGATGCACATATGAATTACTCTCATTCTCAGAAAAGGACTTCCCAGTTTTAAGCCTTTTGACATAGTATTCTATATGGTCATTTATATGAAATATCCTGTCCACAACATGGTTTGGCTTCACATGAGGCACCTTTAACAATTTAGCTTTTGTTTGCTCTTCGCTGCTTTTTTCTCAGGTGTCCTTTTTGCTATCAATCTTAGATAGTTATGTTTAAAAGATACCCTGCCTCCCCAATGTCAAAAATAAACTAAGAAAAGTGACAACTAGAGAAGTGCTTCTCAGTTCCCATATCCCACTGACACCATCTTCTAGTGCTTTTATAGTTTTCCATAAGATGTTCTAGGTCAACAGTTCGGGCTTTTGTAGTGGGAAGCAACTTTGCTGCCATTGCTGAAGTTAATAGCACAGAGCTTGCGATACCTTTGCCAGTTACTGTACTGGCCAGGGTTATAATGGCAAATTCCCCCTGGGTAGCGGTTGCACAGTGTTATTACCACAGAAATGCATTTGAAAAAAAGCTCTTTCAAATGCACACTTATTTTTTGTATCTTCACCCCTTGGCAGTGCCTGATGCACATTGAACCTGGTTTATATAGTACTGTGGCACAATTTGTATCTGCTAGAGCACTAAGTGAGATGTTGCAGGCTCTAAGATAAAGCAGATGCTGTTCGGGTGGTTGGGTACAGATTGGTGAAAACTTCTTATTCACATCCCCTTATTCCAGTCAGACAAAATACATAATGTGTTCTGGGAGCATCAGTCCTTGTGGTATGCTGGCTGTTCACTCTGTTTCAGCACCCTCCTTTTCCCCCCTCTTGCACTGCGAATTGGTTGTTGGATGTTTCTTAAGTAACATTATGAAACTTCCTGACACTTGAAGGTTTGTTGGTTTTGGGGTTTTTTTTTCAGTTTTTCTTTAACTTTAGAGGATGTTCTTGTAAAGCCATGGGAATAGAAGATGAATAAATGATAAAATTTCCTGCCTTTTGACACTTTTAAGAAGTACTCATTTTTTTCAGTTTAAGGTAACTGAAGGAAGAAAAATATATAAATGAGTGAATGCTTATCCTCTTAGAAAGTATGATTATCATTACCTTCAGCAGCAGACACCTGTTCAATTGTTTCTCTCTTGAAAGGATGAAGCACAAAGGTTTCGTCAGCAAATGAAGCAGGCTTTTATTGCAGCTGATGCAAATTTAAATTAATTCTTTTGCAAATTTCCAATTACCTAAATCACTTTGCATTGATCTTTGTGCCAATACTGTAAAATTGTATCTGCCTTTAAACACAGACGTGAGAAACGTATGCACCGGTGTAGAGACAGGAAGGTAAAATCAGGCAGGTAATGTGCTTTGCTACACTTTCCTACACCCATGACAATTTAGGTGGTTGGGATGAAACTTGATGAGACTTGTAAAATCTACAACCAGGGAAAAGCAGACATTTCAAGTTTGCCCTGCCACAGGTTGCTATAGGAAAGAATCTTGCCATTTTGGCTTCAGGCACAAAGTTGTTGGCCACCTCAGTGCTTTTCTCCAGTACAAGCTTGCATTCACTGAATTTCACTGAATTTTTTTAGAGTTGGAAGGGACCATAGAGATCATCTAGTCCAACTCCCCTGCTGAAG
>JAOXNO010000052.1:50545184-50566966 GCA_028565335.1 Limnodromus scolopaceus
ATGGGAGACAGTGTCAAAAGCCTTGCTGAAGTCAAGGTAGATGACATCTGCTGCCCTCCCTTCATCCAACCAACCAGAGACATCAAAGTAAGATTCCAGTGGAAACTGGAGTGATGGTGCAGCACTTGATTTCTAAGCACCATGTGGCTGCTTTTATTTTTCTGGTGCAAAGAACTACTAAGTCAGACAGATACAGAGTCCTGGAGATCCTTGAGACACTGTGACTGATTCCCTTCACCTACGTTTCCTGTACTCTAAAGCATGTTTCCAGAGAAGACACAATGTTGTAGCATTTGTAAACACAGATGTGGCATGAGGTAGGTGTCACCAGGAGATGATACAGTATAGAATAGCCTGAGATGTACCTAAACCCTCTGGAAATTATGCCGTGAACGAAACTGTCCCTTGAAGTGCCCCAGGTTTCAGGGAACTCAAAGGTGATTTAAAGCCATGTCTATTTCTATTTGATCCCACTGCAAAGTAAAGCACTGATCTAAACTGACAATCCCAAACTTCCTACTAGAAACAGATGTACTGCAGAAGAGGAAGACAATTTCTAAGACATGTAGCAATGTGGCATTGTGAACCATTTCCATCTTCCTTTACTATCAGAGGAGGCAGCCAATAGCTAAAAGCGGACAACAAAGCTGGCAAGTGAAGGTGGAGGGCAGAATTTACTTATCAGGAAAAAACGCAACTGTCCCATTGCTGTATCTTCTAGATTTTACCTGTATCTACAGGGTATCTGTGTATAAATAAAAAAATATATTTAAACAAAATATATCTTTTGCTACTCACAAGGAGACCAAATTGGCTATTAGATGCGAAAAGAAGCATTTCAAGCTGAGACCTCAAGCCAAATGTAGGAAGAACAAATTGTTTCAGTTCATACGAAAAATGCAATGTCATGGATGCTCTTTTTGTACACCATCACTGACTTTTGTTTGGGAAACGGGTCTTATGCTCTCTAGTAACTTCTCAGGAGGCAAAAACTTCAACTGCTGTTCAATAACCTTTCCTTCAGAGAGATAAGCACCGTGATACCATATCCCTAAAGGAAAGCTCTCACTGAAATTAATGACAACTCTCAAGACTCGCTATGAACAGCGGTAACGAACAAGAAATATGACAAATCTAAAAAGTAACATTTTAAAGGTCAACAAAAATCTCCATTATTCACAGATTTCCATGGGAGTCTGGGTGTGCATGACCTGCAATTGCCCAAAAGACTGAGATCTAAAAGCCTTTTTCGAAGAAAGGATGGAAACCTGAAGGTGCAAAGCCTAAATACAGAAAGAAATAATGAGCTTGCTGAACTGTTGTAGGCAGCCACCAGTTTGCCTGAATCTAGCTAGCTGTAAGCCTCTCACCCACAGTGTGCAGCTTAAAAGCAGCTGGATGTCTTTTTAGACAAAACTACTCAGATTCTAAACCAGGACAGGGAAAGGCAGCACCAGAAAAACCTTTTCCTATTAGCCCCGTGGGAAAGGGATCCTACAGTTGACCTACATTTGCTCAGAAAACACTGCAAGGAAAAGCTTTTAAAAATGCAAATATTTCTTTTTCTTCTTCTCCCTCCTTTGCCTGCCCCATCTCCGCTCCCAAAGCTGACTGTATGGTATCCTACTAAAGAAAATCCTCCAACAGCCATCTCTGCCTGCCCTAACAGACTGTGAAAGATTTAGTCCAAACTTCTGTTCTGATCATGTCATGTCAGTTCTCTCCTGGTGCGAGGGGGCACAGATCAAGTAAGACAGATGCTTCAATCTTCCAAATAGTTGTCACTTCCCATGACTGTCACTGCTGCAGAATTGTGACTTTCTAATATAGCAAACCCTGTAGGGAGGGGACAAAATAACTCACTCATCTCGTTCCTGACCACTTTATGTTTTTTTTTAGCTCTCCCCCCATGAATTAGCCTACCAAGAAAATGATAACTGAATGAGGGGCACTGGTTGTGCTGCCACAGGAGAGTGAGCACAAGAGGTTTAAAGTTCTTACTCAGCTGATGTATGATCTAGACAGCATCCCGTTTCTGCAAGCAAGGAGCACAGTCGACCCAAAGCACCCGCTGGAAGGTGGGGTGAGTCTGGAGGGACAGTCACAGGTGAGATGCTAGAAGCACAGCTCCTCCCCGAGTGTTTACCTATATACCTGGAAGGATATTTCTTGCGTCTTCGCCTTGTTTAACACAACACGAATTTCTGCATCTGCAAGTGGAGGATGGAGGTTGTGCAGGCTTTTGGTACACGCGCGCACACACATGACAAGGCGTTTCCTTGGCAACAGAAATGCCATTAAAGCTATCTGAAGAATTCCTTAGGGCTGTGCAACAAATAGAAACATTAACATGCTGAGACCTAAATATAGCTGCATTTTAGCGCTGTTCATCCAAGTCTTTACTTAGCTTCAGCTTGTATCTGAAACAAATGCAGTCAACAAGACATACAAGGATGTTTTCAATATTTTACAGTGTTCTGCTTTTAAATAGTGCAAGAATAGGGATGGGGACTGGGTTACAGATGGTACCAGACTGTACTTCAGTGCAGAATTGCAGCCTTGCCTGACTTTGCTTTGAAGGTGCCCTTGATCACCCACTGAAGGTGCCTCACTTGTGTCAGCAGCACAGGTTGAGCCACCGTGGAAAACAGCTGAGTTCTGCTCATCAGCCTCCAGAGCAGTAAGAAACCAGCTTTGACACTGCTAACACTGAGGTATGCAAAGAGTATATGCAAAGTCTATGCAAAGAGGCTTTAGTTGAGAGTAGTTCATTATTTTTTTCACTGCTGGGGGGTGACGTTATAGCTGAGACTTCATTTACTTAGCTTTGAAGGCCAAGTACTTATTCGGCCATTTCTGTCTGGGAATGCTGCAAATAGAGCATCTAGACTACAAAATAAGCAAAAATGTTTGGACTTCAAAACAAAGAGGCAGACAAATAACATTCAATGACTTGCAAAAATCACCAAATGATGTATATAGGTCCCCTGGAAATGAGGTCTTTGGATGCCTAAAGCTGGGTCTGGGCTCAAAAGTTTCTTGAACTAAAGAAAAAATGGTCAGAGATTGGTTCACGTTACAGACTTCTAAGTGTTATTTTAAAAATGGTGAAGCTGATGCTTAATGACCAGTGCATAGTTCTTCATGCAGGCTCTGTCACACTCTCATTGATTTCACTGTGTAATTCAAGGGGAAGAGGTTGAAGACAGTAGAATCAGCAGAAAGATTTGTTTAGCAAAATATTCCTGCAACCATCCTGTGTAATGATTAGGGCATTATATTCGGAGGGGAGACAAAGAAGGAAGTGACCTGATGGCAAATTTATAATGGAAATTTTTGGTGGATAAATGTCTTATAACAGGTACAGTGTCTGGACATGGAATTTTATAGAACAACCCTCAGAGAAACTGACACAGACTTTACACTTTTATCATAATAAAAATACGACAGCTTTTCCCTCTACGGCAAAACTATTCCACATTTCTTGTAAGGAAGCTGATAAATTTTATGGATGATTTAAAAGCTCAGAGGAACCTGTGCTAATGGCACCCCTGAAAGAAAGCTCTCCAGACAAATGCGGCAGAAGTAGCTTTCACTGAAAACAAATTACACAGAATTCTGGAGCCATGGGAAGGCAAGGCTAGGCTGGGCAATATCATCTAACAGTGGTAGACTTCAGCCACTTTGGAGACCGTAAAACTTCACTTTCCTGTGGAGGCATGGTCCTCTTTAGAAATGGCTCAGGCATAGATGCTATATAGAATCCGTATCTACTTTTCCTGATCTTTTGTGAAATCTTTGAGAATACCTAAAGCCTTACCAAATCCACAAGACAGAGCACAAGATCCACAAAGCAGCTTGAAACCCCCTCTCTCTGAAGCAAGATCCCAAGCATATTTTCCCCAAATCTAACAGAAGTTTTTCTCATCTATTCTTAAAAAGAGACAGGGATTGATGTTCCTTCAGTGATTCGTGTTAAGAATGTTTTCAAAAAAAAAAAGCATACAGCTAAATTGACTTAAAATTTCAGTGGGAACTTGAACCTTTTGTGATATGAGATAATTCCTTTAATTATGTTTGCCTGAAGCTTTACATGTGTTAGAAGTTCAGCGCGAATCACTGAGTAACAAAAGAGTTTCACAGAGCGCAAAGAAAAAAGTCTATAATCAACCAGCTCCCTTTTATCTGTTTTTCCCTTTGCTGTCTTTAATATTGCAGATCAAATATTCCTAAAGGCCCCTAGAGCAAACCTCCTTACCTAGAAAGTACTTTAGCACTGGCTTAACTGTCTTCTTGAACAAAGATGGGGTAAGCACATATAAAGGCGGTCCTGAACTGAAGACACGAGGTCCCCTAACACACAGGGACATCAGACCATGTCTCTGGCAGGTACTTGGGTGCAATGCAGCTCTCACCCAAGCACGGTGCTCTGGGGAGATAAAGCTTGCCAAGGGTTATTAGCTTGGAGTCTGTAATATTGTTCAATGTACAAGATTGAGCCAGAGCCAAAGCCAGATCCAGCTCAGGGCTCTGTCTGTGGCTAAAGTATCTGCAAACCCAGAAGGTCCTGGTTTCGACAAGGGCTGATGTCCCATCATGTACAGTGAAAGGAGCGAAAGGTTGTGAATTTACAGATGCTGCAGTCTTGGGCTGGCAAAGTTATCTGCTCGTGCTTCACTTCACACGCTGTGGCTTCGATTTATGGTGCTTCTGCTAGAGGTGAGGCCCTAGATATATGAGCATCCTATCGACTTCAGCGCTCCGCTCTCAGCACACACAGCTAGGTGATGCGCAAACCGGGACTGAAGGCCTGAACAAAGATCAAAGCCTGAGCAAGAAAGAATAACAGAATAGACAGAAAAAGCAGTAAAAATGTGTCGTAATAAAATCAAAGAGCCAATAACTCACAGGGTAAATGAAGTCTCGTTCCAGAACTCAGTGCCAACGTGACTCCATCACAGCTACACGCAGGCTGCACCAAGGCTCCCAACATCTCGAGGTGTGTAGAATGTCATTTAGCATTAGTCTTGATTCACTTAAGGCTGGAGGTATCTTGACTGTAATTGAAAATATTAAGTTAACATAAACGAAACAGTCTACAATAATTTGGCTTAATTATTCAGAGAGAAGTCTAGCATGAGGGTAAATAGGTTTAAAATTGCTAAATAATTTGACTCCCCATATAATTGCTTGTGTAATTTGTGTTAATTGCATATCAAGTAGAGGTTTTCAAATATTAAGCAATGCTTATTTGTATTATTAATTAACATTATTACATTACATTTAAATAATCCTGCAATGGCACAGTTACCAAAGGATGATTTTCTATTCCAGGGTTTTTTCTCTCCTCATTTGCAAAATCTCTTTCAATCCCACTAGTGAGTCACATACCCCTAATACGATCTAGATGATTTCACATACTTTCTCTTTCACTAAGATTTGCCACTGTGACCTCTCTATTAGATATCAATTTCTGGGTGAAAAAAGCCAGGCAAGACTCCATGTGAACCTGCTTTATGTTATAGGGAAGGCAGCATGGGTGAATGATAAAAGCTTTCACATCTGTCTACTTTTCATAGCCTGCCTCCCTGGCTACCCATCACCTTGTTCAGCTGGGGAAGTACAAGTCAATAGTAAATCACAGTCAGACCTTTATTGGCTGCTAGAGAACATAATATTACTGAAGATGTTTCATATAAAAAATTCAAGGAACTGCACGATAGCTTCCTTATTTATAAGGATACACAAAACAGTGGTTTGTGCATGGATGACAATTTTGAGTTGTTTATGTTATTGCAGAATGCTGGAAGAAAGCTCACCCTTATTTCTATTATTATTTTAAAGACCACCCCCCCAAGCTTTTGTGAATTATGTTGCTTGAATTCCTCTCAGAGCTCTGTGGCTTATCACAAAAGCTGAGAAAAATCAATGGATAATTATCAGATTAAAGTGGCAAAACTTACAGCTATGGGGTGGCTCTAAATATACCTCTTTTCTCTTCTTTCAAATGCAGGGGTGTATAAGCTACTTAATTTTTGTCACTTTATGGGTGAAAAAGGGGCTTTCTCATTGGCTACATGACTCTAATGTAATCTTTCAATCCCTTGCTGAATTAAGAAATCCTGTTTGCTATATTTATCAAGGCTCTGTTGCTCTCAACAGCTGGAGGCCTTCTTTTCATACTTTTTTTTTTTTTAGCTTTTTCAGGGCAGCAGGGAGGATTTTCTATTTAAGTATGTCACCTAAACTTTTGCAACAGATTAACCTCCCAAAAGTATTTAGAAAAAGAACCAGCACAGTCTTAAATAGAGCACATAAAAGGAAATGGACTATTGGATTCAATTCTGAATACAACATAATTGGCACATCAATGTTATTTTCTCAAAAAAGTAGGGTTAGTTTATAACAAATGTAATGCCTTCACAGCTAAGGTTGAAATTTGTACAAAGGTGTAAGGAATGAAACTTATCTTTTTCTTTTGAAGATGAATAAAGACAGTCCAATGTAGTCCTCATTATTAGAAAATAACTATGCAAAACCATTAAAAAATATTAATGAAGTTATTAGTTACATCCAACAGTTTGCACCCTTCTTTTAGCAGAAAAAAATAAGAGCTTTGTTTTTCCTTGAACATTATGGTTTGAAATATTTTGGCCTTCCTGATATCTTGGATCCTCGTTTATTATGGAAACTGTTTCATTTTATTTAGTTTTGAATAAATAATATTATGTTACATTGTCTGCATGGGAAGTTACAGGAAGCTATCTGCTGTAATTGTACATGAAGTCAACTTGCCCAGATTGCAGCCCAGTACAGGGCATGATATAATTACTTCCAATACTATTGAGACAAAATTTTGTTGGCAATCACACTCTGCTGCCAAAACCCTACTGAGATTTCATCGATTCCTCTGTAGTTACTGCTGTTCTTCACTGATCAGACCCAATCTACTTTACACAATTCTGCCCTCAGAACAATAGTTTGAAGCGTCCTCAATTTAGTCATGTCAGCTGAGTTGTCAATAGGCTGTGAAGGACTGATGTAAAGAAGAATGTTGTGGATGCCATTGCTGCTGTGCAAGGTCTGAGGAAAAAAACAACATTGGATTTGCACTATTTTTACTGGCATGTACACTTTAAGTAGTCATTTATCACACAGGTCAATGAGTAAACACACTGGGATATGCCACTTCCTTTTGATTAATTGCATACTTTAAATATGCATTAAATGTGTCTCTTCTTGTTCATAAGAACCCATTTCAAATAAAGCATTTTAATCACAGCCAAGACCTGCTAAATATCTTACAAGGGAGAAAAGGAGCCATTCTCTGGCTACATGTTGAAAACCTTCTCCTCAAAAAATTCCCTCAGATCAACAAATAAATGAGGAAGGTACACATCTGAAAAAGAAAAAAATGGTGTTGTGTATGGATTAAACGTGTGAAAATCATAATCTAAATTCCCTGGTTCTGAGTTCTGGAATTGATTGCACATGAAATATTGATAAATGAATTCCTATTGTACCAACAGACATGTGTCTGTTGTTTATAATAAGTTTATATGCTACAGTAGTGAAAGACCTGTTGCATTAATTATCTGATGCCATTAAGTGGCTTGGTCAGTAAGGTAAAAAGGTTCTGTAAATTTAAAGGATTATAAATGTTTCCTATGTGAACATATGTATCTATTTTAAGGGATCCTTCTAGCAAAGAGATGATGCTTATCTTCTCATAGGACAAGCAGGGAGTGTTTCTTACCATAGCACAGGCAGAAATCAAAGATTGCTAACAAGTACATGGTGAGAGGCAATGCTCACGGGTCATCTCTGGACCAAACCTCCTGTTTCTGAACAAAGCTTGCTAAAATCTTTCAGAATCATAGGCGAAATATTTATGGTTGGGGCTGTCAACAAGGAAGATCAAAGGCCAAAAAGAACTTATTTGGAAAAGGTTTAACTGCTTAAAAAAAAAAAAAACACAACAGGACTGGCTAATCTACTCTCCATCTTCAAACTAATGGTCACTCCTGTGATATCTACAGCACAGATATAAAAGCCATTTAGAGAGAATCAAATGAAGATGAACCCTATAGCCAGAGTATGGAATTACTTCTTGAAAATAATGAGAGTCATTTTGCAAAAGTGCAAGCCTGTACTGGAGATTTATGATTATATTTTTTCCCAAATTGCAGTGAAGTGTTAGGACCAATGAATACAGAAATGCATTTTAAAGATCCAAAAGCTTTAGCAGAATCAAAACACCTGTGCAGATGTCAAATGTTCTTTCTGCCTAATTTACTGCTTGACTTTAAATGCACAAAAGGCAGTGTGTAATTCCATTATAAAATGAAACCAATACTTTTTCAGACATCAATATTTTTTAGGAAGAAATCTCACTTGGCTAGCTGAAGAACAGAGATTAAATTAGTTGGAAAAATAGCTAAGAAATGGAGAGTATGATTCTCCTATGCTAGGTTTATATAGGAGTGTCACACAAAAAAGATTTCGTTCCTTGCAAAGAACAAAATGCAAATAATATTCCCAGAGACACACAAAATATCCGGCTTTTCTTAACTATATTTTACCAGCCCTGACACTTCTCCAATTATTTGTATTTCTGTAGTCTCTCCTCTATATTTCCAGGATCCATCAAGGACTGGAAATAAAATACCCAAGGACAGAGGAGAAAAGAGAAGAAAGGGAAAAAAAATATCTTGTGATAAATCATCGTTAAGGACATAAAAGCAAACCTGGAAAATCCAGGAGCTTCAGATGATTCATATAACAGACAAATAAAATATATTTATTGCCAAACTCTGTTTTCAGAGAAGCCAGTGCTAACATAAAAATTGTTCTGTTTTTATTAATTGATTGAATTCATGTTTCTGTTGTTTAAATTGAAATCCAATTTTAACTGCTGTTTTGGAGCTAGGAACATCTGAAATCACGTCTTTTCTGCTGTCACTGACTTACAGGCCAGACCCATCTCCTTGTAACACCAGTGTAAATCCAGAGTAACTCCAGAAGCAAATTTCATTCAGCTGCATCACAAACCTCTGGAAAGATACAAGACCCATAAATGTCAAAATTACCAATTGGGAACACCATCCACCCATCTAGAGAAAACTGTTTTCTAGTCCCTGCTCAAGTGGCTGCTTCTACCTTGGAAGCCCTCTCTGAAGGGTGTTCATGTTCCTGACTGGATAGATAATTTAGGGAGTTGGGTTTACAGCTTCCCTCCCATTCCCCTGAAAAAGGCAGTTCAGGTGACAGCCGTAAACACTTGGAAATTTCTTCAAGTCAGCAGGTGAGCTGCTCTTTGGAAAGCACACGTCTACATCAGCAGTGTATGCTGATGCACACCAAAGGGACACTTTTGCTTCCAGGATGCCAGTTTGCCAATGATAGTAATATTTGGCTTGAAGAAGCTTTCTTACCTCAATATGGGAGGCAATGCCTGTGCAACCCAATTTAGCACTGCTACAAACCTGGCGTAACTGCCTGACACAAATGGAGAAGGACTGGAACACGAGGTAAATCCCCTACACCCTATAGCTTTATATAAACACCCATAGAAACTGCAGTGTAAGGCTGTCGCGCTACTTTGCCAAATAAGCCCTTCAATCAACTGCACAGTGAGGCTGAGCTCTTTCAGATGCCTGTCTCACTTTGCATATAAACAGGGCTGAATCCCGGGGATGCAACATGTCTTCTAGTAGCAGCTACCGTGTAGATGTTTTGTAAACTCTGTCTTTACTCACTGCAGAGTGAATACGATTGGACATGCTTGCAGAGCAGAAAAGATCAGAACACATAAAGGAACCAGTGACAGAAAATGCAAATGTCAGGGAACAAAAATACCTCCCAAATGACTCATCATGAACAAAAAGTGATGCTGAAAGATCAGGATATCTAAGAAAGTAAAGTCACCAAAGGTAGAGCTTTGCCACACCTGCAAACAGCATAGCTGGAGAAGCGAATTTATATTGACAGCGTGCTACTGGGCTCTTAGCACAGCTGGTTGTCCACCAGGCTTGCTGTGGATGTCCTGACTCATAATGGTCCAAGTGAAGTTTGCTCTGCTGATGAGAGCCTTTCTGGTGCCAGCCAGCACTCAACTGTGCAAAGGGACACGAGCAGGGAGGGCTGGCGGTGGCTGGGACACAGGAGGATTTCTGTCCTCCTGGAACCTGCCAAGAACTGGGGGCCACTTGCTGGTACTGGAAGTTTCATAGCAGGTTAACAGGTCCCCCTTACTGCTGAATTTTCAACAAATTTTGGCAAGCCATCTGTTGAAAATCTCAGTGCCAGTAAGTGTCTGAAATCACAAGAAGCAAGACCCTGTTCCCTGTCCATCCAGCCTGCCCCACAAGCCAGCCCAGTCTGGGAAAAGCAAGGTCTGAGGCAGATTGCTACCAATGACAGACAAAGTTATTTAACTCCATTTTAAGGCCTAAAAGCATCATAGAGCCTCTCATTTTTTGACATGGTCTCCATTCAAAAGGAAGTTGTTAAAAAAAAAAATTATGCCACCTCCCATTTCTTACCAGCACTAGATTGTTTCCTGTAGCATGTTCTCAGGGGCACCAGTTCAGAAGACAAGTTTCTGGTTTTAAGTCAGTCCTACCACTTCTCATATGGATTTATTTCACAGTCTAATAAAACTCAGTATTAGAAATTTGTGGGGTCTTGGGGGAAGACAAGCTGAGTTATATTTCAGCCTAACAAAAATGCATCTCTGGTATGAAAATTCTAGTTTGGATACTCAGCTGTGCTACCCGTTCACCAAGAGGTACGTGAACCCACTACAGTCTGGACTTGAAATCTCTTACAAACGAAATGTCTCCTGAGTGCGCTGCCCTAGAAATAGCTGTAGTGTGGGTTAAGATTTGATGGCAATTTTGTAGCTTTAAATATGATTATAGACCATGTATTGTTTTGCCCCTTCCATGGTTATAAAATCAGATGACACCGTCTTTTCCTCTATAAGAGTTTGAAGATCCTACGTGTTCACCTCTAAGGCTCAAACAAAACCCATGAGCTTAAACCTCCACGTTCCTGGCAGCAAGTTGCACGCAAGCACCTTTACATCACAATATAAATTAGCTTTAAGCAAAGTGGGAACGCAACCACATTACTGCCCCAAAGGCTTCAGCTATATATCAACCAGGCTACCAGAAAGCACGGTGTCAGGCACCAGAAGGGAACAGTCAGTTATTTCTTGGCACCGTGGGGTTTCTTCTGCCTAGAAAGGGAGCTGTGGAATTGGCAGTGCCCTTCGGGCAGCCATCAGCACTAGTGGGAATCCAAGGAAAGCTGTGCTCCAGCACCTTCCCACCTTGCTCCAACCCATCCTGGCACACTGGGCACTTGAGGAATGGGACAGATGGTCCCCCAGCCACTGAACTGACACACAGCTTGCTTTCCCTCCATTTTTCTCATGGCCAGACTCATATCATTTTTAGAAGAAGTTTACCCAGGCAGACACATTCCCTCAGCTGAAAGAAGCTCCTCACCACTAAACCAAGAAAAACGAGGGCTAACTCTGCTGTAGGCTTGTTTTAGGTTCTGCATTCAAGATCAAGAATAAAATCAGTGGCTGAAAGAGCAGAGAGAGCAAAAACGCTTTCCTCAGTTCTTACTGTGTTCCGGGTTAGGATTTGTCTCCTGTATTACTGCACTTGAAAGGCAGCAGAGCCCTGCTGGTCCTTTCAGCCTGAGGTCCCCAGAGCCATGCAGTTTTCTTCTTTAAATAATGGCTGCCCAACAGCCCTTTAATTTCTAGAATTTACCTTTTGCCCACAGGCTCTACCCTGGAAGTGTTGGAGCCTTTTCTTATTTCTCATAATTAACAGCGCTGAGCCACAATGTTAAGAGGTTAAAGTTTACTAATTGGCTCTTTTGCCTGAGGACAAGACGGCTGAAAAGAGCAAGCTTTTTTTTTTTTAGAAAAAAAAACAGGAAACAACCTGCAATTTAGGTATGAATATCAGTTCAATGCATTATCTAATTACTTGTTACAATGCAGATGCAGTACGCAGATATGGTGAGGGGGTGAAATGTAGAAAACCATGTTCACATTTGCTAGGTATCAAACCTCAAGCATCCATTTCTGTTGGAAGATATTTCCATCTCCCAGCTCCCTTGAAGATGTGGGTATTGAAGGAGAGGAGAACTTTTCCCAGGCTGGAAAAGACGATGCAGGCTGCTCAGATACAGCCCAGCAAATCACACTTGACATTCATGAGGCAATAGGTGATATCAGCTCCCTCTGTGTAAATCAGCCAGAGGCTCTGCCAGGAGGATGGTCTCAAGCAAATGGTGTTCTGGGCTCAAATGTTACATTTTTCTTGCACGCACTGCCCTGGGCTTATTTCCTGGGAGGGAATAGGAGGAAAGTTTGAAGAGCAACAAAAAATAAGGGTCCTGGATATATCACATTGACTGAAATACTTTTTTGTCTTATTTGCATTTATTACTTTAAAATACTTCCACCACCACTGTACAAAACCCTACTGCTAGCACCATGGTGGCTGTACTCTCTGGCAGGGACAGGAGGGAACAGGGCTGCCACAGGCCTGGGGGTGCTGTCACAGCCGCACTGCATGGTGTTGCTTCTGGCAGCCTCGGCAGCACCAGGATTGCAGCCGTCCTCCCCAAAGGGGAAAAAATTGCAAGAAAATAGGACATCGAAATGCACAATGTCGATAGAAATGCAGCATGTATCATCAAAAGACTTACGACAACGTCAAAAATGGAGACATCAGTGGAGTCCTCTGTATCTGACACATTTGTCAACATCATTCTGTTGATGGGAAAAAAGCCCTAATAGACTATTAAATATTACTGCTGTCTTCAAAAATGAAAAAAAATATCAAGTGGGAGTATCACCTGGCCAAACTGAACACATTTTGAATACCTCCCTTTCCCCTGTTATTAAGAAAACTATTACTTATACAGTTAATGATTACATGTCATTAATAATAGGTACTCAAGAGAAGCAGAGTGACATTACAATACTATGAAAGTGTTGATTTCCCATAGCAAGATCCTTTTAAATATGAGCTTTAACATGCTCCATGCCTGTTTAGTTGTTTTGCGACCACGGTATCTGCTGGCAGCAGCCATGCTTTTGGGGAGTGGAAGCAAAGGGACTATTCGGTGCTGGAGCCTTCTTCCATAATGTTGGTGGGTGGCAACCTGGTATACACCCACATCCATTCACAACTCACACAAAAGCAGAGCTGCTGTGGATGGTTACCCCTATTATATATCAGATCTAAGAATCTGGGCATGCCTCTGGAATGTTTCCCCAAATACAGATGGAGCTCTTCGGAAATGCTTCGACCTCAAAATTCATGTCAGTGGCGCTTGCAGGAATGAGATTTTTCTCAATTCCTATTTCTGACATAGGTCTCAGACAGTTTGTAAGAGTAGCAAGACCTGGCTTGAACATGTTTTGAAAAAGCTGCAGACTAAGAGCTGTATTTCCAAGGTTAGATGCAGATTGTTGCCTGCTGGCCTGAGTTTGCAGTTGCAGAAGTGATTGAGTAGAGCACAGCCTGGCATCTACTGAGCAGCTGTGCACAAGCACCTGGAGATCCACATGCATTTGTACAAGGAATAGGACAGCCATGGCTGCCTGCTCTGAGACCCCAAATGTGACAGGAATAAAACTAAGCGTATGGAAATAAAACTCCAGATGTTTCTGATTCAGTTATAATTTCACTCAAAAAGCTGTTGAAAAAATGACATTCTGAGAGGAGTGACTGAGTGAATTTAGACCCTGAACCCCCCCCAGCCACCAAGAGACTAATGCAAGTTGGTGGCTATTACTGTATTAAACAAAAATAAATACTGCCTCTGTAGACTAATAATTTCATATTGCTCTTCCCCTTTTGGTTCAGTGGGCTCATCCTCTGTCTCACATTTATAATCAATGCATTTGGATTAAAGATATAGTCAGGAACTTATTTTTTTTAATCCATAGCATCCCTTCTTGCATTTAAGGCAGCAGTTGTTGGAAGGGAAACATTTCAGGCATTTTATTAGACTAAACCTGGAGAATTCTGCAGTCTTAGCTAAGATTTTTGCAGTAAGCAAAGACCCAAGTTCATTGTAGACTCCATATATCTAATTCCTTTAATTCTTATTGTTTGCTAGAAGCACCTTCTTTGTACGTTTTATGTCAAAAAGGTAAACACAAATGAACTTTAAAACCATTAGCAATCTGCCACATCTTTTAGAAAAATGGAAAGTGCTGCTTATAGAAAGAATGTCTACTAACGATCCAATTCACATTCTCAATCTAAAGCTTCAAACAACCAATAAAGATAACTTTACCATCAGCAATTTATAAAGGCAAGTTGCTGAATGCAGGCTGTAAAAGGGTGAATTCAGCTATATTTTGGCTGGGTTATATATAGCAGGCTGCCTTCCAGAGCATTATCATCTGATGCCGGGTCAAGCGTGTGCTTTTAAATTTCAGATCACACGCACACTATGCAGGTGCACTTTACACACTCGAAGTGCAGACACAGTTTTCAGCTTGGTTTGCATTGGTATTAGTTTGCTACTGCTATAAAAGTAACCCACAACCCAGTCACTTTGAAATGGGCCTGCAGGATTCAATTCCAATTCTGGGAGGTAGGTAGTATTTTTAATGCTTTTAGATGCTTTTCCTGCAGGGACCCTTGTGTTTACCACCCAGCAAGTCGATGTTAAATGAATGTATTTCCCTTTGCAGGAATCAGCCCACCACATGTCCTGGATCTACTCTACCACTTCCAAAGACCCAGTCCCACATTACATCCCTCACACAAAACAGTTACCTTTTTTGCAGCAAGCTTCTGTCTGCAGACAACATGGGCTTTTTTCAGTGCAAAGTCCGACTTGGAGAGCATCAGGTTAGCGTGCTCACTGAGCCTGCTACTGTCACACTACACCTGCACCCACCACCTTCTCTTAGGAAGCAGTAGACTAACTAGAAGCTGCCACTGCTGCCTTTTAAAGTCCATTAGCAATGCTGGCCCTGGCTGCAGCTGGGCCACCTCCCCAGCACCTTACTGGGATGGATAGACACACTTAAATGCATTCAATCACCAAACTAACAGCTGAGGTAAGGGCTTGATACTAATTGAGAACAGCCCTTGGTAATTGTACCTGCCGCAGTTTGGGCTGCAATACCCACAGCTGAGTGCCTCAATGCTGCACCTAAACGTATTCCTCAAGGTGGGGGATGCAGCCACACTTCCCTTCTCCTTGCTTTGAAACCAGAGTAAAGGCACAGAAATTAAGAAAACTGTTGGCCTGGGGTTTGCTAGCAAAGCTTTGATCTGATTCTATTTTTCTAGGCTCGGTCTTTCACAGATCCCTGCTGGTATGCATGTATTGTAGGCTGCAGAAGCAACAAACTTTTCTGGCAGGTCAGGAGAGCACTACAATTCATGGTACAGAACATCTTTTTTATTTGCTTGTGTCATTTATTTTTTGTTGAATACAATGAGAAAGTTTCTTTTAATTAAGATGATGGTAGTCCTGCTGCGTTTAATTAGATGACCATAAAGCTCAATAGTCTGTTCTCAAACTTGAATTATAATCTACATGACTTGTTTTGATTTGTCTAGCTGTCATCAGAAAATGGATTTGATGATGAGTCAGTCTCTGGTCAGGCCACCCAGAGCCATCATTAATAAGTTAATACAGGGAGTGATGTGTATACCACCTCCTGCTGCAGACCTCCGGACACACCAATTAGAAAAGGAGCAGCAGTTATACGCATCTGGAACTTATCCCATATTTACATACTTTGGGAATACAGCTCCTCATTAAAATAATGAACACTTTGTTACTTCTACCATGGGGAAAAAAAATGTCTGAGCTACAAATCTAGCACTCCCTTTCCTCCCTTTCATGTCAGCCATTATTAAGAGCTTGACCCATTTCTATATTACGACTTAGTGATGTCCTGATTCTACAAGCCCAGGTGGGGCACTCATCACAACTACATTTAGATATTCATGAGATGGACTTTCCTACCTGAATTTGGGAGCTGAGCCTCTCCATATAGTTATGGTAAGGAGAAGATAGAAAATTTTAGATTACACCTCAGCAGTCTATTTTTGTTACCTACTTTAAGACAGGATAAATTGCAGCCCAGACTGCACTGACTTTCCTGCCCAAGAAGAGACCCACAGGTGAACAGCTTAGGCAAAGCTCTTTGCATTTTGGACGCTCTCCTTAGGAAAGTTGCCCCCTAAGTGCCCAACCAGCGTAATGCAGAGAGGCTGAGCTGATGGGAAGCTTTGTAAGAAGTAAACTGAACTAGTCTTCCTTCTAAACCGTCCTCAAGGATTTACAAAGAATGATTTTGAGTGGAAAAATACTAGATTTCCCAAAAGACGTGCTGTACACTAGGGCAAGTTCCTGTATAAGCCACAGCTATAATAGGACAAAACTGTGTGATACTCTGGCATCCAGGTGTTGGATAAAGGACAATTGTTTCTTCTTGAGATCTTTAAATAAAACTGTAGTAGCTAAGGCCCTTGAGCAGGACTCACTAGAGATTGACTCCATCCCAGAACCCAACCAGAGAGTTCTTCTATGATGCTGGGTAAGTCAGGCAGCAACCTGAGAACACATGAAAATTAGTTTTGATGCTTTGCTAAAGGAACCTGGCATGTAAAGCTACTCAAAGGCTGACATACTGCCAGGGGAGGCATGCTGACATTTCTCAAAATAAAAAAAAATGACCAGAATCATGATCTTCTATCTAGTCTCTGTCCCACTTTACAAAGCTGGAAGTTGTGACAAATTTCAGCCCAGTTAGTTAGTCTGGCAAAACTGCATGTAGCAATTGTGTGATCTTACTACGGAAAGTGATGATAGCCTTAATTATCAACTTATATACAAACTAAAACCAGATAAAAGTAACAATACTTTATAATCAAGTAACAGGATTTGCTGTAAAAAATGCAGATTATAAAGATGCTGTAAAAGAGCATATATTATTATTTTACCACCACTTGATAACAGTGTTAAGAAGTGACAAAAGTTCAGCTAAAATAGTGCTTTTTAAATACACTTGCAAGATACTCCTTAATTTTGCTTTTATGTACTTACAAAAACAATCCCCCCTCAAACCAGCAGTTATTTCTGCAGATTTCAGTGTATACTCTGCAAACAAAAAATAATTATAGCTGAGCAGTGGAAGAGCTGTGGTTTTTAGTCACCTATTTTTCATATCACATTTGGTACTTGTTCCACCCTGTGCTGACATGCAATACTGACATACTCTTGCAGAGAGCATCCCCCAAAGGCATAAAACTTACAACATTTGCATAAAGAATCCTTTCCTTTGAACAATGTTAACGGTAGCTGCATAATACCAGTAGCTACACAAGCTACATTTGCAATCTTATTCTGTGGTTAGCATTCATTCCCTTTATGTCTCCGTTGCACTGTTACAAATCTGCCAGTTAAACTCTATGCAACTCCAAAACGTATTGTCTGGAATGAAACAACCAATTATTTCTTCAGGTTTTGTGGCATAATATCCTAGGAAACCAGCAATTACAGAATCAAAGTGGCATCAAATGGCGTAGAAAGGAGTTAGCATGTATTATTCTTTAAATAGCAGTTACATGAACTCATAATAAATGGGTATTAAGTGCTAAATGTATGATAAGTAATTCTTGACAATGCAATTATCCAAACAATACAGAAAAAAGCTGCAAGATGGCATTGTCAAATTCACTTGTGCAAATGCTACTGCGTGAAATAACAATATTGAAGATTGATTTCTGTTCATGAACACCCTGGAAATAAAATAGTGCAAGTACACGTGTGCTAGTCAAGCACCACATTGTTCTGGATTGCCAGAAGCTCTTGGCTGCTAAATGTCACCCACGAGTTTGATCTCTCCTGAGGTTAAGACTTTAATTTCCCTAAAATAAGTGGAGGGGAGAAGGAAATAATTTTTAACCTCTGAACATGTTATATAAAGTATCTTTTGAAGGAAGCACAGAATGAAGATGGAGGAATTATGTAAAGTGGGGTGGACTTAAAGAAATACCGATTAGAAGTTTTCATCAGTTTCATTGGCAAGGTTACATAGTCGTTATAGCAACAGGCTTGAAACTTGAGGAATTTCCAGAGGAGTCACATCCAACTGTGAAATAATGAGATGCTGTTGATGGGATAACACATTTAGTTCCTTTAGACTCTTCTTTTTGTCTCAAGAAGAGCTTGGCAACTTGTTTAGCTGGGCAACAGATACAGTCAACACTACCACAAGAAATTTTGTCGTAACAAGGATCTCGGCCTCCATCTGATCTCAACCTTCCACAGATACCAAGGAATTTTCTTTGGACCAGAAAGAATTCCTCTGGAACAAAAAGACCTTCAAAGGTGACTTCGCGTGATTAGCTGGGAGCCAAAGGGTAGCATCATGCCCACACTGTCCTCTAGGAAACTCCCTAGAAACAGGATTGATGTTGCTGCTAGTCCTTTGTTCCCCAGGCTGGCTTCAACTTCCATCTACATCATTGCTCTTTCTTTCCTCATTGCCTCCTTTTGGACAGGAACTGCTCAGGGGCAGCTGGACCAAATGAAAACCTGCAGTATCTGCCAATGGCCAAGGCAACAAGCAGGAAATGAATCCTGGGTAGCACAACCAGTTAAAACCTAGTCTCCCCAAATCTTCAGAGGAACAGAAAAGCAGCTGAAACAACAGTTTTTCTAAGTAGGAGAAGAAAAACCTGTTTCCAAGTGAGGCTGACTAGGTCATGAGACATATGCTCTGCCAGTGCTCCTCCAGCATGTGGACTATGAAGAACTGAGGCACAGAGCTACATTTTCATATGTGTAATGCAGAAATCCCCTTGTGTTGCAAGCATTTGTCTTGATTTTTCTTCAATTCTAGTATAAAGGTATGTCTACAATGTAGCCCGCTCTGTTAAGGGAAGGAGTGATGGCGTCTCTAAGCTTGTTAAGCATCTCAATATAGAAACACTTTACTCTGGAAGGACTAAGATAATCACAGGGGATGCTATAAAAACTTTAGACAAAGAGAACAAAACTCATTGCAGAATAAAGTCTAGGCTTTACCATGCACATTTTTTATTATTCATTAAGAGATGTGACAAATCTTTAGCTATTTTGGGGGGAAAAAAATCATGCTTTGCATCTGTTCAAGTCAAAAGTTGCTGTTGCCAAATTTGTTGGAAAAATTGAATGAAAAAGGAGTTTTTGCTTTGAGCAAATATCTCCTTTGGACTTATTCCAAGAAACTAAGTGATAAGAAGTCGCTTCTTTCCTACATTTCATAATTTCCAGCTGTGGAACCATGCAGTTCATAAATCCAGATCAGAACATTTTCCTCCTCCTCCAGAGAAGATTGACAGCTTTATCTTGGGCAGGGAGTCTCTTCAAAGGATGCTTTCTTAAAAAAAAAAAAAAAAAGAAAATTATTATTGTCTAAATTAATTAAATGTTCAGAAGAAAAGGATAATATATCTGCAGAAATAGCAGAAAGCTTCAGCTCGGTTCCTTTTTTTTTTTTTCTGCAATAACATCTGGCACCATATGTCGAAACATTCACTCTTCCTTGTTAGTCAAGAATTGAATATTATAATTAACTTTCAGATTCACAAAATCAAATGATCTGAATAATGAGCTTCTCACAATGTCTCCCCATGTCTAGACCTTCATGCACAGATTCAGATCCTTGTCTGCCTCACCTGCTGCAGGCCCAGTTTAAACTGTTCTCTCTGTCCTGCTCATAAGTACTGTCAGTCCTGACTTGCTTACCTGGATCTCAAGGGAAACTTGCCTGTTTGTGCACCTGGCAAAGAAGTTCCTGTGCCCATCAGAAAACCAAAATCAAGAGTTGCAATGAAATTGCTTAACGTATGTTATTAATCTGATTCCCTGGCTTGAAATTGGTGTATGCATGTGCCTAGTTTTAAGCATTTGCCCATGTTTGCAGTGAAAGCTGCTCATCATCAGAAAGTCCAAGTCCTCCAAAAAAGACTGCAAGAAGTCTACAAGGAATAAGCTCTCTCAGAAAAGATGCTCATTGCTAACATACTCTGGGATGAAGCTTGCCAACTGCTGTCGGTGCCAGGAACATTAATGGTGTGCTAGGAAGGGCAGTATTACATCCACAAACACAAATACATACGTGTACATACTCTGAGATTTATACAACATTAAAAAAAAGATTACTGAAGGATTTAATTCTGCAGAAGGTCAATGGTAACGTACTACAGTCAAGATGTAGAGCTCCTGGGCTTTCAAATGTAAAAAGACCTAACCCATTGCAGTTTCCTGCAGTGCTAAGAAGCATCAGTGGTCCAAGGAAAGATCTAAGAAATGCATTAGGTACTCCTTGCACATCCACTCACATCTACATGAAAAAATATTTTTAACTAAGAAATCTGCCTAGTCTCATTGTGATATCTTTCGAATAAAACTTACTTCAATGTTTTATTTCAAGATTTAGATTACGTTCATTCCAAATGAAATCTAGAAAGTTGATAATATGAAATAAAGCAGCATGAACACATAACAAACTTAAGACTGAGGAAAGGAAACATCCCATAACTTTTATTCTTTAAAAAAATCTTTTGTATCCTGTGGGTGAGCAAATGTCAGAGGAGTACACACTTATTTTTGAGCCAGGGAATCAAATGCCTAGAATGGTACATATCAGAACCCAAAAAAATCAGACTTCTATTTCCTGCTTGGATAAAGTGTGGCCATGGGCACATCACTTCAAGATTAATTTCACTACATTTTAGCTTAGCATCTCCTTTAAGATAATATTTCTCAAGGGGACAATTCATTGCATCATAGAAAGGTTATCTATCTTAGATGAGATGTATTGTCCCTCACGATGGTTAGTTGTGGGAGATTAATTTCACTTTAAGTGGAAATAATTTTCAAAAGGACCTGTGAGACATGGGAACATAAATTCAAATGAAAATCATTCAAATTTCCCATTTTGAAAAAACTCATTATTTCTCCCTCATGGTTCTGGTACTCTATCTAGGTGTTTTGGGAGGACTGCTGTTTTTAAATGCTTCTCTTTGGAGAGCTTTTTCATTAAATACCAGTGAAAGTGTAGCATTGACTCCCAGAAAAGAGAGGATAATCCACTGTATTACACTGAGCAGCTGAGCCACATCTTTGGCTGAGGTTGGCTGAAGCAGGTCTTGGCATTCTTCAAGGCATCGTCTAGGCTGGGTCCCAACCGCCCTTCATATTATTGACAATTCTTTCATCTTTTGCTCTTGATAGGTGAAGATGTGCACTTAGATTCAGCTGATACACACTGTACTCACATGAGGATGTTGTGGGGAATAGACAGGAGAGAAATGGGAGGAAGAGTTTGCAACATCAAGAGATGTGTGTGGGAAGTTTGCACTGTCTTTAGGTCAGCTCAGAACAGCTGTCTCCTCTCTTTCATACCATTTTAAGATGATATGTTTCTTCTGAACACAGGAAGCATGACCACATTAGGACTAGATGTTGGATGATACGACTGGTCTTTGTGCGAGAACAGAACTAGGGAATGGAGAAAGCTATTGTAACAGCAGAAATTTCTGGTGTGTGATAGCCAGAAATCGTTGGAAAAAATATAAAACTGAATGATGTGCATGGCTTTGTGATTGAAGGGAAGCAGAGACTCCGCCCTCACTAACCTTTGGGAACTACTGGAGAGAGTCCAACGTAGGGCAACTAAGATGATTAAGGGATTGGAGCACCTCCCTTACAAGGAAAGG
>JAOXNO010000052.1:50567004-50599590 GCA_028565335.1 Limnodromus scolopaceus
TCTGGGCAATCCTGCTTTGGCAGGGGAGTTGGACTAGATGATCTCTAGAGGTCCCTTCCAACTCTGACAATTCCATGGTTCCGTGATTTTCCCTCTTCTCATGTAGCCAAGCACCGCTTTGGGCAAAGCGGGGTGAGCTCCCTCCTAGGACCCCAGTGGAGGCAGGAGCTGAGCCTCCAGCTGCTCTCACCACAGGCGCTGTGTACCATTCCTATGTGTCTACAAAGCCAGTACCAAGTGGCAGTCAGTGGGTTTCTGATCAAGTGCTCTTGTGTGTAGAGTCACAGAAGCACTCCAAGAAGAAAAAGGAGGTCTCCTTCCCCCAGTGTTGACTTTTCAGGAGGAACTTCTGCAGACTTCATTTTACAAATGCCTAAAAACCACAGTCTTCCTCATTACGATGTCGGTCAGGCAGCACAGCCTCACGGGAAGCCTTTGGATGACAAAACATTTCCACACGTCTATCGTAGGCTGAGGCAACAGAGCAGCAAGAGGCCAAGTCTTGCATAATGTCAGTCAGTTTTTATCATCCCTAACACGACTGGAACTTCCGGCAGCACAGCCCTTGGACTAAACAGATTGTGTGATGGGTCTCTCAGCGGAAATTCTCAGAGCTGTCAGTGTATGTGCTCATTACAGATGTCAAGAACAACAAACAAATCAGAGTGATTGTAGGTAACTAATGTAATTAATTATCCACATGGCAGGCAATTTCTATGGCAAGTTCTATTACCCTAGCTCTTGAAAGTAATACAGGTAAGTATTCTTTGCCTACATTTCTTGCTGTTGTAAAAAGAGAAAAAGAGATGTTCACAGCAGGTGTCCTAAATTTAAAAAGGTAGAAAACAGGAGACATCTGGCCACTGAGGAAAGCTTCAAAAATTACATAACTGTGCATATTCACATACAGAACACCTTCTAATAACTGATCAAGAAAACCCGCTATTTCTGTGTGTTTTTATAAACTTACTTCTCAGGACACTTCTAAGCAATACATAAATATGCCACCATGGCTCAAACATTATTAAGCTTTCAATTACAGCAGCGTGAGCCTTACAAGCTGAAAATGTGACAAGTAACAGATTTCACTGCACATCAGATCTGCATCTTAATCAGGGAACTCTTCTCCCAGATTGGCTTTAACACGAGAGCATCTTTCCCACATTGTTTGTCAAGTATTTACAGCTTTTGAAGACATCCCCTGCTCCCCAGGGAAGGAAGATATCTTCCCCAAAGCACTACACCAAAACAGAGAATGAAAAAATGTGTCTTTACACCTGCAAGTATTTTTTCAGCAGGTTTAGAGTGCTCATTCACAATAATGATATACCGTAAATAATCAGCTAGAAGACAGTGATTTCTAACCACTAAAAAATGGTCTTGTTTGACCATTGCATCATGGTGGAGTCACTTTTTCAACTTAAAAATGCAAGCAACTTCCAATACATATTTGGCAAAGGTTATAGCTTTTCATGAACTGAGCATCGAGCATTTTTCTACAGAATAAAAAATTCTTGACAATTGTCTACAGTTTTAAAGATATAGACCTTTAAGCTTAGTGATCACATTGTTGTAAATGGCAAAAATATGCATAAAAGCTCTATTAACACTAACAGAAGCCTTAAGTTTTATATATTTCCACATAAGTATTCAGACACACAGTTTGTTATATTTAGGTGCCTCAATAAAATAAGCTACTTGTAAAATTACAGTGGTCTTTTTTGTGATGCTGCATCTATGTGAGTAAGTGGGGAGAGAGGAGATATGTATTGAACTAATAACTGTTTGGATTAGAGCTGTTGCTTAATACCAGCTACAAAACAAACATTATTACTTCTATTCACCTAGGACAGGCAGATGGCAGAATATGGAATAAAATAAACCTCAACCATATAGCTAGTATTTGAGAATCAGTTTTTATCAGTTTTCTCAAAGCTATTCCCGTGGAATTGCTTGTGGAACCAGGTTCTCTGGTAAACACCTGCTTGGCTCTTTTAACAGTTCCAAAGTTTTCAAGGATTTAAATTGAATTTGCCCTGAAACTTCCATCAAAGATTGCTCTATAAAATAGGAAAGGTGATTTGTTTTTTTTAAACTGACTCTTTGCAAAGATAAGATTTAGACTGCTTCTTCTTAGACTCTGGGAGGAAAGCTTTTCTTACATTTAGTATAAAATCAATACAAGCCTCATTCAGAAGCCATTACAGTCACCAAAGAGACTTCCTTCAGAATAATGGGGTCTGGATCAAGACCATGTTTGTGTTACACAGTTCAGGGTACTCCTCTGTATTTGTCTCCTTAATAAATTCTCTCTTAAGTTGCGTTTTGGAATACAATGCAGGCATAGTATTCGTTTAATAATTTTTAGCATTAAGTTACTTGATTGCATTTCTTGGAGCTAATAACATTAGCAACATTTTTCTCAAGTGATTACACTGAGTCTAAATATTCTGTAAACTGTGGGCTGAACAATGGTTAAGTGCAAAGTGGCTAATTTATTTTGGTACTTACAAAGTGCTTCCTACTTCTAAGAGTCAAACCAGAACAGTGCATAGAAAAGTGTGCTGCCATATTGCTAGAGAAATTAAACATTTCAAAGTAACTTTATAAATGTGTGCATAAAAACCTAGCTGTTATCTGGAATGCACAGTTTTCAGTTCCTTTCGCTACATTTTACAGTTTTAAATTTGGTTCTTAATTCCTTATTATTGCACGCTTTATATTAATAGTTAATAGTTAATCTTACCTTTTCTGCTAGTGCTGTCCTGAAGTATTCTAATGCAGCTCCACATTCATCACGCAGTTTATCTTGCAGACCTTTACTTATTTGGAGCAGATCATCTAAGTAACAGCATCTATATTTATATCATAGCCATTATTTTTCAAATACTTCCTTTTCTTTCCTCTGTTATTTAGTTTCCAGTGGGGTTCAGAGGCACAGCAGCACAGCGGGAGAAGACTATCACTGCCTGGTAAGCCAAGTACAGTTTTGGACCCATAACATTATTTTCCACTACTATTTCATAATACTTCTTTATGTGTGGCTATTTCACCTCCAGAGGAGAGCTGTGGTTTTTGGCAAGTCTTGATCTTCCGAGCACCTATTTTGTTAATATTCTGGTGTTGGACATTTTCTTTTGTCATATGTTTGTTTAGCAGCAGAAGCCATGATTTAATTTTGAAGCAACATATGTTTGAGTACAGAGTGTTTTCATAACTTCTCTGTCTAGTGATGATTGACTTATTTGCTGTTTGTATCCAGTGTATTAACTTGATTCCTAGTGGATGATCTGATTGGAATATGACAGCAATCTGTGGTGCAGAATCGTATCTCCATAACTAATCTTGAATTCCCATTATAGCTTTCAAACTTCTGTTGCTTTACTGCGGTGTAAATATTATCTGAATTTTCCTGTGTTCTCCTATTAGCTATTCATCAAGCTCTACCCTAAAATGACAAACCTAATTGTGATAGCAATATATAAAGCCCGTTTCTTGGTAGACTGGTCTATGCGAGATGTTTGGTTTCATTGTCCATGGGCAGTCTAATAAAGTAATTTCACCTCACTAATGACACAAAGTGAAATGCATCAACATTTAGTTTTCAGTGGACCTTTTTTTCTGACTTGTTTATTAAAATGAAATATAAAGGGTCAGATGCTGATTTCATTCTTGCTGGGATAAATTGGGAAAAAAACCTCTAGACAATTCAGAGAATTTATCACACTGTAAATTAAATCAGTCTGGCTCAAAAGATAGCAATAATTCTAAGAAAGTATTTCACCAGAGGCCTTCAGCCAAGACTGACATTCAATCGTAACTGAACCAGCTTTATTTAAATGGTAAAGTTATGTTTACTAAGTAACTTATCCTCAAGCAGAATTTAAAGGGAACTGTCTGGCTGCAAGGTGCTGCTCAGCTCCCAGACAGTACTTTCTATTTGTATTCATGTACAGAAACTTCAGCTGTTCTAGCTTGGAAAATGAATCCTTTATGATGATGGTATGGATTATGTGCTGTCTGAAAAACTAGACAGCTGAGAAACCTCTAATAATGCGGCAAAGATTAATAAGCGTCAGTCAGTCACATCTCTACTAGTGTTCTCCATTTAATCTTCTTTGAGTCAGAAGAAATAAGTAAAGAAGGACACCAGCTAGAACTTTTTAAAGGACTGTCTTGAGACATCCTTTTCCCATCTTGTCTTATTCTGTTTGCAGTCTGTGGGTTGCATTCTTTAAAATAAAAAAAAAAATTTAGTCATAGCCCAAGCTGTCTTAAAATATTGCTTTTAACTCCGCAGGCTAACAGCACCTTCAAGGGGTAACAATTTTCAAGAGAACAGTCCCTTGGTGACCAACAGAGATTCAGGGCTGATGTTTAAAGTTTTGCTGTTGTTTGGCACCTTCTCAATTTCTGAGCCATTTTCCTTCAGTGCTTCTGGCCCTTGGAAAGTCAGACCCGTTACTCGATGGAAATCATAACTCCAAAAGAGAAAAGTTTGCCTTACTGACACTAATGACCCAATACAAACCAAGCAACTCCTCAGAGATTACTTTAGATGACAGTTTCTCTTCCAAGAAGTCAAAGGTTTAGCATTGTCAAGTCATCTTTCATGCCATAATGTTCCAGTTGTCATCATGAGAGTATTTGGAGAAGGGGAGACTGGGCGAGAGCTAGTGCTCGTAGCGGTGCGTGTGCCCAGTTCAAGCCAGGAATCTCAAAACAGAGGCCTTTCAAACCACTCACCAGGACCCAAGAACCTTTGTAAAGAGGGAGTTGATTTGAAAATGGGAGCTTTGTTTCCTCTTCATCATTAATTTAATACATGAAAGTAACAAGTAAACAAATACAAGTTGAAGGGCCTTAGCTGAGTCCCACGTAAGAGTTTCCTGACTTATCTGTACCAGGCATTTCTAATTAGAAGAAAATGTCCCCGTTTCCCCCCCCAGCTTTGGATTCAGGTCCTGTAACTCTGACTTGCAGGGGAGTTGAAGTCAGGGTAGCAGCTTTACTCACACGAGAATATCTGGGCTAAAATTTTTATTCTTGAAAACTTCTTTCCATGCCAAAATTGCACCTGAAAACATTTATGGCTTGAAGGTGATTAGTTCCATTTTTTTTAGAGCAAAATTGTTGGTCCTACATTCTGTGGCTGCTAATTGCTGTACTTTCACTTCAAAAGTTCATTCCTTAGAGACCTTTTATATCCTCTTGTTCTTGAAAATTCAAATCTTCAGGTAGCCTGTGAAAAATAAGAGCCAAATAAGTTTTTGACAGAGAGGGAATAGAAAAGAAAAGGGCTCCTGGGGTTGAAGGAAAGTATGAAGTATTAGCTGCAGATGTGTTTATTTCAGAGTTTTGTGTTTTTAAACAGACAGACATGGTTTATATTTGTGAAAATACAAAGCTGTGCCTGCTTTGAATCTGCAGGGCCTTTCACCTTTCCTTCTCTGCCACACTATATTACAGGTCTTAGGTTTATTAAAAGATATTAAGAGGTATCAAGAGGTGATTTTGGACCCTGGCATGTGCTGGGGATATGGTGTGAATGGTATGGGGACGCATCTGGATGAAATGCTTTTACCTGGCTAAACCACCGAGTCCCATGGCCCAAGTGGTCCCTTCCAGGGAGAGCATGTGAAAGAGCACTGCCTGACTTTGTGTCAGTTGTCCTATCAACACCCCTTGGTTTCAGGGAAGTTTTCAAAGGACAGCAGACTGGTCCTGGAGCAGATAAGGAACTGGTTGAACAAAAGGAACATGATGTGAGTATTCATGTAGAAAATTGCTGGATCAAACTGAAAATTGTTGCATTTGTTCTTCTGAAGCCTCAAATCTCTCTCTTTTTGCATATGAATTATATTTATATGGTATGGCATAGCTTCACACAATGCTGCTGAGACACAGTCCTCAGCAGCACAAGGCTGAAACACCGGATCAGTTCCTCTGCCCCACCATGGGTATGGTCCAAATGCTGAACAGATCTGGGGAGAAAAAAGTGGCTTTCTGCTGTTTCTTCAGCACACCTGCCTTGGGCCATCCACAATTCCCTCTTCTCTTGCTGTCTTGGTCTCACTCTTCTTCACGTCCCCAAATACGTAAAAAGTAGAGGTAGGAGCAGATAGAGGTGTAGAAAAAGCTAAAAATCTGACCTGTTATTTTTTTTGTGTCTTGTGAAAGACTTGTACAGTCTTCTTGTGCAGGAGCCCTGTTTTCAAAGAACCAGCTTTGCAGCACATCACGTTCACCACATGATTTATTACATACTGAACTGTTTTTATAAATAAATTCAATAAAAAGATGCATTTGTCGTTATACATGCTGATTACAAGGCCCAATATAAACATCAGAGAGTGGGAAGGAGGACTACATCTCAGTCTGACTTTATATGTAGGCTTTCCAATGACAGGCTCTTGCTGGTTATTTGACAGAAGCCATCAACAGGCATCCTTGGAGGTGAATATTTAATGTAGGATTCATTTTAGCATTTGATTCAGTAGCAATTATTCCTCCAACATTAACAGCGAAATGACACTAATGCACTCTGCGTTTTGCTATTTTCAGAGACTTCGCCTGGGTCACACGATGCCAAAAAGGGAGAAAGAAAGCACTGGAACAAGAGCAAGCAACAATTTGTATACAGTTAAGACTTATTTATAGTCTGGTATTTCTGAAACAGGCTCTTTTCTTTTTCACTCTGTGGATACACTTCCACACATATTTATGCCTCACTTGACCTTCATACTTGTGAATTGTGGTATATTTTGTGCCTGGAAATTAGCCTTCTGAACATACATATCTGAACATAACTGAATTGGTATACAGAACCTGAAGTCTTTGTAATCTACCTTGTGCTGCCGAGCCTGTGAACCTAAGAACACATATAACTGCATATTCTCCCTAGAAACATGACAATTATATTGAGCTGGACTCTTTTTATTTCTGGCTGCATTTATCCACACAGATTACCATACAGAATCTAACAAAAAAAGAGCCACTAAATTTGGAACAGTATCTTTCTACTTAGGTACATCGATAAAAAAGTAGAGGGTGTGAAAACTTGTTGGAAGACTCATAGAAAGAAAAGGAAATCGTTGCGATGCTGGATCTAGAAAAGATGTGAATGGAGGAGAATAGGCTACCTGTGAAATCACTTTTGTAGCTGAGAAGGTGGGCAGAGGAGCTGGATTTTCTAGTTCGTTTTGAGCCAATTCCTCCACTCATAGGCTACATCTGCTTTAGGTTCGTTTGTACATAGCGAGCAGGTTGCATTTCTCAAAAGAGCAAAGTTGGGCATCAGCTTGGAATTTTGGAGGTTGCCATGGTTTCAATATTTTTATCTTCGCTGCAAGTCATTAAGATTGCATTGCTGTCTTCAGAGCAATTACACCTGAAAAACAGGACCTTCTTGCTTATAGAACTCATTGGTCTAGCACACGCTCATAAAAACAAGGGAACTGCACAAATACTGCAGCCCAGAGCAAAACTGGTGATCAAGTGGGCAAATAGTAACAACTCTAAGCCAAAGATACATATTTCTTAAAGGGCCCATGAGTCAATATGCAAATTATTAAAGATTTATAATGTAGGAAAAATGTAGAGTAGTCAGTGAACTTTTCAAAGCAAGAACTTGAAGAAGGAAAACCACTGAAAAAATTATTCCAATTAGCAAAGCCATTTGCCAGGAACAGGAAATGACTCAGAAAATGTCAGTGGGTTCAGTAGTGAGCTGTCCTCTCTCTTTGGAGAAAGACGGCTCAACCTTCTGGAGCCTGATCTGGCTCACCCAGAGTGAGCGTCTTTGCTGAAACACATCTCTGAGGTCCAACTGTTCCAAGAACAACTAGATTTTACTCTTGCAGTTTTAAATTCAAGATATACGGCGAAGCACACACTGTTCTCTCCAGTCAGAGCCAACTCTGGTCATATCCTTTTAAGAGTCTGGAATTAATTGCACAGTCTCTCCAGACACTTCATGATTTATCTGCTTGGGTGAAGGTTTGTTTATCCCATAAATTAAAATCTTCGAGTGAAAAATCCAAGCTGCCTCTTGGCTTGCCGAGGAGAGAAGGGAAGGAAGCCGGGGTTGTGTGGAGGAGGCTACGTAACGCCAAGCAGGGGGGAGCAGTGATTGCTTTAAGTAAGATGCTCCTCTTTGACACGGCAGCATTGTCCTTGCTTGCAGTAAAGCAGGCCGTGGCCTGAGCAGGATGAAAGCCTTCTTGGACCCTCTGTAAAGAGAAAATTTTCCTTTCAGTATAGGCAACCCCTTCTTATTTGTGCAGACTCCTCAATTTCTTCCTGGGTCTTGTGCTACGTAGATGTTTTCACTTAGACAGGGAGGAGTACTCACATCGGAGAGTTTTTTGCCAAAAGTTGTTGAGAGAGCTGTGGTGAAGACAGAGTAAGTAGAAAAACATGCAAAATTGAAAGAGAATAAACCAGTCCTTCTAACACGGCAGCAGGAAGCCGCCTGGTTCTGGCTGCAGTGCTAAACCTCTACAGTGCCTCCCTCCATGGCGTGGAAGGAAAACCCACATTTGTTCTGGAGCAGAGGAATCCCGAACACATACGTGCTTTTACACTGGGATGTATTTGCACCTTGAATCCAGATTTGTGCTTTTATTAAAATTAAGGGTATTTTCAGTTTCTTTTAAAATACTCTCTTTGATCAGCTCTCTATTCAAGTGAGACCTGTAGCTGAGGCTGAGATGTAAACCCTTTATGTCTGGGACATTTGCATGTAGCTCTTTAACTACTGTTACATTTCTGGCTTTTTCTTCTCTCTCTCTTTTTTTTTTTCCTTTTTTCCTGAATTTCAGTTATTCAGCAGATAAAGTAAAACACTTTATTTAGCCATTAAACATCCCATATCCATCTCACTGCGGTTTTAAAATGTTAGCTTACACCCACAACTCAACAAAACAGCCACACATCACCTTCTAAACAGAAAAAAACCCCAACATTTCAAATCACAGCTCCATACACTTTAAAACCTCACTGCTTTGGGAGCCAAATACCTTTCAAAAAGACTATGTAGAGCTAAAGTGTCCCTCCTTTTGGACCTTCATGAGGAAACAGGCAGCTTTTCATGTATTGTTTAATCACAAGAAAGCTATGAGGCAAAGCTTATATCTAAGTCCCTCCTGGAAAAAAAAAAAAAAAAAAGGTAAGTCTCTAGCACTGGGAGTTCTCATGAGCATGAGCTCTGCAGGCAGGCGCCTGGTGCCAGAGAGGCCGAGCTCACGGCTTCTGCCGGCTCATGCGCTTTGTTGACTGATCCCTCCTTCCTGTAGAGTGCACTCATCATGTTGAATCAACATCTCGGAGAGAAAGGAGGCCTCGGAGTTAAATAAGGTCCCGATGAACTGAATGCGTTAAAAATGCAAGATCTGGAGCTTCAGTCTTAACTGATGTTTCAAAAGGGAAGCAAATGTCACGACTCAGAATTTAGAAGGAAACAAGTGGACTTTTTTTTTTTTGCCAAGCAGGCCAAGAGCTCTATCCTTTCTCAGAACCTCTCAGTTCATCCTCAGTGTACAGTGTTTTGCAGCTAGTAAATTAAGTGGCTACAAATATGCCATCTATTGTAGTGAGATCTGTGGGTTACACAGAGGCAAAGCCCTCTGTTCTGGGACAGAGGGGCCAAAAGTATCTAAGAGCTGTTTTAATGCAGAGTCCTCAAGAATATCAATAGAGCACAACTCAGAAATATGGGGGCAGATTCCTCCCGTCATGTTGAAAGTGTTCTGTAGGATGCCAATGATTTCCTGTATCTCCCATTAATATAACCTACATTTAACCTCAGAGAGCTTTCCTCCTTGAGCCATTGATCTCTCTGAGGTTACAGGTTCTCAGATGAAACACACTTTATCATAGATGTGAAAGATGTTTGTTGCTAGATATCATCCATATACAAGTGACATATAACTTCATGCTGTGCCACCAGCTGCTCTTCTGGCTGCAGATGTTTGCTCAGGGAGAGGGTACCAAACTGTGCAAGTAGCATCCTGGAGGCACGCGCCTTAAATCCATCAGCACACAGATCAACATTTGTCTAATGCGTCCTGGACTTAATCGTATCACTGTTGTTTCCTACAAATTTGAGACATAAAAAAAAAAAAAAAATGGAAGTCTCAGTCATGGTGAGATTCCTGGGGGTTTTTTTCTGCAGAATTGGGATGATCAACAAGCCCTGAATGGAATTAAACACTGGGTGACTCACATCACATTGCGACCATATCCTCCGCCATCCTTATTCCAGCAGAGGGAAGGAGAACAGAATTACAATTTGTGGCATGACTGATATATTTCAGTGTGAACCGGATACACACATCCTTTTCTGAATAATCCAACAGTGTCCACTCTCCAAACAGGGGAGCTGACAAGATGGATCAAGACTCTTTCTTGATATAACATTTCTGCTGTCCATTTTACTAAACAGCATGATTGTCAACTGTTAACAACATTCACACATCCTCATCTCAGAGACAAGTATTTGTAGGCTGCTGAAGGTGCCATTTCACAAAGGATTTGAGAAGAGATAAAAGGTTTATTCCTGTCTTTAAATGTCCTGAGCAAGCCTCCGATTGCACTAGCTGAACTGGATCACCAGATTCCTTGCCAACTCTCACTATGGTGTGAGGGGATGTTACAAATTCAGAGGAGGTAAAAGCCACCCGAGAACTCCAAATATGCACAAAAAAATCGGATTTGCACAATCATAAAACAGTGTCTGGATATTGCTACTCATCGTAATATTGGCACAAGGCTGATGGGTGAGCACAGGACAGAGCTGATGCTCAACACACATCAGGATCCTGGGCAGCAAAGCCTCCCCATGGGAAAATGCACCAGCCCTGTAGTGCAGATAACAAGCGACTGTGTTAGGCAGCTGACAAATTCAACTCTACTCTGTAACGCTGCCAGAGTCACAGAAGCACAGCTAAAATAACGCAATGCATCATCAGTAACACCTTAAGCTAATTTGGCTGGAGCCTCCAGTGCACGGTGGCGTTCTGGGGCAGTTCAGGTTATTTGTATCTTCACCGGTCGCTCCCTACCTTACAATATTTCAACTTAATTGTAGCTTCATTTCTGTCTCTGCTAGGTATGTGTTGTTTGGTTTGGTGTTTTAACTTAAATACACTGTCACAAATACTGTAATGATACTGGACCTTGGTTTGGTCTCAGAGCAATATAAACAAACCCCAACAATATTTTTCAGGCTTATAGTCAATCAGATGACGTGCAATGTGTACATGCTGAAACTAACTTTAACTAGCTATCCTGGGAACTAGTAACAAAATCTATTGGCGTCTATGCAGGGATTAATGAGGGCTAATTTACTTATATTTACATAACTATACTTTTCCACAGAACACGACACAAAATTAATATAACAATGAAGGAAAAAAAGAAACATAAAACATGTCAGACCAAAGTAGAAAAAAACACAGCTCCACATCTCTCCTAGTTACAGTTAGACATTGAACTTCTTGTAAGCACCATCTAACAAAGCAACCAGGAGGACGAAATTAGGAGATGAAGGAAAAAGAGTTAGAGAAGGAGGACCTGGTGTAAAAGGCTGCAGGATCTGAAATTCACAGATGAGTGGGGATACCATTCAGTTCAGTAGGTTTATCAAAGTAATTTTTAATAAATTACTCCTTCCAAAAAGACTGCAATTTAAAAAAAAAATCAAGTGGAGAAATAACAATGTGGGAGTTGTGTACATTCATTTCTGATCTAAAGTAAGCATCAGGTGAATGTTTAACAGTTTTAAAGAGGCTTAGGGGGATACCCAAGGCTGATACGTCCAAACCTCTCTGATAAATAGATCTTCTCAAACTTATAACAAGAATATTACAACATCCCATTGCTGGCACCTCTCAATTCAAAAGCAGCCCAGGGCCAAATAAATGATAGCAATGACTTAGCCTTGACATTTTTCTTTTCATTTTACAATAATGACACATAAGAATGTTTCCACTGTAACATTTAAGTCAAGTGAAAAGCACATTTTAAATGTCTGATATCTTTTTTTTAAAGAAAGATGTGATTTTTTATTTTTTTTTAAAGAGCAACTTTTCCTGAGCAAACACTTGCAGTCATGAAGCAGAAATCAGGGAGAATGTCAGCAGTTCAGATTGGCAACGTGGGATCTCAGCTTCCCTTGTCACCTGCTCATTTGCAATTCCAGCACTGACTCCTTGTTAGGAGGCTGACATAAGCCTTAGTCTTCTTTCATCTAACCCAACATTGCACTATTATTGCTCCGTTAACATCATGTTTGATCTATGCCCATGTAAACAGAACACATTTACCGTAGCATTAACAACAAATAAATAAATCTGCGGTCAGGCAGGAAACCCTTCGCTGAGATGACCCCGTCGAAGAGGAAAGGCATTGAACCACCCATTGCATCAGGGCGTGGGAGTACGTGGCCTGGCCAACGCCACAAACCTTGATTTGCAGACTCTAAGCAAAACCCTAAATCTGTGCACTTTGACAGCACTTGGGTTTGAAAGTATTTGTGAAAGACACTACATGACAAACTGCCTGGAGCTTAAGAGAGGTTACACAGACAGAAAGACAGCCAAAGGCTGCACATCCAAGTGCCGCTGTGAATCTCAAGCCACCTGTACAGAGCTGTTCCCTCCTCTTTTTCCAGCCCTGCAGATCCCAGCTTAAGCTGCCAGAGCTTAGCACACCTCACGCCAGCCTCAAGATGATCAAAGTGGGTCTGGTTTTATCACCGCTGGTATTGTTTTGCTGGGGAGCGTTACCCCCCCCAGCATTCAGTGCCCTGGTAACTGCTCCTATGGCTTTACGTTCTCCTGACTAGGAATCCCACTTGCCCCCAGGATTCAGTTTCAAGCCCCATTTGTACTTCCAGAGCAGTCCAAAAAGACTAAATGGGGCTGGTATGCCCTCTTCAGTGACTACTGTCGAGACCTTTATTGCCAGTAGTTGAATTTCAGCTTCTCTGTAGTCTGAGGATTTAAGTTAATGGTCCGAGAGATAACTTATGCTCTCAAGCTGTGACATGACTCCAGAGAAGCCACCTCTACACTGTGGCTTTTTGTACCTCTGAGAATGACTCAGTAGATAGAGGCCACAAAATGGCAGGTAAGAATCAAGGATAAATATATGTAATAAGGCGTAATTGCCCTAAATCACTTGCCTGGAGTTACTAAAAGGGAGGAGAGAGCAAACAGCAGTAAAACAAGTGATTTAAAGTCCACAGTTTTTCAGATGAGAGAAAAAGTTAGCTCGAACAGTCAAGACTATTAAAATAGCTGCACATTATCCCTGGCTCAGTTTTTATAAAGGCAGAACTCACTGTCAGCTCTGCTGGGATCATTGTGTCTTTACTGTTTATCTCTAGGAGGTGTTGAGGTGAGGGAGGATGACAAACACTTGGAAACAGCTAAAGACAGTTTTCTGCAGCCATTCAGGGAACCGTTTCCTTTGATTAGGTACTGGACAGAGAGAGGGGTTGCATGCACCTCCTCTAACTATCAGCTGGCTGGGGGAAAAGGTTGGGTGGTTTTATAACTCAGGCTTTTGGTTTGAGAAGGACTCTCAGGTAATCCTTTTTTTTTCTTTCTTTTTTTTTTCCAAAAGAAACATCTACAGCTTATCTGGGAGATGGTATTTGTTCTTAAAAAGTAATTTGTCTTTCTACATTTTTTCAATTAAATAATTAAACACACTTTTATTATTATAATTCAGTGGGACTGCTGACAACCAATTCCCTAGGTGTCAAATTCTCAGCTGTGCTAAGAAAGTGTGCAAGTGTGAGCACTTTAAGTAGTCACAACACGAGATTTAAATAGAGGATAAGACCCGTATTGGCCTTTTGCACAGAGGTAAAATTTCAGCAGATGACTTCTGCACTGAATTCATTAGCTGCTGTTCAGGATCTGTCATTCCTCATCAATCATACGGGATTTTTATTTCATTCAGACTCACACAGACCTTTCAAGATGGTTGCACAAAAGCACCTTCACTTTGCCAGAAAAAACCCTGAGCAAATAATTTTGTATTTACTAAATGTTTCTGCAAACAAGATCTAACTTATCTCAATTCTTTTTTCTCTCTCTCTCAAAAAAAAAAGGATATTATTAAAGGAAGCCTGCAAGTTTTTAATTTGAAGAAATAAAGGTTCTTTATGTTCCAGTGGTGCCTTAGAACAATAAATATATGTTCATCTATTTTTTAAATTTTCCTCCATTTTTTAAGATTCTGTCAGTACACTGGTGATGATGGGGCTAAATAAAGTGTTTCTCTTTCTAATTCTGTGGGTCAAGGGTGAGGTGTGATGTTACAGCTAGACCCATCTTGGAGCTAGTGGCCGCCGAAAGAGGCTGTCTTGTGTCCCAACTGCACCTTGCCCTGGGCTGTGTGGTTCCAGCCTCCCTGGCACACATGCCACGGATTGGCTGGCCTCTTGGTGAGCTGCTTCACATAGTTAAAGCAGAGGAAAATAATCCTCCTTCTCAGAGAGAGCGATCTGTGTTCTGCCAGTTTATGTCCCTAATTAACGTCCTAAATTTATGTCCTTTTACCAGTGCAAAAGAAAGGATGAAAGTGTGCATATGGGATGGGAAGTGTAAGAGGGAAATACCTCTTTCAAGAGCAGCTGGAAATTATTTTGGCTTAAAAGCAATTTTAAACCTCCTTTAACATTCAATAACAATAATAAATATTAAAGATTGTGAATTTTCATCTTATCCACAAGATCTAGATCCATGGTAACCAAAATTCCCAAATGATTCCTTGTCCAAATATTTGGTCATGTCCAAATCTTCTGGGTGTCAGACAAAGACAAGCTCAAATGAATTAATCCCCCCCATCCTGTATTAATCATCGTACCCAGCGCAGTCCACTCAGCTTGCTCAAACATAGATCAAACAGAAAAACAAGGGTTGTCCCTCCTGCAAAGAACATAGGAGACAGAGGCATCGCATCCTACCAGTTGCAGCTTATAAATACAGAGGAGGGAAATCAAACATAGAGGGGACAACATGGAAGGCAGAGAAATGAATTATGATGCTGCCATCTGACGGAAGAGCTGCCTGAAAAAAAATGGGCCAAAAAAACCCAGGGGATGTATGCAAATCAATGATAAGTTTTTAGAGCCATTTTCACAGCCAATATTGTCTTCAACCTACAGAGCCCTGCTGGCTCCACCGGGATAGCTTTTGACATAAGGTGGAACACTGATGTATACTCATAAATGAATAGGAATATGGGTATATACATTTCTCTGTAGAAGCGCAGGAATATTCAGGGAAGACCAATTAAATAGATCTTAATTTAGAGACTACCCTCACCAGTCTGGAATGCAGCTTTAATTGTGGCGAGTAACAAAATTCAATCGAAATTTAATCAGCAGAATGAGCGTTACTAACATTTGAGAGTTAATTGGGGTAATAATTACTGAAGAAACAGATTTGCTGCATCGAGGAGAAGTTGCTATGGCATTCCCATATATATTTGAGAAAGCAATTAAAAAATCCTCTGATGTAGACAGAATAGCCACAGATCAGTGGAAAGTTAAATGGGCGATGCATCTGAATGTCAGGGCAATCCAGTGCCACCCCAGTCCAACTGTTTCGTTCTTCCTAAGGTCCTTTTTCTTTTCTAATCAGTCTTGGGTGCTGATGAGGCTTCAGACTGCCTGGGTCTACCACACACAGAGACCCAAGGCTGAAGGATACAGTTATCCTCTGTTAATAGGTTGCTTGGAGGGGATGATTTTGACAGTCAGGGAGACGTCAGGATAAGGGATGAGGACTATTTTGTAGAGCGAATAAAACATCTTTAGAAGGAAATGGCAGCACCAAGGTCTGGTCTCACCCACTTGCGTAGGAGAAAGTTCAAAAGAGACCATTGAGAACCTGACTGACGGATGGGATAACTTTTGTCACTTGCATTAAAAAAAAATCTAGAATTCGTCTGTGACCAGTATAAGGTTTTAACTGAAAATTAACAGCAGGCAGTGATGGGGAGATCTCTGAGACAAAGGCTGACATCTAGGGCAGGGTGCAGAGAGACAGGTCTGAAATTAGAGGGAGAAAAAAAAATGAATTCAAAGCCAGTAACTGCACAGAACAGAATGGGTCTACACAGACCGGGGAGTAGGGAGAGGAAAAGAGCAGGAACGCCACAGAAGGACACAATTCCAACAAAAAGCATGCAGTCAGTAAATTTAAGAGCACTGAGAAGCCAAAGAGGATGTAAATGGAGGGGGTTTAGCCAGGTAAATGCTACAATGATCTCTCTTCAAGAGCCACATTGCAGCCAACTCCGGGTAGCCTTGGAGCACAGAGCGAGGAAGCCAAGTTCGTAGGGTTTCTTGCATGCAGAAGATGGATGGAGAGGCTGGCAGGATCAAGGGCTTATTTATATTTAGTTGCATCAAGACAGAAAAGGCTAAGTAGGGTGACTACGCAATGCCCATCCCTAGTGACGGTGACAGTGATATTCCCCGTGTGGACAGACCCCACACAAACACACTTTTGGCAGAGCTGGATCTACTTCATCTCCAACATAATCCCCGGGTCAGAAATAGGGAGATTATACAGGAACTGTTAGAATCACATATTCAGCTCAAATCTGCCTTTCCAGGTATCTCCATTCTGTGTCTAAAATTGCTGCAAGAGAAGTAAGAAGCTGTAACAAAGTTTGTAATTACTCCTCCCTCCACCCTCACACATCCTGGCTTCTACACCCAACACAAGAGAGAAAGAACAGAGAATTTGGAAGATGAAAATGGGATACATCTTTGCTTCTTAGGATATTTTTTCTGTTCTGCTTGATTTTTTTGCTGTGACATCAGGGAAGAAAGGGTCTCCTCACAGAAGGACTGGGACTCAAATTTCCTGTGCAGTTTTTGTCAATATATTTCAAGAGGCAGAAGTGATTTGTGGCCCTAAAAATATTAAGAGAAAGTATTAATTGTAAGTAAGACAAAAGGACAATTTCTCAGCACAGTGTCTCAGTATCTATCTTTTAGGACTGTTCTCTGTTGGCAGTGAGCCGCTGTAACTAATAGTTGCAGATAATCAGGAGGAAAAGAGAGAAACCACCTTCAAGAAGATCAGCCATCATCTAATTGCAACATGCACTCAAAAGGCTGAGAAACTGCTAAATCTCCCGCTTCATTAATGAAATACTGTCCTGAATAGCTTGAAAACATTCGTAATTGCAAATACTTGTAGTGAATGCAAGATAACCAGTCATTTCTAGGCATATGTTGTGGAATATTTCAACAAACTCACTCATTGCTGCAAACGTCAATTCACTCAACAAAAATTTTTGCTGTGTTTAAGGCTGAAGAGGTGGTCCAAGGTGTCCTGCTTCCCACTGCATGCGGACGCGCTGCAGCCACAGTGCACATCAGCCGCAGGGCCGTGCGTGCAGTGAAGCGAGCAGCAGGCAGGATGGCAAAGGGAAAATCAGATCCTGCACCACATTCAGCCCACGGATCACGGTCTGCAGAGATCTCCCTGAGCAGCTTTTACCTGCAGTAAAAAGAAAAACGGGTGATTTGAGTGAGCACTAACCAGTATTTTTCGATGATTTGTTCTGGACAGTAGACATTGTCAGGGGGGAGGGTGTCTCAGTTTATTTGAAAGCTGCTTCTAAAACATTGTAAGTGACCAGCAGTAGACTCAGCTGTAGGATGTGATATTCTGTGCTTATATAGCATAGTGTGAGGGATGCTTATTTGCTACAAATAATTTTCTTTTTATGTCCTTTAAACAGTAACTAGAATAATAGCTACTATACACAGTGAAGATGCAGAAATGCATAATGCAGTGCTCTTTCAGTGTCAGAAAATTGAGTGGAAAAAGGGTTTGTGCCATCAGATCTCTTAGTAATGTGTGGAAGAACAGACTATATTTTAACAAAATGAAGAACTTATGTAAAACGATAGTGCTTTGTGTTTTCATCCTAAATGTGAAACAGAATACGAGACCTTCATGAAACTTTCATCATGTTCCTTTTTGCAGGGCCTGTGTTCACAAACTCGTATGACAGTTCAGCCTTAAACTTTCTAAATCTTGCTTTCATTTGTACGAGTCAAAATTTTCAGTGGAAACATAATTCCATGAAAAACTCTTTAGATGACCTTGATAAAAAGTAGGGCACTTCTTTTTTGTTGTTGTTTTAACCTCATATACAGAATAATTATTCCTATCTATTTCTCCTAGTATTAAGTGCGGACACTGTACAAATGATTCGCCACAAAAAAAGCCCTGAAAGCCTCAAATCAAAGCAGATGGTAAAACTGTCTGCAAAACAAATTATTTATAAGATCAAGACAATAGTTGACAAATCCTGATGGGGTAAATTACTCTTCCCCTAATAAAAAAATCTTTAAAAAAATAATACATAGAATTAATTTTCCCATTTATCTACTGATTCATCATTATTCCCAAATGGAAGATAAGAAAAGTCTCCCTTTCCATGACGTCCCATAAATCTGTCAACTCCGTCCTGCGATGTGCCTGGCATCCCCCCAGAGGCGGGGGGGGGGGGGAAGATGAGCATCCTGCAAACTCTCAGGGCAGCAATATCCCCCTTCAGCCCCACCTCGGCAGTGTCCCAGGGTCCCTCCCGGCTCTGAGAGCTCTCTCATCCCATTTAAGCTTTACAACTTCACCACCTAGTGGAAGTCCAGGTACTTTCTTCACCCAAATACATCTCAGCTCTAGAGGAATTTTATACTCATGGCAATAGGTGAGTGGCAGTTTTACAGGCGAGAATAAAATACAGAGAATCACTGTGCCTGAATTTTTGTTATTTGTTTTAGTTTGCCACGCTATGGTGGCTTGAGATATTTGGTGAGAGTGTGCTGAGAAGTGGAAGAGAAACTCTAGAAAGAATGCAGTGCCAGGGGGACAATACAAAAAGCCAGTATGAGTAGAAACACAGAGCGTGATAGTATCACTTGCTAAGCCCAAATTATACTCCCGGGTGGTGTTTCTAAATGAGAATCCCTAAATGCAGGACCGGGGATGAGCAGACACCCTGGAAACTCTTGTTGGTCGTAGAATCAGGGCGAGTCTTCCCCTCCTCTCCTCCTCTTTTTGATGACCTGGTCCAGCATCAGCCGGATACCAGCAGCAAGGAAGCTTTTGACCCCGCTGGGCTCTGCTCAGCCAAGGCTGCACCAAGAGCTACGGCATTATCTTATGGGGTCCAAACCCAGAGCTCAGCGCAAACCCCATCACTCTGAACTTACAGGGAGTGGAGGTGGGAGGATATAAAAGAAGAGATGTTGTTGGATTTGATGCTTTCTTTAATCCTAAGTGTTTTGCATAGATTGCTATAGCTAAACTAGGGTACTTTTCCACACAAAACACCTTCTTCCACTTATTTTCCCTCTGGCTGCTTTGGTAAGGATGTAAAATGGTAATTCAACAGACACAAGCAAGTTCCTGGAGAACTGAAAATACTTTTAAAAAAACTCTTTAAATGAATACTTCATTTTAAGATCATACATAGTTGTATGATTGCTTTCTGGTATGTATTTACATACATATTCTTTCCTCATTTGTTTTCTAGTTTGGTTTTACTGAGTGTGTTTTTCTGATCACTTTACACCTTCTTGCTGTCTTTCTGATGGAATACTTTGGGAACCTGTTACTTCAAGATCTGCTCCATAAGAAAGGAGCAGCAGCTATAGAAAGGAGCTTTGCACCTGCACTCTCATCAAAAAGTGAGGGTTTTTGTGGTTGTTTGGATTTTGTATGTTTGTAATTTGAAAGCACTTGTAGCTCTTTTTAAAAATCTTCGTAACCAACAGATTGAATGACTCTGCTTTAAGTGCTGATAAACTGTCTGTCGATGTTTAGGTGAAAAGAACCAAAATTGCTAGACCGACCTTTATCAATTCAAAGGCATCAGAGTTTAAAAGACACATTTCCTTAAGCAGAAATCAAACAGCTGCTAAGTGCGACGCACTTTCTTCCTCCCTGTGAACTGAAGCCTGTGCAGCTGGATAACCACTGCCACCCGCCTTTTGGGGCAGTGACAAAGGACCACTCAGCTTTTCTCACGCTCACAGGTGCTACCTCGACCCTAAGGAACCAGTGGGGCTCCCGGGGAAGAAAGATGAGCTCGGAGCTGAGGTGGAAGTTGGCTAGATGGCAGCAGAGCCCCAGCCAGCAGCAGCAGTGGCTGCATGGCAAGCATCTTCCCGGGGAGACGATTCCCAAGGGACACACAACTCAGGTGCTAGAGGGAGAAACGTCAGGAAAACTGAACTATCTGAAATTTGATACATTTGGGTACAGGGACAACCAATTTGGCTTCTGTTCCAGTTCAACATAAATTCCCAGCTCTCACCGGTTATTGATGACAGCAAAGCTGGAGAAGTTGCATGGCAGCGAGGGAAAGAAAACAAATGGAAAGTCTTTATATTGGAAATTATGTTTTACTCATACATCTACAAGACGAATCCCATTTAAATTTTTCATGGCCCTTTACGGAAAAGCAGATTAATGGACTATATCCTTGGACTGACAGTCATAGACAGGCAAAACACAGCCAAACTGTCGTGGTTTAACCCCAGCCAGCAACTAAGCACCCCGCAGCCGCTCACTCACTCCCCCGGGGTGGGATGGGAGAGAGAATCTGAAGGGTAAAAGTGAGGAAACTCATGGGTTGAGATAAAGACAGATAATAGGTAAAGCAAACAGCACTCAAGAAAGCAAAGCAAAATAAGGAATTCTTTCACTATTTTCCGTCGGCAAGTGGGTGTTCAGCAATCTTCAGGAAAGCAGGGCTCCATCGCGTGTAATGGTTACTTGGGAAGACAAATGCCATAACTTCAAACATTCCCCCCTTCCTTCTTCTTCCCCCAGTTTTTATTGCTGAGCGTGATATCACATGGTATGGAACACCCCTTTGGTCAGTTGGGGTCAGCTGTCCTGGCTGTGTCCCTTCCCAGCTTCTTGTGGACTCACAGCCTACTCGCTGGTGGGGTGAAGTGAGGAGCAGAAAAGGCCTTGACTCTGTGTAAGCCCTGCTCAGCGATAACGAAAACATCCCTGTATTATCAATGATGTTTTCAGCAAAAATCCAAAACATAGCCCTTTACTAGCTACTATGAAGAGAATTAACTCTGTTCCAGCCAAAACCAGCACACAAACCCAACTGGGATTCTCTGCGTGACTCTGAGTCGCTATGGAAACATGGGAAGATCCTGGATCTTTTCCCTTCCCAGCTCTCACCTTCAGTTCCCAGCTCTTTGTCAAGCACTTCGACATGCTGAGTTACCGGCATTACACAAGAGACAGTGAGTAATTGCAATAGACTTGATGGTCTTTAATGAGACATAATCTGTTCAGCAGTGAAAATGAATCTACCTGATCTACAACTTCAACTTTAATGATTTGTAGAACCAAGTTAGCCCAGCAAATCCATTCTGGTCCACTTTTGTTTGCTCCTGTGGCGAATAAATCACTCGGTAAAGGTGTGATCAAAAATCAAAAAACAAAAGAGAGTTTGAGGGTTAAGTGAAACACTTCACTTAACATCGTTATGAGGCAGTATCTGAGATCACATGAAGTTTCTACTTCGACATGGCCATAAAATCCCAAACAGTTTTTAAGAAAAAAATTTTGCTTAAATTTCCAAAATCCTCAAAGTACTGAATAAGTATCTGGGAAGGAAAACAGAATTATATTCTGGGTGTGAAATTAAGTGCTCTGTCGTCAACTGCATACAGATTACATAGGTCCCAAAAGTTGATTACAACTTAGAGTGGTGGCTCAAGTTTTATTACAGGGCTGAGGAACACTATTTAAGAACAGAATTTCTTTTTAAGATGTGGATTAAGCTCATATATTTTTATGATCCTGTTCATATGTAAGTTGTAGTTGTGTTGATGAAGGCATGAAAATGTAAGGATAAAAGAGAGGTATGATTTGCAGGGAGAAACATCTTTTATTAGATCAAACAGACAAGTTTTCAAGCACAACAGCTCTTCTTTAAATATGTAGTTCTTGTTGGTTCTTCTTAAATATTGCAGTGTGGTATTAGAGTTAGCATTAACAGCTGTTTCTCTGTGTATAACCTCAAATCATCTCGTTGCATCTCTCCACCTCCCCTGTGTTAGCCGTGTCTATGATAAGCAAATGCACTGATAGCTAGAGGTGGAGAAAGTTTCCTGATAAACAAACTTGTCTGTCCATGAATATTCACACATATGCCACTGCCTTTAATGGAAACACCATTTTAAAAACACCTTTGTTCTTCTTTAGGCACTCTGCATGTTGAGATGCATTTTTAGATGCAGGTGCCAAAGTATTTAAATAAAAAATGCAGAGAGATATAATGACTGACCTTTGGTCAATAAGCACAGAGGATGACAGATATGGTCACGCAAATCAGAACCCCCCCCCCCAAGATAATATGTCTCTGAGCTCTGACAGATCTCAGGTTCATTTAGGATTATGCAGCATTTCTGACAAGTGAAAGCTAGAGTATTTATGTGATTTGAGATTCTTGTAATGCAACCAGCTAGGAAATATATAAGGCTATTTATATATGCCTACAAAAACCATCAGAGGATAAAAGTCAAGGAGCCTTAAGAACTGACTAAGAGAGATTTAGCCATCACCAGTACAGACAGGATTCAGATCTGGGTGGGCACCGGGCTTTGTACTGCACTGCAAGTTACTAACTTACTGAGAACAAAATTGCTTTGCTATTTTTAAACAGTGCTGCCTTTTGCCAACTGTTTAATCTATTAGACTCTGATTTTCTCCTTGTGGAGCTTTAAATACTGGGAGTTTTGTTAAAGATAAGACCAGTAAAGATAATGTTTAAACTTATTATTTTAATATATGAAAACACATAGGTATTCCCTACTGGGCTTTCCTATTGGGTATAACATTTGTATGTCACCAAAAATAATCAAACTGCATTATTTTAGTCAAAGAATAGGAACAGATAATGTAACAAAAGTACAAGGAGCCAAACCTTCTCTTATGTCAAGATATTTAGATTTGACTTAAACCAAGTCAATAGGGATGCATTTGACAATGTTTTCAAACAACCCAGTAAACTCCAATTTAATACGAATAAAGCCACTGGGATCAAAAGTGGTGAAGGGGAGGTTAAGTATTTGGAATAGACCTTGCTACGTTGAGAACAACTGCCCATTCATTTAAAATCAGTATAAAAACAGTGGGTCCAGGTGTAATTCCATTTGCTTTGGAATAACTCCACTGAGGTCAACAGAGTGATACCAATATTAAAAAAGGGACAAGAGATCAGGGTGTCATTCTCTTTGTTCTCTCTGTTCTCTGTTCTCTTTGAAACACTCTTCTACCATTCTACCTGTAAGCAAGATAAACTGCATTTTTTTGTAAAGGAATTTAAAACGTTTTAAAGATTTTTGTGTACTATTAAGCATGAACAAAGTAAACCAATACTAAACAATATTAACCTTGCAGACTGGAGTAGTTTTAAGACACATATGAGGGAAATAGTACTTTCTCCTTGGAAGAATTTTCATAATTTAGACCTGGTGTTTCTAATGTAAAAGTTTTGGGGTTGATTTATTTTTCTTTTAGACGTGCAAAAATAACTTCATTTTGCCTTCAGATGACATTCCTGCACTTTCACATAACGATGGCCCTTCTGAAATGATCTTTGGAGCAGTCAAACCATGCAAACAAGCAACAATCTGCTTCTGAATTGTTCACCTTGTCTAACCACGGATGGTTACATCCACAAAGGCTTACAGAAGGGTGCTAGAGCAGCTTCATTTTTAACAGAGCTTAATGATCACTTCATACAGAACTGATGGCAGGAAGAGAGTGATTTGTTAAAGTGAGATGAGCCGCCCTGAAGTACTCACCAAACAGATGGAATTTGTGTGTGTTTGAAATCTTCAGGATGAGGTAAGTTTATCTGAAGAGCAAAGACTGATTTGCCAATTTACCTCAACATCTAATAGAAACACAATCAAGGTAGAGAAAAGTGAACTCAAGCCCTCTTGTAAAAAGGCACTAATCATTAGCAGCAGTTATCTGTTGTATGAATAATTCATAGATTCACAGGATTTTTGCATTAAAAATAAGTACATTGCTTCTCTTCTCCCCTCTCCAAGATTTTCCTGTATCCTTTTCTTTATTTCCTCTAAAGACTGCAGAGCTCACTCAAGTAAGCCTGACAGTGACATCCCAGAAAAGCAGTCAGCAGTATTTGGGAAGGCAGAGTGGCAGACAAACCTCAGTGCCATTACACAGCCTGGAAGTGGGCCATTGAGTGCTATACAGAGGATAAAGCCAATTGTAAAGCCTAAGCCAGCATCCAAAAGGTCAGGAAGAAATCACTCTTGTGTTAAGAAGCGTGAAATTATTGAGGATATTTTATGACCATTGGAATCCTCCAGAGCTAGAAAATGTAACAACAACAACAAAAAATCTCTGGTGGGTTCATCTTCCAGAGCAATTTTTTCTCTCTACATAAAAAGGTATAATACCACTTTGCAACATCATATAAATATTTACTTGGTGCTCAGAATCAGCCCTTGATTAGCATGCATATAGTCCCTTAACGTAAGCAATGAATTTAACTCTCCATGTAGTTCATCAGCAACAAAAACAATCTTTGAAATATTCTCAGATGCAGAAAAATACATTTAAAATGCAACTACAAAATGACTGTAATGAGCAGGAGGACTGGAGATAAAGCTTCTAAATTATACTGCTCAGCCTCATTTCCTTTTCACAACACACACAGAGAATTTATAATTCACACAGTAACCATAAGAGAAATAAATTTCATTTTAAAAGCAATTTCCTATCACTAGCATTTTCATGTATAAAATAACTGATATTAAGAAAGAAAATTGCATTTGTGAAAGCTGGACTCTGCTATCAAAATGCCTCAAGACTTATGAGAACTCCCACAAGAAAGAGATTTTATAGAGGTCCCACCTTTGGTAGTGTTTTCATCTGGAGCGCCAATAAATTTTTGAGAAATACCATTCTCATCACACAGTGCTATGTTTCTCTTTTTGATGCCTCATTTAAAGAAAATTTATGAAAACACAACTTCTCTGAGCAAATCAATCGCAACTCTGTCTAGTCAATTAAAATCCCTTCAACTGTAACCTCTCTTTTAATCGATATACAACAAGTGGAAATAACAATTTGTTTGGATGCCACTGAACCATAAAGTTTATTTTCCAAGCAAGCATTTTGCTGTAAGTAGAATGCATGCGTCAGAGGTCAGCTCCTTTAAAAACAATTTACTTATTTCCTTCTTTCTGTCCGTAAGTGGAATAGCATTTATTCCATTAGTGAGGGCAATCTACAAATGAAACAGGAGGAATTACTCCTCTGATTGCAAACCACGTGACTGTTAATGCCACTCTTTCTGCCCAAGCTCAGTCCTGTGATCACACTTACTACTAATGCACTGAGGATCCCATTAGCTCACGGTCATATTCAGCACCCACTTCTCTTCCATCATGCAAGAGCATGTCCAAATTCCCTCCTGGAAGTGGAGTGGACATCTGTGTGTGTAGAAGACTCCACCACCTGAAGAAGTTTGTCTTAGTCACTTCAGTGTGAAGGGGAGAAAAAGGCTAAATAAAAGTGAGTTGGGTTCTCAGCTGCATCCCTGACTTAGTCTAAGCCATTGACCTCAATAGGCACGTATATGTTTACTCAATCTGGGGCTCTAGCTTGTGATTTATAAGCACGAACAAAATTGTCCCAACAGCTTTTTATTCAAAATTGTAGATTGTGCAACTCAGTTCTGCAAACATGCTAATGAACTACACAATCCCTGAAGAATATATTTATGAATTCACTGCCTTTGCTAAAAAGTGACTAATTTTTCATACACTGTAAACTGACCAGATGTTTTGGTCCAGCTGCACAACCCCTCAATTTGGGAGCAGGCTGCCATCAGCCTTTTGATCATTTCCCTGAGAAAACCATCTGCTCTCTGTTTTCCCCTTCTTCTGCTCTTTGTCTCCACAGGCTTCCCCGAAGGCTTCCCTCAGCACGGTGTTATTTTGAGCCTTGAATCTAAGGAGGATATATGGTAATTTCATCTACTCTTCAAAACTGGTCAGGCAGGATCTGTTTTCCCTGATGTAACTTCATAAAAGCCACAGGGATGTCTTTGCAAAGAGCCATGCAAACATCTGTGCTTTCTCTCCTGCTTTTCCTACTTCCATGCCTCAAAGTTGTGTGCACATCTATACCCACAGGACCCCCAGAGACACAAAATGAGAACCGGCATATTATGGTGAACTGAACTCAACAACACCAAAGGGGACAGCCCAACGCTGCCCATTAGTTAACTAAATTAGAATCAGATCAGTTACTGGACTTAAAATCGCTCTGATTTTGCCTCTCCAGAGGCTGATGGCTGTGGAAACACACTCTTGAGAAGCCCCCTCTTGTCAGAATTTGTTTCGTTCTCATCTGAAAAAGCCTTGATGAGCTTGCAAGCCAAATTTCAGTGAATGAACTACGAAGTCCACTCAGCTCCCAAAGGGTAACTAAATGGATGAGAGTTGAGAAATCATTCAGCAGGGGAGGTTTTGGCAATACATGAAATCTAATTGCTTGTCTGTGTTACACAGCAGCTTCATTATTTCAATAAGTAACTGGCATGCCTCTGAGGGGTGCGAGGGATATATCTATATAAAATTGGTAAATAGCTGTCTGAAGAAAACTCACATAAAAAGATGCACAAAGCGTTCCCACAAAACCTCTCCCTGCTATTTATAGAGATCTTTATTGTGTCCACCATTTTTACTGTGATCTGTGGAGACGAAGATAAGCTGAGTGCTATTTTAACCAAAAGCAGGAGGAAAGTAAGGTGACTGCTGGAATTCCTGAGCAGGCTTCTGGATGATGATCGGGAAACATTGCTGACCCAGCTGCTCTGAACTCTGCAGGGAGCCTCGTACAAGTTTACAGTGGGACTTCTGCAGCAAGATCCTGATCCCACCAGCAGTAATGGGAATTTTTGCAACTCACTTCAGAGAAACCAACTACAATGGGAGGGTTGGTGCAGATTTGACACATTCAGGAAAGCTCCTTTTCACATGTCCCACTAGCAAGTCTCAGTGCTTGATTTAAGGAGTTTCGTTTTAAATCAGAGACATAACAATCATCACCATGTGCAGAAACAAATTTTATCAAAGGGATCATCTGAACAAAATATGAAAGGCAAAGAAGAAAATCCTTAAACCACTCAACTGAAAGTCCAAAAATCTCACTAGCACAAGTTCCACCTACTGCCTTCTGCATCATTCTTGGTTTCTTTTCAACCTCTCGCTCATCTGCCTCATCCTTGAAAACTGTAATCAGCCTTTTGGCCACAGCTCAGTCTTTTACTGCCATTGTTGACAAAGTTACACCCATATTGATTTATTTTTTTTTTAATTAGCATGGAGTGCACGAGGAGGAATGAAATTAGGTTGTTCAGTTTCATTACACTCACGGCATTGTGTGATCCAAGTGTCAATAAATTATCATTCTTTTTATTAAACAACAACAACAACTCTCTTTATTATCTAAATTACAAAAGGCTGCATCACTTGGTTGCAAAAGAGAACTTGCACATTAATAAAGGGATGTAACAGCAATCTCTCAGCAAGGTTGAATAGGAAAATGTTAATCATCTCCTCATAAAGCATTACTCTTGGCATATTTTCTTTCAATCTTAGAATGAGCTATTCACATTTGACCTCCTCAACAACACAAGTTTAAAGAACTGGTAATCTCATGTGACAGAGCAATCCATTTGTAAATAGTTTATTAAAATAATGTAGATATATACTAATTGAAAGTTACATAAAGTCACTGTCTATGACTGCCTTAGATGAATTTGAAACAAAACAACTCATCAAGCCACTGTGTTTTATGGATATTTTTGCCTGCTGAAGTGGTGCCCAAATTCAACTGCTGGTAAACACAATGATCCTATCATAAACTCTGGCATTCCAGTATGAAATGAAAGAAAGTTAGAAAATACCAGCCAGTAATTCCTTCACCAAGGGCTTCCTCCTTGCTCCCACCAAAATGCCAGGTGAGTTCTGGGGGAGCCAGACTATCTTGAGAGAGTAGGATTGGTACCTACGAATTGGTGCTGATTCATGCCTTGGATCATGGGCATGGACTCTACACTTGCAGAGGGAAGGGCTTTGAACTGAGGAAGCAGAAGAGTTAAGAGGGACAATGAAAAGAGAACGGGTGGGAACCATAAGCAAGTCTCAAAGAGCCATGAGAACTGGGTCTAGCCAAAAGTGAGACCCTATTTACACAGGACACTATTACCTTAAGCCACTATACGGTTTTCTTTCTGATGGCACAGGGTTGGATGTTTTTAGACTGTGTGATGCAGAGCCAGTTATCTTGATTTTAAATCAGGACACTACTATTGAAAGCTGCCTGTGAAACAATCCTGCAGACAACACTTCTGCATTTCTTACCGGAAAACACAGCCTCTTTGCCCTGCAGCCAAAGTGATACTGTAAGTATCTTCTGGGGGTCGGTGTACATGACTTCCCTGTTTCCCGAGATTCAGAATACCAGGGTGCCATTTCATAGATGAACAAAGCTCTTTCTTTACTAGCTAAATAAATAGTTTCCCATATAATTCTTTGCAATGTTAGATCCATTTTTATTTAGAAGATGGTGCAAAGGTCAGTATACTTTTCAGAATCAAATGCACATATTACTTGGTGCAATATAACAAATCAAAGGTCAACTAACATTCACATATTTATATTACTTTGAAAAACATCTCTATTTCCAGTATCAGTATTGAAATAATATACTTCAAAATGAGTTTACATATTTCTTTTCTTTAAAGAATTGTGTTAAATTAATTATGTTTTATGTAAACAACATTTTAAAAATTAATTACAAATAAGGTGAAAGAGAAATAGAATTAACCAGCTCGTTGGGAGTGGAATTGTCCCTGGAATAGGGCTTTAAGAAATCAAAAATGACATAATAGATTAATAATGCCTGTTATAAATGAGTTTCCATTTTCTCAGTAACATATGATTAATCAACATAATTACAAGTCCTACTATGAGTAATGTAGAAGTTTAATTTGTATAGGCTTGGTGATGAAGTAAGTCAAATGAGTCTTTCACCTTTGTTCAAAGCTTTTTGTTTCAGACACGGGGTTAAATATGATTGTCTCATTCTATTCTCTCTTGGGGTACATCAAAAAAAATACCAATAGATTTGGAAAAGTTACTGGTACCTACTCGGGAGAAGTACTCAGGGGGAGCTGTGTATGGGAAGATTGTAAAAGATCAGGCCAGGACTGCTACTGGCATTCATTTGTAGATATAAAATGTAGAAGTCAAAAATAAAAACTGTTTCAGAGTAAATCATTAATCAGAGAAAGAATATTGAAAGATTTTTTTTAAACCTATCCTCAAATAGACTGTACAGAAATTAATCTGTCTGTGAGGGTATTACACCAGAGTGGGGTAGAATTGCATATCCTAATGAAGACAAACATCTCCAGTTAGAAAGATGATTATTCCAAAAGTATACCTAGGGTATCACAAATGTTGTTACAGCCATTCAGGAGTCATGAGGCATTTCCTATAGTTTCACAAAAACTTTAAATCCATGTGGAAGACAGGACTACGCCCCTAACTCCATTTGGAAATGTGGTATTCAAAAAGACACCCTGGGAAGAGTTCATTCTGTTTCAGATACTGCAGAAATTGTAGTTTTGTCCAACAGAGAAGCATATAACTGCTATAAACATGTGATAAATGTTTATTCTCTAAGTATCTATGTCCAGACATTAATGCAGATACTTACCCCTCATCTAGAGCTGTAGCTTTCAAAAAATAACATGTATTACTGAACAGTGAGTTAATCTTTAAAAGCTGCCTCATAAGACTGGATGAACCTTCCTTCCTGTCTTGCATTGATATATTTAAAACGAGGCTGCATTCAGTATGGCTAATTTTCTTCAGGAAAAAAAAAAAAAAGCTTAATTGGCAAGAGCAGGAACAGAGATCTTGCAATGCTTTGCCTTCTCAGTGCTTGCTATGTGAGGCCACTGGTGGCACTGGCACCAAAGGTAGGAAAGCACATGCATATGTATGCGCACACACACACACACACACAAGTGTATTGGAAGTGACTTGGGAAAAAACCAGGAAACCTGCATGGAAAATTATTAGGAGGGAAAAAATTCAAAGCCAACATTTTCTGTCAAAGCCAAGAAAGTACCTCTCTGTTCCAGCAGGCTACTGTGCTACTGTGTTTAAACTCCAGGCTTTCCGGTTGGAGCAAGCAGCCCATGATGCTCAGCATCTTCCTTCTGTGGGACAGGAGAGTGTGGACGTGAGGAATGACAGCTCTTGTCAGCAGCGCAGCAGCACTTCCAAATGGCAATACTGGCTGAAGTTTCATTACCCCTTTCCTTTTCTGAAGAAAATCTGTTTTAGGAGAACATTGGAGGAAAGACAAACCCCAAAGTGGAAATATTTCAGGGGAAAATAATTTGCTGAACAATTGCTTCCTACATAAAAGCTGATGTTTTTCAACCACTCCGAATATATCTGGTGGCGAGTGAGTTTATAACGTCCATTCAGCTGGGCACTAGTAAGTCAGGAGCTGCATTATCAGAAAGGCAGGTCTTACAGGCTCGTACCACAGCATGGACAGGTAACATAATTCAGAAACTGTGATGATCCAAAATCCCCGAACAAGTCCCACAGTGTCATCCTTAGAAAATAAGAGATATCTCTCATCTCAATACTTTATTAAATTTAGTATACAGCAACATACATCAGACGCAGATTTATAAAAAGACAAAGAGCTCCCTGCAGATTAAGATAAATTCATCTAAGAGGAAAAAAAATAATTTTTTTCATGTTCAGGCATAAAATCTGATAAAACTTCAGGCTTTACAGATTTGTAATTGGTTGAGAAAACACCTGTAAAGCAGCCATGCTGTTCATATCCAAAGGAAGAAAGTTAACTACTGAAATACACTCAGCAACTTGACTACATTAAAGCACTACCAGATCTGTTGTAATTAATTTTTCTTGTCATTTAATAAGGAAAACAAAGCTATATTAAAATAAGTTTCATCAAAGTTCATGAATTAAAATGCTGTGCATTCTAAACAGTCTGTGGTTTGAAATCTTTCTGTAATAAATAACAAGGAATGTGCTTGCACTTACTGTGTTTGGGCCAGCATAATTGCTATAAAGATAATTACAGCAATTTTCCTCTTGCATGAGATCAGTTGATGAAGAGGAATAACAAAAACCTTTTCTTCTCTTTGTAGTTCAACACACACAAAACAATAGCATTGAAATTCAAATCAAATGGGCAGATGCAACCTTTATGGGAGGATCAACTGATAATACATGATATTTTTTTAAATAGCTGTAGTAAGTGTTTATGGTAGATTGAAGTCCAGCGGGACTGGAAAGGTACATAAATGTTTATTTCTAGCTACTGTCTGCATTTTGATTTTATAGGGATTTCAGATGAGATTGAGCAGAGAGAAACAGTTGTCCTAGTTAGTTTTTCTTCAGACTGGTGGAATACAGATTCACATTGCTGCTATTTCACGCCTACCTATTCTCAAGAGTAAAAAAAAGTCTCACATTAAACTCCAGACCAACTGGCTGGCATGCTCTTGTGCCATCTGCATTAAAACTTAGCAAGGGAAAAACTAAACGTGTAGTCCAAATACTACTACTTGGCAGGGAGTCAGCGGTGGATGGTTGTAGGGGGAAGGGATATTCTGGTAGTGAGGAGAATTACCTGGACTCCAAACACTAGAAACTTTCCAAGCTGGGATATTATGAGAAACCAAATAACCTTTTGGAAGGAGCCTTCAGTGGGCCCCATTACACTTATTGTTCCTGCTCTGAATCAGCAGTGATCAGCACTCGGAGCACCCAGCTTCCTACAGAGCTGCTTGGCAGAGGAAATACCTGTTTAGAGGTATTATTACAAAAATCTGTGATGTCTTGAAAAGGAAACACTTCTTCAGGCAGCATTTTTGCACACAAAGGCTTCAAAGTGGCATTTCAGGAACCCACGGTTATGTTTGAAGAGCCCAGTGGGGATCACCAAGGCTTTTCTAATGGGGCGTGGGTCCTGAACCAAAGCCAGCTTGGACAGATGAAAAGTTTTGCAGTGATTTCAGCAAATACTGAATCAGACTTACTGGGTTCAGGTACCAATTCCTCACAGCTGGGAAGCAACGAGGTGAATACATTTGCAAGCAGTTGTCCAAGGAGTACAACCACCTGGACGGTGGGAAGCCGGGAAAATAAGACTATTATTGCTATGTTTTAGTTACGTGGGCTCAAGTAACACAGAAAGAACCAAGAACTTCTCTCCTGGAAGTTATGCCAGTGCAGCTCACAGGATCTCACCTGTTCCAGATTTCCTTGGGATCCTCAGCTGCTCACCACCATGGCACACATGGTGACTACATTTTCGCCCTGTCAGTACCAGCTAACGTAGGTAAGCACCAAGGGCAGGCAAAATGGCAGATCATAGCTGCTCTTATTTCCAA
>JAOXNO010000052.1:50605609-50616092 GCA_028565335.1 Limnodromus scolopaceus
GGTCTCATCTATCACTAATAAAATGTGCTACATTCTGAAAGCATTGTCATTTTCCAAACAAAGAGTGAACTCTTCCACCTCCTCTAGGTGAAAACAATTAACAAAACCAGAAGGCTAATGATATGCAAATTGCCTCATGGAAGAGTGGTTAATTTGCAATTCTTTCTCAAAACACCTTTGTTAAAGAGATCTAGAAAACAAGGTCTTCCCCTACTGTACAGTTTTTGGAGAAACACGTCTTCTTCTTGTGCATACTAATATTCCTCCTACTATCTCTGGAACACTTCCACTGCAAAGCTGCTTTCCAACTGAGTGATTTAATGATTATTTCAATGCAAAATAGAATGTCCTCCTTTTTGAAAATATCTTCAGAATTTATCAAGAAATCTTCAGAATTTATCAAGAAACCTTCAGACATGACGGTCAGACCACTCTGCCCAATGAAATTACACTCCACAGCAGAACACGTTTTGCAGCATAAGGTTAAAGGGCTGCACAGAAAACCTTGTTTCAGCAACAAGTTACAGTGGCATGTCAGGGGTGCCAGAAGAAGAAATGTTTAAATAGAAGCTATTTGATGGCATCGCTGCTACAGCTAAAAAGCATCTTTTAATGCCATCTGCACTCCCTTCTGAAATCTGCATTGTCTTATCCTCTTGAAGTGAAAGCCACTAACAACTCTGAAGAGCAAATCATAAATGCATTTTGTGGTGGTCCAAGGAGCAGCTGGGTCTTTGAAACCTGCACTCAGCAGCCCTTCCAAAAGGTGTAGCTATGCTGATCCAAAAGTGAAGGCTGATTTTTTTAAATGTAGCATCCTTGCTCTGTGTCTCTTTTTATCACCACTTATGAATGTCCTGACAATCATATTTAATTATGAAAGAAGAGGAACAAGAGCTGGTTTATTTGTCCTCCTTTCCTTCATTTCAAACACTGCAGGACAAAGTTCCAAGTGATCACTCTTCTCCAGTGTGTGAAAAAAACCAAAACACAAAAACAGAAGAAAAGTAAAAAGCACACACTCAACACCAGCATGAACTGTCTATGTACTAGTTCCTTCAATATTTTATACTAACTAGTCCCTTCTATTGCATATTCTTGGAAAAAAAAATGAAACCTTAGTTCTGCAGTACATAATACTGAAAAACTAGGGTTCCATGGGCTCTACCTGTATCAAATATTCACTATGGCCACAGATATGAACTATGAAATACCAGCCCTGGGCAACATGGGAGACAGAAGTTTAACTGCAGATGCATTTGCTAGAAAAGGCAGCGCGAGAAATCTCCCCAGACAGCATCATCTAAGCCGACCGTTGTGGGGAGTCCAGTTTGCAGTGAATTCCCAGCAGTTAATCACCAACATTCCCTGTTTGCCTTAGAAACTTCCTATTCTGTGTGCATGTCTACTTGGAAGCGTGTATATGCAAACCTGCACGTGTCAAAGAACGGACCTTCCCGCCTGTGCTGCAGTAAGAAGGTGCCCACCTTCACCTCGTTGCAAAGGTCTCCCTGGAGCAGAACCCGCTGCACCAGTACTCTCTGCAGACTTGGTGTAACGCGATGTTCGTCACATCCTCTGCTCCTCTGCGTGCGTTAATGGTGCCGTGCTTTGCTGGAAAGAACACCCTGTTCCACTCCGCGTGATTTGCCTTTGCCAGTAACTGGTGCTAGTCTTTTTATGTAGCTGTCTGCGCGTCCTGCAAAACATTGGGGGATTTTGGAGGCACTACGAAAGTGTTTAAAGCCCATTTTACAATCCTGCTGGTGCCATCTACTGCTGAATTTCGGCTCTAACCGCGTATGCTTTCCGAAGAGCAGATGGGGGTCCTACCTGCTCCTGAGATCAATGTAACTGCCCCTCTGTATCATTTTTAGCTCTCCAACAGAACTGCAGCACAAATTGCACTTATGCACCCTGCTACCTGGCAGAAGATAAAAGCGTTGCTCATAGCTAAGTAACTAAAGCAGGCAAAAGTCTTCCAGATGTGAAAATACCAATTCAGCAAAACAACGCTGATGGAAGATTTGCCCGCAGAGCAGCCCTGTAAAACTGTTTCTTCCCTCTCTAGGATGTCAGCACACTTCCTGCGCTTTTCTTGGTGTTCCTAATCTGCTAAAAATCTCAGTTTTGAGAGATCATTTTTTTCACAGCCAACCAAAATGATGGGTCTCCTCTGAGTCAGGTCTCCTCTGAGTCAGGTCTCTGCACTCCGGTCATCGCAACATCCCCCCGTGTGTGCAAGAGACAGTACGGTTCCACTCAGCCAACCTGGTGAGGTTCAGCTACTGGACTCTGGCCCAGGACAGCAAGGGGTCAGTGCTGGGGCCCGGGACAAGAGATGGGCACCTATAGAACTCATTGTGCTATCACACCTGAGGCTGAACAAGAGACACAAAATACACCCACCATGAACCAAGGCATAGGCAGTTCCCGAGGCAGCTCCCTCTGCTCCCGAGCATTTGCAGCATAAGCCAGAAGGGCTTACGTACAGCCTGACTGTCCTCCCAACTAAATGTGCTCCCCATCTCACAGTTCACAGCGAGAAGCTGTCAGAATATGAGGCAAATTCGGTCCTAGCTGCTTCTAGACTTTTATAGCACCTGTAGTTCCCAGGGAAGAACACAATCCTTCATGCAATGGATTGGAGGGGAAAAGAATTGCATTCACAACACAAATCCATCTATTACTCTACAAGGAGCGAAACAGTGCCCGTAGTGAATCTGTTTTGTGAGACAGGAACACAGGAAGACCAGTGGGGTGAAACCAGAATTATTTCACCCTTCTGCCTATTAAATTTGGAGTCTGTCTTTGGGTGTTTTGGATGGAGCACAGTATAGAGAACCAGATGGAGCTTTGATTGTTTTATGAACAAGATTATCTAACACGGCTGCTTAAAATAGCAGGGAACAAGATTAGGCCTACTGGGCTGGAAGACCTCACATCTCATGTATAACTAGAAATGGCTTTATAAGCCTTCTTCTTGAATGTAAACGTTCCTGTTTGCTTTCAATCCTCTATGCTCTAATAATCTTTCCTCATATAAATAGAAACATGCCACCCCCCAAGAAATACAGTTCCTGAGGCCTCAATATGCACTAAAAGGACTGATCCAAACTCACCTGAAGTGAAAAGCCTTCTCCACTGAGAGCTGCTGAAACACTTGCACCGTTCAACAGCACAACTGCCCCAAGTTCTTCAGACCGGCTGGAAGTTAATCGCCAACGATGTTTACAGTGATTTTTTTTGAAAACGAAGCCCTTAATAGCTCTCACTGGAGAGACAGAGCATCATACTTTTTCATACCCTGTTTGCCTGTGTTTATGCCTACACTTTGCAAGAGAAAGAGAGCGAAGTATGAAGAGCTGTCTGACAGGCCAGCACGCTTGGAGGTGCAGACAGGAAAGAGTGCTTTGATCTAGCACCTTTCTAGAGTGAGACAGGCAGGAGCATAGGCAGGGCCTTAACCCAGCTGAAATTCCCAGGCTGCTTCATTTTGGGTTTTGTTCAGCAGTCTCAACCTTCCATCCTCACCCTCAGCTGCTGGCTGTTTCTCCTTATCTGTTCCCACCAGCAAAGGGAGCTGAGACACCATGGCTCTAATGCCACGAATATGTACTGCAAATACTTGTATCTTATACATTTAAATAATCTTGCTTTGCCCGGGGCTGTGCAAACACTGCCTTAGACAACAAGCAAGTGAAATGGGAACAGTCGAAATAAATTATCTGTTGTTGACAAAGCCACCCACCATGGGCTGGTTCAGGTGGGCTGAATGATGTTGAGAACATAATTGTCTATAAAACTAAACATCAGATAATTGAGGCTGCTTAAATTAATTTCAGAACAACAAAAAAGATCAGCTTCCAAACAAAATCCCTGTGTTTTCAATAACAATTTTGCAGCTGATACACCCTCTAGTGGCAAACAGCCTTTTCTCTTATTGTAGTATCAAACCAGATGTGAGCTTTCCCTTTTTTCTACAAACACCTCTCTGCCCCTGGGGATCAGGGTTACACCATTCAAGGAGGAACTCCTAATGTGCTGTAGTTCACATATTGCTTTTGTTATACTGCTCTAGATTAGTTTTGCTAGCGAATATCAACAAAAAGGCAAGCAGGCAACTTGGAGCAGAAGGCTCAGACCCAAAAAGAAATGAAAAAGGATTATTTTGCTGCACCGCACTGTAGTTATTCCAGCCCAATGGTAAGTAGCCCAGTAGGAGCCTTTTAACTAAGATGTGCAATGTATTAAACTTGATCTCACTTTTAGATCTCCTGAACTATGCAAGAGCTGTACTTACTATTCTGTAATGGCACAGTCAAGCGCCGAAGCAAAGGCAAACATCACAGCCAGCTCATTTAGCTCAAACAAAACCCAAACTTGCAGCCAGAACTCTGCTTCCTCCCCATCTGACCTAAATCTGTATGCTGTGGCACCTCTCCTGAAGCAAGTCATGCTTGCTGTTAGAAGGACGAGATCATCGCTTTTAGAAGGCAATGAGAGTCTTTGATACTGTCACCGCTACCAGCATTCCTCTCCAAATGAATAGCCCAAATCTCCAGGCTAATAGCACTAATGTTTGCAAGAGTCTAACCCTTTTGTGAGTTTAAGGCTTCATCTGCCACTTGGGACTTTTTCCTTCCCTTTCTATCATGTCCATACCATATTTCATACAAGAATGTTTATAAATTATTTTCTAATGGAAGCCTATGAGATGGTTTTATGGAGCAATCTGTTTGTTCTAGGCTCCATACATCAATCCTAGAAAGACAGTCTTTGTAGGGACAGTGGAAAAGCCATTTTCTAAAGGTAGGTGTTGTTTCTCACAGAGTCTTCAACCCTAGAGAAGTCCCTCAAAAACATTCTTTTACTGACTCCACAGCTTTCTCAACAGAAAAAGCTCACACCAGAAATGAGCACAGTACATCCAACTACAGCTAGTCCCCACTTTCTTGCTTAGGCAGACATCTCCCCTGCAGCCTTCATCTTATCCCCGTCCCTCTGAGGGCACAGCTGACCCTGCTTCTGGCTTCCTGGACAACCAAACAAATAGATCCTCAGGGTGATAGTTTCCCAAAGCATCTGTTGCGACCCCTTAAAAAAATCTAAGCCCCTGGAAGTCTGATGGTGCAGTTATATCTGGGAAACGTCTCCAGAAACCTTTATATAGTGGGATCTTTATATATCAGGGAGGTAGTTTGTAACCTCAACATCCAGCTTGACCAGGGGCATCATACAGCCAGTCTGCTTAGCATAAAGCTACCCAGGGCTACCTAGGAAGAAATGAGATGTGCAGGGATGAATCTGAAATGCTACAGGATTTTGAAAAAGAAAAAAATAGTAATTTTTACTCTGTCAGCAGAGTAAAGTAAGTTTCACTGTCATATCCAAGCTTTGGTTGCTCTTTCCTAGCCTGATCTTATCTTGCAAACCACATGCTCTCACTCAGGACAAGGTCATAAAATGCCTGGTGAATGAAGCATGTCTTGTCTTGATGCTTGAAAGCCAAATCACTCAGGCTATCCGGGCTGCAGGATGATGACAGCTTCCAGAGAGGAGAACTGTCCTGTGTCCATGCTTAGGTGGAACCTAGGAACACCAAAGCTGTAAACTTCAGCCCTCTATTTGATCTGAGCATCATGACGTTACTGTACAAGGAGTCAGTTGGTCTCCAAGGAGGGTAGAACCAAAACATAATGAGCTTTAAAGCTCAAACCACAAACTCTGAATTATACTCCACCTGCATTTCATAAACAGGATTATGCTGGACTAGCCTATTTTGAAATATGACCGCTTCTCATACGGCTGGGCTGCCGCAGTTCTGCCTCAGGCGTTGGATGTCTGCCTTCATCGGCTCTTGCTAGTTTGTTCCACCTTCGTCATTCACTCATGTAAAAGAATGGTCGTTGGGTTTCTTGTGAGTTTTCCCTCTGCTGTGCAATGAGTATCACAGAGGTTTCTAATAGAGGTTTCTACCAGTATCAGTTTCTACTTTGGGTTTGGGAAAAAATAATTGAGAAGGGAACCTCCTTCTCAATTGGGGTTGATTTTATTCCAGCCTGTAAGACGTCTCTCGTTTGATGAAAACGTTTCCCATCGGGAACAAGGATATACTTTGCAGCCCTTCAGAGTTGGGCACCATTTTACCAAGTTACATTATTTGATCAAAATGGCCCATGAAATGCTTGCTAATTGCTACAAGATTTAAAAAGGAAAAGAACAGACCTGTTCAGTTGGGTTCCCCTGAAGCGTTTTTTCTGAGAATGGCACAGTGGTGAAACAACAATGCAAAATGTGCCCTGCTCACTGAACACCAAATTACTGGGATCATTTTCTAACAGCGAAAGAAAGAAAAATATGTAAAGGTAATTATGACATTTTTCATTGTTTTCAATAAATCTAAGCCTCTAATTACTCAAACTATTTATGGGAGGGTTTAGATGAAGTGTGCTAGCTCTCTCTTTCCTTAGGGCTCAACAGTTATAAGGCTTGTTTCAGTAATCCCAGATTATTCCCTCATTTTACCTGTCCCCTTTCTCCATTAAACTGTTTGCTTTCAGAGATCTATTTAAAGAAGTTTGCAGCATTATCACTGGTGTAATATTGACATAGAAGTTATTTGAGTCTGTTTCTGTCTGTAAGCTTGACAACAGAGCAGAATATTGTGTTTTCAGGAGTAACTATTTACCATACAGGATCCTCCTTAAATTCTTTGATTTTTTACATACTCACCTCAAATTTTCATTCATATCAAGTGGCAGTCTGCTATCCAGTTGGTTTCTGTATTAGTTTAGTAACCAAACCAGTAACCTAATTCAACGTGGGTCTAAACCAGACCCTGAGAGTGGACACCCTTAAACCCCTTAAACCAGTCCATTGGAAACTGGTTTTCTAGATAGATTTTTCTGCATAAGGAGAACAGATTCCAAAGCCAGAGCTGAGAGATGATGATTTCAGCTTCAGATCTAGGGTACTTTCATGTGTCTCTCACCACCACACCAGACCGCAAGTGCCTCACAAGCCCATGTAGCTTCATTGCAGGGTGTGATGGGTGGTTGGAGTGAGGGGTAGTGCTGCTGAGCAGGACCTTTACAGAGGCAGTGGTAGGAGCTGTGCATCTCATCTATTCAGCTGTGTTAGACAACTCCTCTGTGTAGGTATCTTTGGCGTACAGGTCTCAGGGACTCCCCTAGTGTCGCATCAAAGGATCAGAGGAACTTGATCTGGGCTCCAGAAAGTAGGGGGCTCTCTACATTGATGCTCCCCCTGTTTCTCAAAGGTCTTGGATCCCCAGGATATCCACACTGTATGCAGGTTACTTCACATCCAGGTTCCTCTTCAGCGCAAACAACTGTGGCAGGGAAGCAGACAGAATAAAGAACAGCACACACCAGCATTCAGAGCTTGTATGGACAACAGGCAATCCACACCACCTGGCCTGGGGGCCACAAGGTGAAAATATGTAAAATGCATGCATTAAAAGCAAGGCCAATAAAAGGCTTAAGGTAGCTACTGGGCTGTGCCTCCAGTTAAAATACAAACTCTGTGTCATGGATTAGGCTCTAACCAGAATAAACCAGTAATCAGATTTTCAATGATAGGGATCTAGTTTATATGGTGTTAAGCATTCTGGCCTTGATCAAGCAGATTATTTCTGAACAATTTTAAGTCAATTGGAACAGTTCCTGGATAGATCAAAACCTCATTTATGTGCATCAGAAAGATTATTCCAATTGCATCAGCTGGTTTAATAAAACCATTGGCTCTACCTACCAACCCTGACTTGCTTATGTCCTCAGACCATCATGGCTACATTGCTGCTACCGCTGTAACACAGTAGAGCATGTATATCTGCAATCGTATGTAGTCAATTAGGTGACTCATTGACCATTAACACCCATCATTTGAATATACGCAGCTACATAATCCTGTGATTTAAACTGTTGAAGGGATAGGTTTAAAGGAACAGAGTAAAGAGCTTATTCCCACCAGAAATACTATGGTTCTCCTTCACTCCTTCACCAAGAGCCTACTGGACTCCTGGTCCCTGCTCCCAGAAAACCTCTAGGAAGCCAAGAAATGTCTCATTTCCTGCTAGTCCTGGTCCACACGAAGAATGCTTGAATCCAGCAACCCTCAGTGATGCGGTTGGCTCAAGAGCAGGGCACTCCCACTCAGATGAAGAGGACTCTGTTTTTCATGAGTTTTCAGTTTACCTAGAAAATCAGCCAAAACAAAATCATCTCTCTGCTCCCCACATTCAAAGGTTATTAAGGCTGCAAATTCAAACACTCAAAATTAAGAAAAAACTATTACAGTTTGTAGGGGCATTTTGATCTGCTCTGTATACATGTACTGTATATGCAAGGTCACAGGATGCCTGCCTTATTGGTGCCCAAGATGGAAGTGCCCTGGGGTTTCATCAGGACTGAACATCAAAGCAAGAAGTTGTCTGTAAGATCTATGCTTCATTTGCTGCAATTGAGGAAGCTCTCTGGTGAATGAGGCAAAATGTTAAAGAAAGGACAGCTTTGTGGTTGAAAGCAGTTGGATATTTTCCCGGAGAAGTGATTCTACCCTTGTCACTGCCAGTGATTCCCTTTGAGCAAAGCAATTTGCTTACACCAAACTTTTTTTAAAGCGATCATCCATTATGTTGCTCCTTTTCAGGGACACAACACAATCTGTGTGCTAATTTGCAGAAGTGCCAAGCACTAATACAGATAAAATCAGCAGCAATTGCATAAACAAAATGGTTAGTTGTAGCCCAAAGATATGGAGGAGGTATTATTTTAAGAAGATAGACAGTTTCATGTGTCCTCAAAGCTCTGGATAAGAGAAGAGAGGATCATAGAATCATGTCTGACAAGATCAATATTTTATAACTTATATCTTCCTTCTTCAATGAAGAAAAATGATGGTACTTATGATGAATAGGAATCATTTTAATGTTGGTCTACACAGGAGGAAAGAAGAGTGCAAACCTTAAATATGGGGACACAGTGCACAAATTTCTGCTAAGTTAGGAAAATACTACTTTTTAAAAGTTAGAAGAAATTGTTAAATAACTTCAAAGGCATGAAAAAGAATCTCAAATCAACTGTATTTTGCAAACTGAAAAACATTTGGTTTTGTTTGCCAAACTGTGAAAAAAGTGTGTGCTCCTGGTTGAGTGAATATCTCTATCTTCAGAAGGGATAAGATTCCTATCAGAAAACCCAGGACCCAGGGAGTTCTAACTGCCATGCCCCAAATCAGCTATTGCATTTTTAAGATCTGGAGCAGCCTAGGCTGGTTGAAGAACTGGCAGCTGATTGTGCTTGGAAGCAGGTCACCAAAGGACCTTCTCCCTGCACTAAATGAATTCATTTTTGTGGATCCTTTATTTTCCTTGTTGTTCTGATCCAGTTAAAGTCACTGCAGCCAAATTAAAAAGGCATAACTAGCTTATTTGGTTTGGCAAGTGTGATTGTTTAAGTTTTTAAAATCAGTTTTTACTTAGTTTAACTTACTTTAAGTTTGCGTTTATATTTTTTTCATGGTTTGAAGTCCTGGACAATTTTTCAAAGAACACTTTTGAGTTATCACCATTTTTATTCCTGCTAGTATTGATCAGCCTCTGGGGAAATAACAAGCCATTCTCTTGTGCAGAACTGTAAATGCAAAATAGCATTCTGTTGAAATACATAAACCTTTTGTGTCTCACCCTGATCTGAGAATTATTAGTAGGGGCGTATCCTTCAATAACTTTGAAAAATGAACAAACTTATAACAGCTGGGAAAGGTTTTAACATACAGCTGTTATGGGAAATTTGCTGGAATTCATGATTCACATTTGAATTTAGAGACTGGATGAGATTAAATATTTTCTACAAATAGACCTTCATACTGAGATATTTTGGATTCTGGCTTTTGAACAAATGTTAGACTGTCATGTGTAATCTAAATGCTTTTATTGGCAAATGAAAGGAAATTGTGAAATTACTTCTCATAACCTTTGTTTTAATCAGGTTTCCACTTTCTCATTATAATAATAGACAGTCCCCAAAGACTTTAAAATTGGTATTTGTTTCCTTCACCCTCTGAATTTATGAAATCCCACCACATATGTTACTTCAAGTCATCTGGTAGAAGCAAGAGTACAGCCAAATACGGGCTGACAGCATCACACTGCATTTACAGGTAAATGTATACCTGGATGAAGTTGTATTCCCTCTGCTCAAATCTCGAAGTGCCTTATGATTTACAGCCAAACTCTCCACTAATTGTAAGATCCAGACCACTTGCAACGAAGTTAATACCTTGAGGGTGCATGTCTGAGGTCATCAAAGTAGTTTTTCCTTTTTCAAAGCTGTATGGAAATGGGTTTGATGTGCAACCGAAGCCATAACTTCAGCAGAGCCGTGGATGAGGGGGTGGTAGAAGCTGAAAAGGGCACTGGCACAAGGACTGACATGCTACTCTCAGTTTGTTCACCTTC
>JAOXNO010000052.1:50616192-50650272 GCA_028565335.1 Limnodromus scolopaceus
TCACCCTCTGAATTTATGAAATCCCACCACATATGTTACTTCAAGTCATCTGGTAGAAGCAAGAGTACAGCCAAATATGGGCTGACAGCATCACACCGCATTTACAGGTAAATGTATACCTGGATGAAGTTGTATTCCCTCTGCCCAAATCTGGAAGTGCCTTATGATTTACAGCCAAACTCTCCACTAATTGTAAAATCCAGACCACTTGCAACAAAGTTAATACCTTGAGGGTGCATGTCTGAGGTCATCAAAGTAGTTTTTCCTTTTTCAAAGCTGTATGGAAATGGTTTGATGTGCAACCAAAGCCATAACTTCAGCAGAGCTGTGGATGAGGGGGTGGTAGAAGCTGAAAAGGGCACTGGCACAAGGACTGACATGCTACTCTCAGTTTGTTCACCTTCAGCCCCTGCCCTTCCAGATCCTCATCCTTCCTCCCCATTCTCACAGTCCAGGGGCTCAGGGTTTGTCTGGTGTAGCCACAAGGATGCAAATGGAAGCGCTATGACAGTGATGGGAAGAGAAAGACACAGAAAAGAAGAAAACACTTCAAAAGGAAGCGCAAATGATGAAAAAATAAATGAGGACAAAATGGACTGGTTTAGCAACAAACATGCTGAGGTACTGCAGATTAGAGATGTTGCTGTGAACTGCTCTAAGAATCATTTTGCTGATATTAGTTGGTGATTCTCCTCCTTCTCTCCTTATTTCTACAGGGATAGCTGAGAATCGCTGGAACTTGCACGTTTCCTCAATTTATGGCCCCAGAAGCAATCAAATCCACAGTGCCTTCTATGTTGGCTCAGAGCAATGATACAGAGCTCCCCATGGCCCAGAGACATACACATGCTCTAACCTTGGCTGAACCCTTCTACCATTAGTCTTGATAATTGATGGAACCCAAGGAGAAATGACTGCAGTTTAATAACATTCGATGGTTTCTGGGTGACTAGTGGTGTGTGACTAAAGCAACATTTAGGTTAGGCATTACCCAATGCTTTTCAATGGAGGCCACAAGGGTAAAGGAAAGCAGGAAATGTGGAGGAAGAAGGTCTGAAAAAAAGGGGAAAATAATTTCTCCATAGTCTCATTCTGAGTTTCTTCCTTATGAACATGGCATTTTCTGACCTGCTGATGTGGCAGATGACAGGCATTGGAGAGTGTTCCTCAGGTATGAAATCATTGATTAAAACTTGCATAAATAAGCAAAGCAATTTTACATCTGTTTCCCAGGTACAGCAGGGCTTAAATCTTCTTGTCTCATTTTCTGCTGACATAAGAGCAACAGTAGATCCAACAATAATTATGGAAAATCTTAAGGAAGCAGATTTATTAAGATCCATTATGCTGGCTGCCTGTTTGTAATATCTTGCAGGAGACCAGAGCTCAATCATGTGAACTACCCACCCACACACCCCCAAAGCCTCAAATATACCTAAGCAAAATGGATGATACTACTTTTTAACTTTGTGCTGCCATTATTCATACCTGCCATTTGTAGATAGAAGTGCAACTCTATGCAAGGGCACGCATTTCACCCGGATCACATAGAGCTGATCAGTTTTAGTGATCTGAGTGTCTTCCTTTAGCCTATTAATATTACTACCATTGCATTGCTATCTTTCCTCATCATAGCAAGAAAGGCAGGCACGGGCTCTGCCAGAAAAGGTTTTTCACTCTAGCTGTACTTGTGAGGTCCCTACAATAAATGCCACTCACACTGGCCTACTACACTTTTTAACCAGTATAGTATGTATCAAGCAAAATAAGCTATCTGTTTTGGTTTTGTTTTTTTTTTTTTTTTTCTGGCATAACCATATGCCAGAAAAAACCCCTCTATACTAATGGCATAGAGACAGAAAAACACATTTTGCACTGACAGGTTCCTAAGAGATGCTCTCTCTAAGGGCAAACTCGCAGCCTACCAGAAATGATCTGTTTGCCCAAGGGAATATCAAAGACACCACAGCCTAGAACTGCGTAATAAGAAGAAAATACAGCTGAGTATTCTGCACCAAATGCACAAGGTCTGTATCTTTGCAGCTAAAGGCAAATCACCAGTAATTGATAGTTGTTAAGGTCCATTTACATACAAATTATAAGTTCTGCTAAGCAGCAGTGGAAGGCAGTGTTACCTACATGGTTTAAAGCAATCTACTGCATAACTTCAGTCTTCTTCAGTCTCTTACAGCTATATAATAAATATCTGGTCCAGAAAGTTGGTATGTACCTTTGTCCAGGAAGCTATGAAGTACAGAGCTCACAACACCCAAAAAGTACCTATACAAAACCTTTGGTAACAGAGATCAGGACTACATAGCTCATGAGAACAGAGCAGAAGATACTACCAGCTTCCTAAATTCTTGCAATACTGGAGAATTTTTTTTACCCTTTCAACCTTAAGAAATATGTCTTCAGGGAAAGCAGAATATAGGATCATAAGAAATGTCAGAAGATCTCATGGTCAATATATTACCATGAGCTATGGTGAGGGGAGTGGTGGGGTATGATGGTACTCATGGCCAAATTTTTGTGAGCTCAGCACGCAAAATGCCGAGTTGCTTTAAAAATCAGACTGCTTCTTCTGGAGTCTAGCTGGGAGCTGATTTCTTTTAAAAATCTGGCTGTAATAATGCACAAACAATGTTCTTCTAGTAAAAGAGCCACTGTTGGCTGCATGTTTAATTTATGTGTATTTAATCATCCATGATAATACAGTAAGTCTTGTTGAGTACAAGATGTGAGATCAGACTGCTGCCCATATGTAGAGAACAAATTCATATTAACCACAGTAACACATATGCCTAACTTGGCCAAACCTTTTAGCCAAAATCTGGGACTTGCTAACGTATCAATATGGAAGACATATGTTCTTCAGGATATAAATTATGATGCTTTTCATCATATTACTTGTGCAGTCCGGTTTATGGAGTAAAGCAGCTTAGCAGGGCTTGCTTGGATGGATGGAAAAAGCATGAATCATGAGTGAAATTCCCATAGCTCTTGTTTGATAGGCACCTAGTTATTCTGGGCAATGTGGGTTAATAGAGCTAAACTAATAGTCAAGATGAGCAAGCCATTCCATGCTGTGTTCCATCTGGAAACACAGGTGACACAACTTGTCTGTCACAGACTTGCTGTCTTTATTACACTCAATTTAACCAGAGAAATCAGAGCTTCTATAAAATAGCTGTTATAAAAACACTTGTATACATTTCACTAGACAATTATGAGCCTTCCTTACATTATCCCAATGGCTGCGGCAAGCATTTCTCAGGCAAAGCAATTAATTAAATTAATGGTTTAAAATATGCAGGTGCTGTGCCTTGATTTTTAAAATTTCTTCTTTAAGCTATTTATATGCTGAGTATTGTAGTGCTGGAACAACAGATTCCCCGGATACTGCCTGGAATGTATGCCCATTTCCAGGGAATTTCTAACACTGCTTCCTTTAAACAGCATTGCTCCTCCAACTTGAACTCCAAAAGACCATTCCTCACAAATAGCTGGGAGTTCTGAAGTACTTACAGACACCATCTGTGATTTCCATTACCTTAGTTGAATAAAACCATCATATATGGGTAAAACGCATTCCATGTCACATTTATGATTTGAGAAAAATAAGCAGTGCAGAGCTTTAATTTGGTATTAACTTGAACAAAACCCTGAAATGAAGGCTGTGGGTACTGCCAACTCCACTTTCTTAAGAAAGGTGGGAGATCATAGTTTATCCAGCCCACCGTTATGGACCTTGTGCTCATTAGGCAGGATTTGCAGCATCAAATTCAAAGACTAGATAGGCAATCCAGAACTCCACCCTGTGTTCAACAGGAACGTATCTATCACAGGTCCTTCTTGTTGAAAGGCACAGATAGATAAAAAATGTTAATTTTTCAGTATCCTTCATTGCAGATGCTCAGTGGATGCTTGGGTTAAGACTGGATGGGAAACAAGACAGCGTTGTGTGTGTTCTCCTCACTGCAGGTACCTCGGCAGGAGGGGCTGCAGGCAAACCCCAACTCATCCTCCAGCACCAACCCAGAGCTGAAAATGTGGGGCAGCTCAGAGCACAGACCCAGGCACACTGGGTGTCACAAGCCAGGTTTAGGTCTGGATGCAACGTATCTATGCTAACATGGCATTAACAGGAACTATTAATCCAGAAATTTCCTCTAGCTTAGTCAATGGCTTTCCCTGTGCACTAATGAGCCCTGCTGAGCGTCAGAGCTGTGCTGCAGCTGAGCCAACAAGCCTACGTGGTGCAGGTTCATCATCTCTTTTGGAAAGCTCTGTGTAATTCCTAGCTTCCCAGTGCTCATGTGCCCTTGAAAACTGACACGTCTCAGCATTTTTTGTTAGAGATTCAATGCAGTGAGCTTTTAAGCTCAAGGAGTTTCCCTGGTACAGCAGAGAGGAGTAGCCTTACAGCTGTGAAAATACCCAGCATTTGCTTGGGTGTCCAGTCCACCTTCGGCTCCTCAGTTGAGGTAGGCAACATCCTGAACACAACAGGGTTAAAACCAATCTGACAAATGAGGCAAAGCATGGAAAATATGAAGACAGCTATTTGGTAGCACATCTGAACCCTAGCACAGCAATACCATCTGCAATCACTTAGAGGTGCCCCAGTAAAGCGCAGCCCGGAATGCCTGGCTAATAAAGTGTCAGCAGCAGGGGGATTACGAGGGAGATTTACAAGAGTGCATGAGTTTAGTTGCTGCTGGAGACATCCGATACACTCTGTGTTTGATTCCAGGCTTTGAGACGGCAATGAAATAAGCCTGCGGACTTGTGTCGAAAAGCATTTTAAAGCGAACACTTCTATCCCGCGTACCTGCAGGAGTCCCGGCCCTGCTGCCCCTCCGCACCTTGCTCGGCAGACGGCTCTGGGGCAGGGTGCTGCTCACATCTCGGCTTCTGAACAGCAGCAGAGGTAGGCAGAGAAGCAAACTGCCTGGCTCCCAAGGATGACAAGCTTAAGGAAAGACCCAGAGTTAATGCTTGATGTGACACACATCTTTCTCCTTTTCCCACTTCCCCCCTTAAAGCTTGTGTGCGATGGAGTATAAACCATTAATTTTGGGTCAAAATTTGCCAGAGCTATGGGGAGGTAAGATCTGAGGATTTTTCTCAAGCTCGTTTCTAATTTTTAAATAATGGTCTTAAATAGACATATGATTGCTATTTAAATCTAAATTAGATGAAGCATGAGTAAACATACTGTAGTGAACACAACAGCCCTGGAAAGCTTGATTAGAGGAACAAATGCTGCTTTTTCAATCTACAAGTAATGAACTTCCCAGCTACGTTTTCAAATGTGTTTTGCTTTTATGAAGTGGACTTTCCAGGAGGCAATTAGAATGATTTGGGCAAAAACAAAGAGCAAAATATTTTCCTTTCATTGTCTAAGGCAACATAAATAAGTACCGAGCTTATTACTCACTCTCTTAGTAAATGAAAAGAGAAAACATTTTGTGCTTTGTTTCAGCATCTGACACATAGAAGTAAAATGGGTAATAACCTCAGCCACAGCTATGTCACTTATGACAAAGCTGGCCTATGGCTCCAGTGGAATCACATATGATAAAGCTTTGTACGTGCTGAAGTGTTTGTGGGACGAAGCTCCTCAGCACCTATATATCAGACTGCCTTTGGCAGTCCATCAGACTGATGGCTCAGCAGCCCAAGAGCCCTGTTGAAGATGTGAGGGACTATGAGAGCAGAAAAGGAATGGGAACAAGGAATGCACTTGCCCAACCTAAGAAATTAATTGGAGATATTGTTCACTCTGGATATTCATCAAACACGGAGGCTAAATTCTGGCCCCATGGGAGCTGGTGGCAAACCTCCATTGATTTCAGTAAGGTCAGGATTTCACTAGTGATTTATGGAATGAGCTAACATGACATTTTAACAATCAGTTTTAGTAGTTGGAAGTGTTATTCATAGCAGAGGTAAAGCATTGTTTGATTTTATGTGACAGTGTACCTTTAAAAACAGGCAACCTGGAAAGCAACAATATAAAGTGCAGCACTTAAATTACATTATGATGAGGAATGACACCAGGGAATGAAACCAAGGAAATGTTCCCTTTCATTCCTCTCATACTTTCAAAAGTCAGCAGTTATGAAGACAGTGTTACTGGTAAATTTAAATCCCCTTTCCTCAACTTTAGAGCTGTTTGTTTGCAGTTTCTTACATTTGTGGCAGAACACAAGGGCTTGTTTTTCAATATGAACTATGGATTTTTTTGAGCAAGCACAATGATCTACCAACACACGTGAGTTGTTCATGAGGTGTTACAGGACAAAGAAGAAAAAAACAGGTCTCCTATCCAAACATGTCTGGCTGAATATATACATTAATAATAGCTGTAATAGTCTCTTTGTAAACTCTGTTGTTAACTCTGCCATTCATAATCATTTCCATTTTCAGCTCCAAGTTAAAACAACACCAGGAAAATTGTATAGTAGGTCTCTGGACAACTTAAAAATTTTAAATTTTTCAGACCTTTATAAAAGAATTACTTGCTTCCTGTAAAAATCCGATCTCTGCAGCTTGAGATTTTCTGCTGTCATGAACAAAAAATGCTCTAAGTCAGAGCATAAAGGCATATTTACAAATAGACAATAACTGGTTTTATTATGATAGTATGTTTGGATTTCTGATTTAATTTTTCCTTTGCTCTGTTTTATTTTGAGGGTTTTTTTGAGAGCATATATTTGTCATTAAAAAAGCAACTGCAGGAGGACAGTTGGAGGGTAGCTCCATTTGACTTCCTCAGCTACAGATCGCGACCAGAACACACTTATCCCGTAACTGCGGGTAAACTTGCCCATTTCTCCATGCTCAGGGTGGGTGCTGGCTTGGTTTTGAAGCTTTTCAGCAGACTTCTGTTCCGACCACTGTCAGCCCTGCTGAGTTCTGGCTGCTCTGTGCCTGTTGATCTCAGCCCCAGCTCCCCACAGCAGCACTTGTGTGATTACAGCAGCGGGACGGAGCAGCACAGACCCAACCAGCTCGCAAAACACGCTTTGGCGTTAGAGGAGTTCAGAGCCCATTTTTTACCTCACCTCCTGAAAATCACCGCTTTACATCGGAGAAATCGTGCTGAAGTCCGCGGAGCTGAAGATAGGACCGTCCACTGGTGTTTGTGGGTTTTGAAGAGACTCTGTCGATGCGGTGTGCGATGCTCTATTGGCGAGTTTTGTTTTGAGGATTTTTAACTTGCAGCTCTGGGGAAAAAAAACCTGTCACAATTCTGGGGGATGCTCATGTTTTTTCACATTTCTTTTCTTAATGGAATGTTTTGGTAAATTAACTTCTAAAGAAACTTAATCAGGAAAGCCCTTCATTTTGCCTTAATTTTCAAAAAGGAGTCAGCGGCATTCCCAGTTTTCCTTTTGCATGCCTGTTAGCTCTGTTTTCGTAACCCTACTATCATTCTGCCGTGTGTTAAGCCATTCCTGATCATCTATGCTGCTTTTTGCATCAGCACAAGACAAAGAATCCGGCCCTGGCAGAGGCTCAGGGCTTCCTCACCCTTAATAAGCACTCTCCAGCCCAATTTAGCTGTTAGTTGCCTTCAAAAGGAGCCAATGATTCAGAGGATGAAGCCCTGCAAGCATGTCGATCTTTTAAATTGTTCCTTTCTACCAAAGCAGGAGCGATTCCAAGCAGTCACAGGTATGCCTGGATTCATTCAACAGACTCGTTCTTCCAGTCCTTTAGAATTGTCATTTTGTAATTGTCTAGGAAAATTTATTGTTTCTTTCAAAACAATAAGGAAAATAAAAGCCTCGTTCAAAATCAAATGAGTTTTAATAACCAACTTTGCAGTAAGGCAAACTGTAGCCTGACCTTGCCATCTAAACTCAAATTCAGGATTTGTATTTTTTAAAAAAAATCAGCTCTGTTAGTGGGCGAGTGACCCCTCCATAGTTTAGACAATTAGAGCTGGTTGAAATTTTCCACTTAAAATGCTTTTATTTCTATTTAACATCACCCTTCGGAAAACAGCCAAAATATCCTCAGAAGGTTTGGGTTTTCTTTGTGAAAATCTAACCTGCAAAAAATTTTGTATTACCAATATCAGGAAAGAAAATGATCTTATTTACCTAATGACATTTTATTTCCTTTGTCCACTGTCTAACTTTCTGAAACTGGACAAGTTTGGAACATTCATCTGAACATGAAACAGAAGAGAAATTATCTAAATACCACTCATTTTGTGATGTGGAATAACAAAAAAAGGACAAAAGAAGATGATGTAGTAAGTCCACAGCATTCCAAATCTCAGAAAACTTCTTAGAATACTGAAAGCATTCATTTTTTTCCTGAACTCCACAGAATACAAGGGATTTTAGACTTTCAAAACTTCCCATTAAGTTTTCCATTTGAGAGCTGCTAAGGTTATAATATTAATGTAATTTCATGTTATATGTTCAGAAAGAAAGAGACCTGTGTTCGGATATACTGTAAAGGTGGAAGTTTTGTTCTGTTACACAGAAGGGGAAAAAAAAAATGTTATCACAGAGGCTGATCTGTCGGGGGTTTGGCCCTGTTTGGGGTGCACAGCTTTTTATACCAGTCCCTGGAGTCAATGGGGTGACTTGTAGCAGGGATCTAGGAGAGGGATGGAGGTACTTGGCTGGTGGGTTTTGAAGCCACATGCCAAAGAGTCCAGAAATGCATCCCGTGCTTCCCCCCATCTGTCTCCAGCGCTCGATCATCTCCCAAAAACCTGTTGCCCGTGCTGCTTTCTGCCTTTTTCCTTGCACCTTTGGTCAGGCTCACAAGCTTCTTCAGATCTCCTAGCTCACCCCCCAACTACATCATCTCTGCTGTATTACTGGAAGGAAACATTTACATCTTCTTTATGGCTCAGTCCCTCTGGAAGATTATTTTTTTTCTTCCCTTTGTTTTTCTTATCACCAGGAGTAAAAGTGAATCCAGCAGCACCTCAGCACTCCTCGAAACGGAAGTTTGCCAAGTGAGACATTTCCTACCAGGGGCTGGCAGACAGCCTTTGCCATCGTGCAGTCCCTACCGATAAGACCGACACCGCTCAAGCCAGTGGGTAGCTTGATATTTTCCCCTCTGACACTGCCAAGCAGTAGGGAAGCCCCCTCCCTCCTGGACCCTGGAGACTTTCTGACCACCCCAAGGCATTTAGGGGGGCATCCGTAAACTAATCCAGATTTGTTCATAGGTCCCCTCTGGCCAAGGGAAGACCAAATGCAAACCCAGCTTGATGCCAGAACAAAGCCATTCAGATGAGCCCGGATTCCCAGCGGCACAAAGCATCGGCACCATCAGGAGATGACACAGCAGCTCGCCGTGACTTTCACTATCTGATCAGACAATTTCTTAATCAGCAGAGACAGTGCTCGCTGTCAGAAAAATGTCATATGAATCAGCTTTCATCTGCGGGAAACAGGTTCTGCTTTTGCAAAACTAATGGGTGTCCAGTTGTTTTCCATATTCATCGTGCCGTACAGCACTTTCTTGCCGTTCCCAGGCTCTCCCGGCCCTCGTGGCTGCAGAGGCTCAGCACGCAAATGCAAAGGAGGTTTCAGCAAGGGAAATCAAAGCTAGCCAGGGCCAAATTACTCTTGCAAGTGGAAGCTGGATATTCAAGCACAGTGGGAAGGTTGTGGTTATAAGCACCTGAATCGGCTTTTTTAATATTTCAGTAATAGATGCGAAAAATGCAACCTCTTATTTATAAGAAGGGAATTTTTCAAGCAACAGATTTGATATTAGAAGAATAATAGATGCCAATAATTTCCATAATAAACATCCTCCATTTAGAATTAGGAGTAGACACTGTCAGCTTAGTTAACATAAAATTAACACATGATTTCTCAACTTCTCACAAGCTATGTGTTTTGCTGAAGTAGTTTATGAACCACATTTGCCTCTAATAAAGTACATGTATTTGCATATCACGACCACAAGAGAGAGCTTTAGTGTTGGATGTCGTGCAATGCTGTGGCAGAAGTTTCGGGCGGTTCAGTAGCCCAGTATTTTTAACTGGCACTTTTTAAGCATGATGAGGATACCAAAGCAAAACATTTAATACAGACAGCAAAACAATTCCTGATGTTCCACAATACAGCCAACCTCCACGTGTCCTGAAGCACAAGCGTTTGAGAGGCAGGTTTTCAAAACTGTGTGACATTTAGAAGCTGCCACTTTTCGCCCAGCAGAACAAGTTCCTCTGAAAACCTGATCCTAAAAATTTACAAGCAGTCCCAAGAAGATGAGATTTGATGGGATGTTTCCAAAAAGAAGGTATGACATCCGTTTTAGCTCTGTCTTTACAGATTGGGCTGGGTGATACCATCTTCTGGATAACCTCATATATAAAATTTGTATATAGCCGTATATAAGTGTGTGTATAATATATATATATATATATATGTACATCCAATCTTTTCCCTACACCACCCTTCTCTGCTTAAACAGCCTCCCAGTTCTGGCCTGCTAAGCAGCTAGTCTCATTCCATTCAAATCCTTACCTAAGACTAATTTCTCCCATGATATCCATAAGGACTTTAATAATAATGATTATACTGCAGTCCAACCATCTCAAGCTCTCCACCCATCTCCTCCCTATTGTGTATTACCTTCCACTCATTTTCTCCCAGATAAAACAAACTCTTGAGGGCAGAGACCTGCTGGCTCTTCTAGTCTTCTTCTGGGTGTTGTAAAAGTAATAAGGCAATATCACACATAAAGCACAGTATTCAAATGTTACTGAGTCACATGTAAATGAGGAAAAGCAGGTCATTCAGAGTTACCTCACCATGAAGTGTCTAGATGCATTACATTCCTGCAGCTTCCCGGATATGGCATGTAATGAAAATGGTGAATAATCTTGTGTGTATTATACCTTTCATCCCAAAGAGTACTCAATTACTTTACTAATTGACTGTGCAAAGTGTCTACATGAGAACTTCTTTGCTCATCAGCGAAACGCAGCCAGAGCGCTGGCAGGAGCACAGGGCCAGCACGATTCCCAGAAAGGCTTGAGACAAAATCATGGGCTCTGGGGAAGACAGAATAGAGGAAGAAAATGAGAGATTCGGAGATGACCTTTAACTTGATGTTTCTCTGCCTTAGCCCGCTTTCAGCAGAACAACTGTTTGATTGTCTGCGAGATGTGCATTTGCACGCAGTCCCCATTAAACAGACCACATCTGCAGGAGCTGGTGCGATACTGGGAGTCACTCCTCCCCTTCGCGCTGAAATAAGAGTTCTGGGCCTGATCCTGAAACATGCCGAGCACTTACAATTCCCTTGGATTCAGCAGGACCAGACCTAACTGTAGCTCTTGAAATACCACACTCCAGCGAGTATTGGCAAAGGCTGCTACTTGCTGTAGCTATGTATTCATTTGTTTTTGAAACATAGCCCCTGGATGTTTCTGTGTTACTTTTTTTTTTATATATCATCAACTATTTTTAACTAACACCTCAGAAAGCTTCCTTAAACTTGCAGTGACCTATTACGCATACGGAAATATGAGAACAGCAAAGCCTTTCCCTAGATAGAACATTTTTTCAATACCAAAGAACTTGATGACGCAAGTGATTTTACTATCTGTCTTGCAAACAGGGAAACTGAGGCACAGAAAGTGAAATTACATATACAAAGTCAATTGTCTGCTAAAAGCAGACCGAACACCCAGGGTTGACACCAGCTTTTGAAAAGATGTCCTTCCAAACATGTAGAGTACCAGCAGCTGCTTCAGAAAGTGCCTTCCTGCATTGCTCGAGTCCCACCTACAGCAACAGGATTTTGAATAGTTAAAGAAATCTGTGCTCACAGATCTTATTGTAAGCACGGAGCCAGATATATCTTCTCATTTTATAACATGCATATGCATCTTCTAACAGGCATTGTCTATCTCTTCATCTGTACCACACTCATCAGATTACACTATCTGAAACTTCTTTTTCCCCCCAAGAGATCATAAAAGTTTCAGCATTTACTCAAAATGTTTTGTCGTGTTTTCAATTTGACAGACTGTGCAATGGCTCCAAAGATAACACGGCAGCTGCCAGTGCTTCTCATGTGTTGAGCTGAATTGTAGATGCCTGTCTACAATGGCATGTTTCCTCAGTAGTTTTAGATACTCTGAAACAGAATTTTCCAGTCTTCTCAAATATGTAAGATACGGGATGGCCAGCAGCTATTCAGGTTACACAACAGTGACATTTTTGAAAGCTGAGAAGAGGCGAAACAACAGTCCTTGTGGCGCAGAGCCTCCAGCAGAGCCCTCCTGCAAAGCGCCTTTGCTTTCCTCACCTCTGTACTCTGCTCAAAGCCCTGAATTAGCTGTTTGTTGCCCCTACTCGCTGCTTTGCCTCCTTTCTCCCTCTCAAAGGCTGTGTTTTTGCTCACTGCCATGGCTCTTGGTGACGAGGGTTGGGCAGGAGACTTGTGGCCTTGAGTGGAGGCTCTCCAGCACAGTTTCTTTCTGAAGGTGCCTGGGAGTGGGATGCTCAGAGAATGAGGCGTTAAGAGCCAGAACTGCCTGGGACATTTTCTCCTGCTTCCCATCCCAATATAACTGCCCAGTAATTTCTCCAGCTCCTGGAAGTCCTTCTGCCATCGCATGGAAAGGGACTGTTTTCATTTATACATCTCTGGCGCAGGCAGTTCAGCGCAGAGGCAGAGGGCAGGGTGCAACAGTAATTTACACACCATAAACTTTTGTAGGTTTTATTCACCTCATTGGTCTGGTATTAAACAGCATCGCGTGGCGACTGTGTAAGCTGGGAGCAGCGGTGCCGGCTGTTGGCTTGGTGCACGCTCTGCCACGCAGGAGTTTACACCTCCCTTCGCCATCAGCTGTTGCAGGGCAACGGGGAGAGCCGCTGAACAGAGGAGAGGCTGGTGATGGAAAAGAGGTGGGAACAGAGCATCCGCCACTTAATCGGGCTTATATACTTATTACTGTAATACTTAAAACTCTGCTAAAAGCTGTATGTATGAAGCTACCTATACAAAAAGACGCACTCCTTGCCAAAAAACAAAACTAGGCAGAATCTGCCACAAGTTGATGAAGATAAAGGAAAAGTCCATTAGGAAACATGCGACAGTGACTTGTATGAAAAGTACATCAACATCGGTCTTCCCCGATCAATGCAAAAACACTTTGGAATGGCAGCATTTTGTCCCCTATCTGAGGGCTGTAGACTGTGTTTGAAATGGGAGTCTAGAGAGGTGAAGAAAGTGTGATTCAGACTATTTAGCCTAATCCCACAGGGTGCACAGTGATTCACTTTTAAGGAATCCACATATTGATTCTTCTGTCCCATGTATGACACACAGAGTTTAATAACAAGGCCAGAAAACTAAAAGCAGAAGCAAAACAGACTTCATTAAGGGACATCACAGGAGAAGCAAGCCTGCAGAGGAGATACAGAGCTTTACCATCTGCAAAAAAAACAGCGCAAAATCTTCTGCTGGAAAGACTCCTGGTCCAGCAATTGCAATTCCTGCTGGGGTCATTCCCCTCCAGTTTCCAACGAGAAAGGTCCCAAGAAACACTGTCCTGACTCAGCTGGTTAAGACTGTGTGAGCTGTAGACAACCTTTTCACAATTCGACTTCAGCCAGCAGCACAGATAATGGGTTAATCCATAGGCACTGGCTTTATGCTTTTTTTGCCTGTCAAATCCTAGCTAGCACTAGAGGGTTCTTTTGTGAACCCTGAAGATATAGTTGCCTAGAAGAAATTGCACTGGATAAGTGTATTTTTTTATTTTAGGCAAAGAAAGGGAAAATGTTCAAGCATTATTAACAGCTCAGCCTTTTCTGGACCAGAAAACAACTCTAACATAGAACAGCTGCATCTGAAAACAAAGTGTTTTTAATGCTCTTGCGTTGCCTCACCTGAATAATAGCAGTCAGGGCTTTGTTTCAAGACTTAATTTGTTATAGGAAGTTAAAAAAAGACACGCACGCAAACAACCCTATGGAAACTTTTGCCTACAATAAGTGTCAAGCAGAAGGAATGTTATTGATTGCAATAGATTTACACCCATAATGAATTTGGCCGGCTGGTCAAAAGTCTAGTGGGTGTGTAAATGGGGAGGTGAAGTGGGGAATGACGTACGTAGTGGTTTATCTGGAGAGCGGAGCCGCAAAATGTTGTAGTTACACTTAAGTTTTATTAAAAATGCCATTCTAACGAGCCCTAGTGGCCCCAGCACATGGAAAGTGGCTTGCTGTGTTTTGAATGGCACTGAGTAACACCCCAGGGCCTTAAATCAGTTCAAGATGTGTTGGTGGCGTCTGATGTTAAGCATAGAAGGGAAATTCAAAGCAATATAGATTTAACCTAGGGACCCTTCTTTTGCCTGATGCTTATCAATAATGCAAGTGTAAGTAAGAGCCAGGAGAAATTTGGTACCGAGGCAGAGTATTATATGAATGTGTGATTTTATTAGTAATATTTTTACTGCAAGGTTTGGATAACCAATCCAAGCAGCAAGACATTGAGATGTGGACAACAAAGAGATAAAGTCAGATATTCCATCCTGTGTATTTCTGCAGACACTACTTGATGTGCCGTGCCCAGGGAAACTTAAACCGGGGGAAAAAAAAGAAACTACTTTTTTTACAAGGCACATGGAGTAAGAAGAAACAGCCATGGAATGAGTGGGTGGAGAAATCCTGCTACACATCTCAAGTCAAGGAGGTGGTTAAGGGATTTGTTACACTGCAACAGCTGACCACAGAGGACACTAAAGACAAGGAAAAAACAGGAAAATGTGAAAATACCCCTAATACAAATTATAAGGAACTCACATATTTCTTTGCATTTATATGTAATGCTTTGCTAAGATATTTAAGTGGAGTGCCCATGTCACGAAGGGTGGGTAAGACAAGCCCTATGTCTTTAATCAAGGGCTGTGATTCCAAACCTAGCCATAGCTGGGACACTTCCATGAGAATGTCTCAATATCTCATCTGTTTTGATGTGACAGTGAAAATTATGGTTTCAGAGGTATTACTAATACCAAGAAGGATTTGCCAGGTATTTGGATTTCACATAAGCTGCACCTATTTGCCACCTGCCAGAATCAAACCTTTGCATTCCAGGTTCTGGGATGAAAACCAGAAGACTGAGGTGCACCTCTAATGACATATATATAGCATGATGAGCTTGGACGGTTTAAGTTGTCAATGGCTATAATGGCAGCAGGAACTTGAAATCTGCTGAAACCCTGAATGTCCTTTACTCTATATCTATGTGGTCTGGAGACCGGCAACCACTGAGTCATGAACAGCAATCACTAACTTATGAGATGCAATTAGAAGGGAACCCCAACAACCACCTAATGAAATGCCGAGGACTTGGCACAAATACCTCTGGTGATACAATGAAGGAGTCTTAAACTCTTACCCTAAGCACTGCTTGCTTCCTTTCCACACTGACAGCTTTAGCAACAACGTGACTTAGAGTGTCTAATTATAGGATAATTATTGTTATTGCATTTGTAAAGGTCAGTCAGTAGAAGCTAGGACCCTAAGGGAATGGAGACAAGAAAGGCAAAGAAGGAAATGGGAGGAGCAAGGCTCTTGGACTTTTTGACCGAGTAGAAACAGACAGGGAGATATGGCCTTTCTCTGTAACTGAACCACAATTTGTAGCCATGTAATATTAATGGCTTGTGCTCACAACTATAGGCCAATCCTCTCCTGGTATAAACGTGATCTAGGATTCAGGCCATGTCTCTTGCCTTTCTCCATACCTACAGTGCCAAAGGATGAAGCCACTGTGGTGATATGGCCAATTACAATCCATATACGTCACTGTATCTGAAACTGTCTACTCTCCTTTCCTGCTTCCATCCTGCCTCAATACAAAGGAGGCAGTTTCTGGGCCGAAGCTTGATTTTTGCTCCTAGGATTAAAGAAAAGCTAAGTTCAGGTGAAGAGAGGAAACCAACTCCAAAGATAACCCTATGCATAAAAGCATAGGGAAGGTGGACTCAGAAGGTTAGTAGTACAGTATTACTCACATATTCAGTAATTACCATCTAAGAAAGCAGAGAACATAGTTCAGATTGATAAATTCAGTCTCCTTTCAAATCCACAAGAAAGAAATCAGCCATGCTACAGACACACTGAGGATCTTGTTGATCTTCTTCCCCTATGAGCTTCCTGCCTGTTTTTTGACACAGAGATGCGGGGTCACCAAGCAGAGGATCACCCATACTTTTCAGCACATTTGCATTTGGGTCTGTGAAGGGAAGACATTTGTCACCCAGGTACTGAGTGCATCCTGTAAACTATAGCATATTCTTCAAAAGTATTTCATTGGAGGGAAGTCTCCTAATCAGTAAGTAACTAAATAAATAAATCTGTGATGCTGATCGACATCCACTTCAAGAGCTTCAGATTTCACTAGGAGAAAACACAAATCAAGACTGCAGCTAGCAGAAAGGAATAATTAGATTTTCTTGGGTAATCGTCAGGACAGAAGTCGGAAATACTCATTATTTGGACTCCTATCCACTGTCTGATTGCAGAACAAAAATTAATTTATTTGGTGGCTATAACAAAATCATAAATTGACAGCAATTGCCTTGTCAGGAATCTTGAACTTGTCCTGTGTAGATGGGATTGGCACACCTAATTTATTTTTTATAAGACTTCAAAGAAAATAGGTCAAAATTCCTCACTGCAATTAGTTCAACTTAGTATACGCATCTTTGATCTCTTAAAACATAATTGTACTTTTTCTCAATTATCCTCATTTCATTGAAAGCAGCAGGATATGAAAGCAGGGATGCATCTGAACCTGACTGAAGTTCTCCAGGGAATTGTTTTTTTATACACTTGTGAGGTGACAGTCACAGTAAGTCCATCACAGATGAGCCAATGCAATTTCCTTACTCCTGCAGTATTAATTTAGTATTTCTACCACTTTCACACCAGCAGGATGAAGAAGCTTTCTAGAAACAAAAGTATATTCATTTTAGATTTGTCAAAAATAGGTTGAACACTAGTTTAGCTTGAATCCATCTGTATGATTTTAGCAACCTATAGCATCTGTTTCCTAAACGCAGAGCAAATTCAAGGCACAGTCACAGAATACTTGTCTGAGTAGTTGATTTCAGAACCCCATAAGTTTGACACATAGGAATTGACACTAATAAAAATTACTGAATCAGTCAGACATAGCTCCTGTCTCTGCTTCTGTCCTCTTTGGGCATTCTAAACTTTATTCCTAAATTAAACTGCATTTATTTCTAAGGTCATTCTTAACCTTCAACATCGGACTATATCACACGAGTAAAGAGAAGAAGTCATCACCATAAAATTAAGAGAAAGGAAAGCTTCCAAGGTAAAATTTAAAGGGATAAAATGAGTCAGTGGGAGGAGGAAGAGAAGAGTTGTGGATAGATTGGTCAAGTCAAGGAGAGAAAAAAAAATTATTTTCAACTCTCATGACTCATGGGAAAACTATAATAATGAGACCTAGAAGGGAGAAATAAACTGAATATATGTGTACGAAGAGGATAAACCAAGGGGATTAGAACTCCAAGTGAGATACAAGTACTCTCATTTTCAAATATCAAAACTTATTTATCAAAAGATGATACATTTTTGTGGTTGGAAAAGGTTTTTACAAGTAAAAGATATTTACAGTTGTGATCTTACAGACAAAGCTGTAGGGGAGGGAGATCATAACGTATGTTTGGCATTTGAGTCCACTTCAGTGTTCTCCCTTGGTACCCCCATGTGTGTCTAAAGAGGGAAAGGGTAAACGATCCAGGTAAACAAGCACATTGTGCAACGCTGCATCTGGAAAACTGTGTCAGCCTTTAACTTGTTTAACTGGCCCTCCTATGGCAGTAACACATCATTACTGCTTTCCGGTGTTTATTAATGTCATTTTTATGGTTTATTTGTAGCAAGGTTCAAATTCCATGCAAATAGATGTTTAAAAAAATCAGAGGTTTCATAGCCTTCATTATTATGTATTGTAACAAGGAGATTGCATTGAATATGGATGGAGCAGAGAGAGAAGCTAATGGAACAGCATTTGCATAGATTTGTGGTCTTACACAGGATCCCTGCCTCATCAATTTCCCTGAAATCCTATAGCTACCGAAATAAACATGCCAGTCAAACCTGCCATTTCGGACTAAAGATGCTCAGTTCTGCTGCACTAAGGATTTTTCTCTGTGCCGAAATGGTCAACAGCCCCTGAAGAAAATTGGTGGAGATTCATTCCCAAGCGTGGTCAAATGTCCAGGACTTCTCAGAACTGGTAGTCATCATTCCTTTAATAACAGCGTGCAAGGCAAGACCTCATTCCCAAGCCACTCCTGGCCTGCTGGCACAGACGGACTGTAGCAGACAGTAATGTGATTCTTCTGTTCCCTCTGAGGGAAAGGATGCAGCAAACTCAAGCATCCCAAATGACTAAGCACCCACCAAAAAGGAAAACTAGATGGTTAGTCATTAAACTGAGAGAGCAATTATTCACTGCATGGTAAGGAAACTGATTTCCTGAGCTCAATATTAATATCCAAACCCTGTGAAGAGCCAATAGGGAGCTCTCCAGTATTTTGTCCTTTTTTTTTTTTCCTCTCTCTTACAGAGTCTGAAATACGAATATATGCATGTCACCTTCTGTGTGTAAATTAGTAGAAAAATCTCACTCTAAGAATGCTCTTTTCTCTACAGGAATGCAAAATAAAGATGTTTAAAAGTGCTGCATTTGATTTAATTTGAACCAATGTATTCAGCGAGTTCTCCAAGGACCTAAGAGAGGATACTGAGACTTTCTTTTTTTCCCCCAGACGACTCCCAGCACAAATTCAGTGATAAGTTCTCAGTCTGCAGGTTACCTATGATCTGGTTTCATAAATAAAAAACAACGTTCAAAGTGGGAATAGGTTATGAGAGGATTAAACAAGCGATACTTGTTACTGGTATGAACATTCATCATTGTATCCCAAAGGACAGTCTTGCTACGAAACTCGTTTCTCTTTTTATTCTTCTCATTGTAGTTAAAGGAGGGACAACGCATTTATGGAGTTTTCTTTGCAGCTAGAGCAGTCTGTAGTACTGGCTCTTGGCAGCAAGTCTTAGTCGGGAAAGGCATGGGGAACTGACTGGACAAAATCTGCTGGGGAGGACAGCATTAAGATTGATTTCTAGGGAGCCATCTTCCTTCTACTCTCATAGCTCAGTTCATTCAGAAGACTGAAGCTATATTGGTGTTATTCAACAGAGAAGTTTGCTACATCCTTAAAACTTAGATAGCTAAGAATTTTGGTTTAGCAGTTCTAGTCATCTATTTCAGCACATCTTCTTTTAGAAGTTTCCTTCATGTTTAAAAGCTCATTTCAGTCTCAGGACCTCAGCATAGGAAAGGAGCTAATTCTAGGCTAAACCCTAATACTGATAGAGATCTGACAACATACCTGTGAGAGACATATCCTTAGACTGAAAGATACCAAGTTTGGCAAGTGAAGCTATTGTATTTTGTTATGATGTTTTCAGTGAAAATATTCAGTTTCCCTTTTTGGGTTACCTGAGACATCTTTGAATCTGCAGATCTTCACATACCGCTTTCACTCTATCTTCAATGCAAGAGGTGCTCTCAACTAGCAGAGAGAAGACACACTTTGACCTCATGACAGCTGAATATATGACTTAGGGTCAGGTTTCTCCTATTGGTGCTCGTTAAGAAATCACATTTCTGTTTCTATCAATACTCTCTGTGCTTCTTCCCAGTTATCTTCCAGATCACTCGACAGAATACTTGAGTGTAGTAAACAAAAAAGATCCAAATACAGGCAGTGGAACCAGGCTGAGGATTTTCAGTCATGCCTCTCAGGTATGTTATGCTCACCTGGTCTGGCTGAAGGCTGCATCATTCCAAAGGCAGAGATTTGTAAATGCCTGTTTGCTCACAGACAAGCACAGGGGGTTCACAGAAGCTGTGCTAGCAGGACTATGGCAGGGAAAGAAAAAAAGCATGCTGCAAGGCACAGTTCTGGCTGTGAAGGCAAGATGACCTATGTATGTCTCTTTCCTCTTAGGGTGAAATAGTGTTAGACCTCCTCCCAGATCATGCTTCATTCCATCAGCAGCCCTGCTGACTTCACTATGACTATTCAGACTGGTTAGTAGACTTACAGTCTGGCCCTAATTTCTCTGCTTCTTAATTTAGGGATGGTAAAGAGACTTAGTCAAAATATCTAAAAGCCCTAGACAGTTACTACCAATTGCAACAGAAAAACTTTGCAAAAGTAGATCAAATCTGGCCCTGTTAGCCCTTGCCAGCCAATGTTTTGGCTCTGGGTATTTTTTAAGTTCCTTTCTTGTCACTCTAAATCAGATGATTCACGCTGGTAACATGTTGTATCGCTTATCCAGTAATGCAACCTAATAAAACCCTGCTTAAAACCGTTTTCCTTAAAGAACCAGAAGAATTTGTTCCTTGCAGAATCAAACCTGTGTTCTTAATAAAGGCAGATTGAATAAAACAAGCCCTGTGAAGTAAAGGGACTAATTTAACAGCTCGCTGATGAAAATCTGTGGCTAGCTTCCCCCTCCCTCACCCCTTGCATGAGAACAGATGGTTTAACACAAGTTTTGAATGCAAAGTTAATTAAAAAAAAAATCCATTCCTCTTACAATCCTTGGGCTAAGACTTTAAAAGTTCCCTGCTAAATCGGAATGCCAATGCTCTTATTTTGAGCTCTGTAATAAGGAAACAGACTCATTAATGTTCTGCAATTATTGAAGTAGAGTGATGGTCATGGATTAGCCCTTGAATTGAGCGCGGCAGGCTCCCTTGGCAGCTAAACATCAGAATGGAATTTGAAAACCTCTGTTTTGTTCCACTTTCTCCACTGCTCTTAATCTGGTGCTGGAAACAGGTACAGTCACCTCGATGGCAATGTCCCCAGAGGGAAGGAGAAGGCATTTAAAAGGCAAGATCATTTCTCACAACAAGAGCAACAGCAACTTAACATGTTAGGATTTGATTTGTTTGAATTCTGAAAAAAACCTCAAATTATTTCATCTTGGGCTGGGATGCATCTATTTCTGGGATGGAAGGTAATAGCTTGTTAATGACAGCAACCTTTTTAAGAATCAGCACAGGACCTAAGAAAACTAAGTATTTAATTTGTTCCTAGTATTGCTGCAAGCTCATGCCCCAAAGACCTTCTAGTCTGAAAAGTCACTTTAAATAACTGAGAGGAGTTTAGGGTAAGTGAAAAGTAATTGCCTGAATTAGAATCATCTTGGCTTAATGCATTTAATATTTTCACACATTGAACATTAGAAGATCTTTAAACAGCTGTGTGCACCTGGAGAAGAGTTTTGTTTTACCTCTCATTTACAATTAAAGCATCTTCCAGTCCTGTTCCCAGAGACTAACTCCAGATGAAAAGTCACCCCTAAAGACTCAAAAATCTTTTCTTCTGTGATTTTCTTCACCCAGCTTTCTGCCCAAAAACTAATTCAGCCCAAACATCCTTAATATCAGCTCTTAAGAAATGAGAAATTCCCAAGCCTACAGGGATGCCTTCTGATTATAACAAGAGTCCAAATTTACGATGAATTCGAATAGGACCAGCTAATTCTGATCTTGTCAGGATCCTGATCACAGTAGGCCTAAAGCTAGTAGTTAGTGAAGTCACTCTCCAGTCCTTGTTGAAGCGTAAGTTGGAGGGAGATCTAATTAGCTACTGGGAGGAAGAGTCCTTCTAGTTACCTTATCCATTTTTGATCGTATCTTTTACAAGCTCCAGCAGCAACACTCAGAAACCAAAACAGACACTGAACATATGTTTCACAAACTGAACATGTAAAACAGAAATATTCAGTCATCAATATGTAGACTATGAATAGAGCTCCTAATTCTGGAGTTGGGGTTGTTGTTGTTGTTGGGTTGTTTGTTTTTTTAAGTTAGTCTTTGATTTTTGCACCACTACTTTATCATGGATTGCAAAACCCCAGGAGCAATTAATTGCAGAGACAAACTCTTACCCTACTACAGTCTAATTCCTTAATAGCATCCTTGAATCAAAGAGATGTCTAAACGTTATCACACGCACCTGTGATTAATAGCTCCCACAATCAATTACAGATGCAAACAGGCAGGAGCAGACTTGGCCCATAATGTGAATGGATGGAAGGCACAATATATGTGACCAAGTGTTCAGTCTATTTATCACCTACTGCTGGCATTTTATGGAGCCAAAGTGCTCCTGAGCAGAGCAGACTAGCGAACAACTTTAAAGAGACTGAACATAATCTACAGATGATGGCATAAATATTGTTAATAACATTATATCCCTCCAGCTCAGGTGTGGCTGATACCCTACCTGATGTTTTAATTGGCACAAGGGCTGATGGTAATCATGGTTTATGGGAACAGAGGAAGTCTTCTCACTTATAGTTTATTTTTTTCCTTCTTCGTCGCTCCTCGAGTGATTTTTCTCCATACAGTGGTAGCTGTTAGGACTTCTGACAGACTGTGGTAAAGAACAAAGCGCTTACACAAAAATTCAATGGGGGTACAAAAGATGCAGTAATTAGGGCTAAGTTGGTGTCTGGAAAGCAAAACAGGGCAAAGCAGGGTATATCTCTTCAATGTGAGCATGGGGAAAGTATGAGTTGTCTTTTCTTTCTTTTCTTTCTTCCTTACCTGTACTCTCCTCATGATGTACCTTCACCAAAACTCAGTGATTTCTCACCAAAACCACAAAACCTCAGCCAGACTCAGCAGATAACAGTGAACCTACAAATCAACACAGGCTTACTTAAACTTTGTGACAAAACCCTAATGCTAGTTGTGTTTCACCTGATTAAATGCTTAGGCAAAGTAGTTTCTCACAGTTTCAGGTACGGTGAAATATCCCCTCTCTCCAGCTCTCTGGCCAAACTCTTAGCCAAAGCACACAGTAGCAAGGTGCTACTGGGGGCTAAACCTTTGCTATCCCTCTCTCCCTTCCCCCAGCCACCTCAACTTCTCCAGATCTGGTGTTGCATCGTACAGTTGTTCTTCTAAAACGCTTCATCATTTTCAGAACCACAGATGAATGAAATGGATTTTCCTTGCTACTAACATTGCAGGTTCATATGTGCCCCTAATTCTGGGCCCTGTATTGCTAATCCCATTTTCTAAAGGGCAAATTATTCCCATAAATGTTAGCTGTGGGCTCTGCCTCATCTATGCTCGTCTCCACTGGTGCTATCTCAAGCAGAGTTGTACTTGTGGGGAATTGTGGCTGGCTAAAATACAACCCAAATGTGATATAGTATGTTTTCTCCAGCTCTGCACCTCCTTAAATGTTAAAAACTCAGGCAGAAAAAATAAGATGTACGCAGACACAATATTTTCACACAGAAGAATTCATTCTTAGTAAGAAAGTCAAACAGACTTGATGGCTGCAGAGGTTCTCTAGGTTGTTCTCCAGACAGCAGTATTAATGACTGAAGAGCATAAATGAAGGGCTTTCTTCTCAGTAAGTTTTCTTTTCACTGATTCATTATTATTAAGGAAATGGGTGAATCAACTAGGATGAAGTAGGGGCTCATTGTGGACCTTCATCTTTTATTAGGCACCTAATGTCCACAAAGCTGAGGTCTTCACCTGATCTTGCACCCTTCCCCCACCAGCCAAGGGTTGTTCAGAGCTTGGGTTCTTGTTTTGGCCTATGATAGAAGCTGCACATAACACAGGGCAGCTGTGAAATATAGATCCCAAGCCAAAGTCTGATTTATGAAAACCTCATTCAGAGTGGTCTGTAACGTAATGTTTTGGGCTGGAGCCATCTTTATACCCAGATTTGGCATCAAGCACCTCTTAAAGGTTCCGTAAGAATTTGGTTGATTTTTTTTTGCTTGTTTTGGGCTTTGTTTCTCTTGCTAACTTCCCATAGTTATTCTATCTCTGCACATCCTTTCTTCATCAGGAAATAGCTATGGAAATGCTGAAATATCCTCGGAAAGGTTTTGTTTTGCTTTGATAGTTATTTCAAGGTCAACAAGAAGCAAAAATATCAAAAACTTCACAAAGAAGCTTGTAAGACAAGACAAAACCCCACTTCTTCCTTAGAGATATCCTTACTATAAGTATGGTTTAATTCCAAGCAAGATGAAAAATGTGAGGCTTCCTAAATGGTAAATGATTTATTATATGCCCAGGTTTGATTGAAGCTCTGAACAAAAGCCCCAGCATATGGGTTAAGGCACAGAATAAACCCACACTTATCACAGTCAAATCAATATTTGCGCCTCTCAGAATGTGGCATTACTCTGTACTTTGGGAATAAGAGACTGGACTCTTCACAAAAGCAAAAATATCTGCTGTTAATATTGTGAGGAGGTGAAAGAAATAGTGAAGAAATTGAAAAGTTTCAGTGTTTGGGGACCAAGATCCTTCCTGGCTTCTAATTAGAGCCTACACATTCATTTTTCTCCACTTGCATATTGACCGTGCAAGATCCCAGTCCTGCGCTGGGGAATACGTACCATTAGTGCACCTCGCATCAAGGACATTTATGCCATAAAGTCAGTTTTCTGCCAAGAGGTTGTGATCCACACATCTTAAAGAGATCGAGTAGTGTGCAGCCTGCTTCCAAGGCGGAGCTGGGTGCCTGGTTCTTCTTCTTGTGGAACAATACTGGTCTCCATCATTGTGAAGGACAAGGTTTCAAGTGAGTAACTTGAAAAATGTTTCCTTCCCCTCACCACCTTATCCCCAGACACGTTATGTGATCTCTGAGTATGTTGATGCTTGCTTAATTTTGTGTACTGGAAGGCAAGAGGGGGCATCTCTTTCTCGGCGTATACAAAGATTTTGACTGGTTTGCCCCGAAAGCCCTATCTGGCAGCTAAGCATCTCCATTCAGAGAAAGACAGGTGGAGTTTCCATTAATCTGAAAATGGGAGTGAAAACAAAAATGACTGCAGATTTCTGCATGTGTGAATTAGCTCTTGCACTTTTAGAGCGCTGCCTCATATAGGCAAGACCATGACGTTTGAAAAAACAGTATTAAGTTCTGGCTTTCTGTGTACGTGTGCATGCAAGATTAAAGGTCTACTACAATGCACTTCAGTATTTGGTTCCTACTTTAACCCTTCCTAGAAAGTTAGTAATTTTGCTACCGTACATGGACTGTACAATAGCGTAGGTACAAAAGCTTTGTTTCCTCTTAAAGAAAGCTCATCTTGTAAACAATGATCAAAAGGAACCAGGAAGAAGTAAGAGTAGCTGTATGGAAAATGTTTGCAATGTCCTTTGGTGTGTTCACTTCCCTAAGCCTCTAGTGTTTTGCTATCGTGCTTGGCCTGTAATTTTCAGACACTTTTGGAAATGGTGATGAATCATAACGTTTTCTAAATCTCAGAGGAAAAAAAAAAAATCAACCAGTAAGAGCCTGCAGTAGCATTTCCTGGTTAAATATATGTTTGCAGCACAACATGAAGTGCCGGGTTTAATGAACAGCTGCAATTTACTTATCTTTTGAATGGATCACTTTAAACGCATGTTGGAAAGTACCTTTCACCAAACTGCCCATTAGAAGTGAACTACAAAGTAAATGGATTGTATATGGGAGGCATTTCTTATCTCTGTGAGTGCAATACATCCCCTGCAGAGACTTTTTTTTTTTAAGTAGAGGATATTTAATGATGCCCTTTAAAATTCTGATAAAATTAGCATGTTTTATTTTCTCCCTGCTACAAGAAGGTTGACTAACACTTTAAACAATGGTAATCTGATGGGTACAAGTACAGATGTACAAATTAGCACTTAAAACAATAGGTGAGACTCTCAATTAAGTATCTCATTCTGCTCCACTCTTTTACTATAAGACAGCTAATGCTACATATTATGGGACAACTGGAAAAGAGTATGTTCACTTCTACTCAGCATACCAGATTAGCTTCTGGTACTTTCAAGGATATACACTGAGTATTTGAGGATTTGGTGCCTTGCCTTCACTTTTTGGGAGAAGAAAGGCAGGGTCTGGATCATATTTATTAAGGTTTGCTCTTGCTGAGCACAGCACGGGCAGTCAGTATTCAGTTAGAAGTGGATTATGACAGTCCATTTTTTATTGCTATTTTGCCATCATGAAATATTCTAATGTGCTGTTTCCCTTTCAGCTCACTGTGGTCATGGTTCTAATGTCACTAATGGTAACCATTGAGGGGGCTGAACTACCTTTGGAGACTGCAAAGGTCACCTCCGTATCCACCACTTGGGGAGCCCACAGTTGCCACACAGTTGGAAGTTGGTTTGATGTAAGGCACAGCTCAGGAGGAGATTTCTGGTCAGAAGCCTGAAACACAGTAAATGCCTGACCAACAGAGCCTGAAAAAATAACCACTGGGAGTTTACTGGGCAGTTCTGAGAACTATCTGCTCACACGCATTTCTCCCAAAGTCCTTTCTGAATACAGTGAGGGTGTTATCAAAGCTACTGCATCACATCATACCACTAAATGAAACAGAACAGGTTTTTTCATGTGCCTTATGTCTTTAAGTTGAGCTATTAATTTCAGGCTTCCTGACTGCCGCAGATGGAGATGTATGCATTTGGCTCCGTAACCAGTACAAATAAAACAAATAAAGAAAAGCAAATATTCTGACTTACCCAATTACTTCTACAAAGTTGTTAGGGCTGCCACCATTAAAAGATCATACTCAGGCATTAGCCTGGCATTGTCTCTGTGATGGCAACAGAAGCAGACACATGCGTCAGACAAGAACATCCTTTCCTCCCTGTGCATTCTTTTCAAGCAATAGCTATTATCCCAGTGACTCATGGACAGTTAAACCACCATCACCATCTCAAGGAACAGAGCAACAAGATCTGTTGTTGGACTTGGCAGGATCCTTTAAGCTCAAAGGGATGTGTCCTACTTAGTGATGACAGCCAAGTTCAATTAAGTTCCGTTTGACATCTCTTTGGATGCTTCTCCAAACTCTATATGACCCTCTTGGCACTGTAAATCTCACAGAAGTAGGTTTCTTTATGAAATTTTTGCTATAATTCTAGTTCTGGATGGGGCCAGCTATGAGAGTGAGCACAACCTTCCACTTCATGCACTGGCACTCCTGCTGCTAGAAGCTTTAAAGCGAGTGAGAAGAGGACAACTTTGAGAAGAGGCAGAAAAACATGCATTTTGCTTCATATTTTGGGCAAAAGATCATTTGGGGGGCAAAGGGAATGGCTGTCTTATTTTATCTGAGCCGACTTCTCATCTGCTACTTGAGCCCCTCTAGTTTTTCTCCTCACCAGGAAACAGCTTGGCTATGGCCATTCCCTGACTGGTGAAGTCAGGGTCAATTTTTTCCATCTGGACTGCATTAAGCATCTTCCATTTGCTCATCTCCCTCCCCCCAAACCACCCCTGCTCCTCCCCGGCCTCCCTTCTAATGCTGATGTGCTGCCAGACATGTTCCATTTCACCCACAGCCAAAAGGCAGCTCCAGTAGGATCTCATTAATTCACACTAATGATGGGGAATTTGGCAAATTAGTGAACTGACTTGATCCTGCCATTATTAATAGCCTCGCCATTGACTTCAGGCAGAAATAGATTGAGTCCCTGAATTGATAGCTCTCCTTGGACACCAGAAAGAGATTATGTTTTATGAAATAGACTGATTTTTGTTTGGGCGATTGGAGTTTAGTGTTATGCTGGTGTATACTACAGCAGAAGCAATGAACTCTAATTAAGATGATGGCTCACAACAGCTTTTCAGCTATTAAATCTCTGTAGAAAAGCAATGAAAGCAAAAAGATGAGGTTTTCTTCCCAGTTAGTATATTGCAGGAACTTGCACACTGAGAGTCACTGTGTGCCTGTTTGGCCATCAAAAGGTTTAGCCCAGCGAGGATTTAGCTGATGGGACTCTACCAGAGATTTCCATGTGACTGGGATGAATTCCTTATTCTTTTTGTGCCTGAGCTGCCTTCTGGAAAAAGAAGATATTATTTCCTTTCTACTGCATTTATCTATGTCACTTGGCTGATTGTATCTTAAAATCTAGTCCAAAATAACTCTGTTTGGGGTATGAGGATGCTCTCTGAGCAAAACCGAAGAGAAATCAGTGATCCACTGACCACTTCTATTATCTCTTCTCAGCTGTTACAGGTTATGTGTGAGTTTCCAGTCCAACCACAAAACATAGTTACATCAGCCCAGGGAATGTCTAATGTTACCGTGCCAGCATGAGCTTAGCAGCCCCCGATGACTTCTCTGCTCTTGTGATACCACAAAGAAGCAAGCTCAGTAGCGTCAGTTGAAGGTCTGTAGGAGTAAAAACTACTTTGCATTTCTCAAGGTTAATATGTTTTAATTTACAAAGAGCAAAGCAAATGTACATACAGGCCTATTCTCTTAAGAGCACCAAAGGAGATAACTAGATTCTCCCTTTGGTGCTTTCCTCCCCAGAGGCAATGCATAATCAACTTTTGGTCTTCACAACAGTTTAAGCTAATAAGCCAGACCATGAACTGGAGCGGCTGAAGCACAGACACATGTTACCTTATGCCAGCTTTTGGGAGCGGGGTGAGGCAGACAGCTGGAGGCAGTAACGTCTTAAATCACCTCCATCACGCAGAGCCTGGCTGCTACCAAGGGAGAAGCGAGGGCAGGGTGAGACTAAGACTACAGTGCAAATAAATCCTCTGTTTCTACCTCTCTCGGGTAATGGGGTTCTTTATTTCATAGGCTTGAGCAAGTCAGTGGGAACTGGAATCCACCTTGCTGTTATTCCAACCACACAAGATGGGAAAGAACCCACTGGTCCATCAGACAGGCTACCAATAGGTAATATTCCCTGAGCTTGGAAGAATACAAGAGCCTTGTTCCTCCTGACTTTATTCCATGAGCAGCAAGGAGGTGGGGACCTAGGCTTGTCCTCCTAAAGATCAGAAAGCTAAATCCCAGCTCTTAGAAGTAAATTACATCTCCTAAAGATAGTGGGTTGGGATTTCTAAGCAGACATTTTTTTCCTCTATGGCAACATCATCACATGGTGTTCCCAGTAGCTGCTCTTCTTTATGTTCTTGCTGTTCTGGACAGGGAAATGCTTGCTGGGAAGTGGCTTTAAAGACAGTTTCTTATCTCCTAAAACATATAATCTTTCAGTCAAACAGGATACTACATAAAACCAGCAGTTTGCAGATACCATACTCTCACAGCTCCCTGTTTAAGATCAAGAATAGAGGGAGGACTGGGCCTTACTTCATCACATATGAACGTGCAGGAAGTCCAACCTAGAACATACAAATATTGATTCTAATATGTTCAGGATTTTTGTTAGTGTGGCTTGGAGGACAGCAATTAGGTATTGAATAAATAAATTACTTTGGCTATTTAGGGGAATTTTTGTGTTTTAAATTCATTGGTGATTGCACTTCATGCTGTGCAATTTGATCTTTGGCCTTTGCTGCTACTTCACAAACTGGTTCCCATTCCAGTTTCTACATGTCCTAGTGAGGCCAGCCCTTGGCTGGCTCCATATGGCATTTCCGTCTATCTCTTCCCATGCATTGCTCTGTGTTTGTAATGCTTTTAGATTACTCCAGTCTTGCATACAATAGACTTTCAGGGCATTCCTTGTTTTCATTCCTTTTCCTTCCCTTCCCCCCTCAGCTCAAAGAGCAAAAAATCTTAATAGAAGGGAAATGGTCAGATCTGGAAAAAGAAAGGAAATGTGCCAGAAGGGATTAGTTGGAGTATGTGTAGGCAGCTGTGTGCTCTGGAAGGAATCTGGTCATATTTGTTTTCCCTTGTTCTATTTTTCCCAAGTTTTCCTTTAGTTTATCCCAAATTTGGCTGCATCTGATGCTAAAGTTAGATGCCATTCGATGAAATTCTTCAGATCTTGGAAATCCTGTGGATGGTGAAATACTTACTAGCTTGACTGTCTTCCTTAGGCTTCAGAGTTAACAATCCAATGACATAACTCTCCCCAAGGAACTGTAAGACCTGGCTTTTCCACAGGCTCAGAAAATCCTTTGCATCTTGTTTACATTATATTATTTTTCAGAACTGTCAGTGCTGGGAATATTTTCAATGACAACAAAAACATTAGTGCTTTTATTTTTATAAATGACAGCTCAGATTCTGAGGCGGCCATGAGCTGGCAACCTGGCTAGCTGAGCTGTTCCAAACTGGCCCAGTTTGACCTGGCATCAGCAAGGAGGAAATGTCTCATTCTGCACTCGGCTTGCCAGGGAAGGTCTCGTTGCTTTTGTAGCAGTGTAGAATGACTGGCTGCTGCCCTTTGTTGCAGAGTTATGTATCGTGCTCTCTCTGGACTAGGAAGTCAATTATCTCCCATGAGTGGGTCTATTTGCCTGTCTATAGTACCACCCACCTTCCTACTGGCATCATCTGCCTAAAACTGGAAGTGTGGCAGCAGCACATACCAACCTCAAAAGCAAGTGCCATGTAGGGTCCAGATGGATATTAATTGTATCAAACATGAACTAATAGAACTGCTTTTCAGGCTAGAATGAGAGTGCAAGAAGCAAAGACGCCTTCTTACAGGCAAAGCTATCAGCTTGAGTTTCATAGTCTAGATAAAACTCTTTGTTCCATGATCTATTTCACCACTTTAAGAAAAAATGTCAAGAGCCTGCTTTAAGGCTCATCAAAGTAGCTGGGAGAATTTTCGTTCTGTCTCCCCTCCTTGCTACTTGACAGGATTTGCATCAATCTGTTAAAAACGTAATGTGGCTTTCCACATGACTCTGAAAGAGATAATACAGACAATGATGAGGGCAAAGCCTCTGTTGTACAAAGTCATGGACCACACATCTCCCGACCTACTGGGCCACTACCAAGCCTCAGGCTTCCTCCAAGGCAGCCCGGGGTGGGATGTTTGTGCAGTTTGCTGCCCTGGATGATGCTTTTAACCACAGTATGGGAACTGTCCCAGAAGACTCTGCCAGAGCCTAGATCTGCCCTTTGATGTTCTGCTGCTCTCCAAGCCAAAGAGCAGTTCGGTACAGAAAGTGGCAAAGAAAGATGAATACAACTAAAAAGTATTTCCTCAAGCAGCAAAACACATGAAGCCTGCTTTTTGGTAATTGTGCCTCATAGCTGCTGTCTCTAGTAGCCAAGGTAGAAGCTGCTGGGATATTTGTAATGTTGCGCTCACCCTCATTTAGCTTCTCTGGTGTTTCTTAAGAGTTGAGCTCTGGTTACAGCCTTAGTGGGGATTTAACAGGATCTGTCTCTCTGCTATCCAGCAGTCTATTTTTGCGAAAATCACAGCAACCTGATTATTTCTGAGACCTCTGCCCCCTTGTCAATTTTGATTGGAGTTTGCCCAGGAGTTCAAAAGGCTGTAACAGTTTGATCATATAATCCTGGCTTCCTTAGGAAACCAAGCTAAGGAACAAACAAACAGAAGTCCTTACAGAAATACTCCCTTGACAGTTGAGGTTTTTTTTTTTTTTTAATCAACACCTTGACTTCTATGAAGATCTTTACCTTCACTTCCCACAAAGATTGTCTTACAGATCAGCCACTGAATGTGCAGAAGTAGCTCTGGAGCGGCCACTGTTACGGGCAGGTTTGCATAGGGTTAGTCTGTATCCCAATGGGAAACCAGCATGGGACCCAGGCGTCCTGCCAGCATCACCCCCTGCACCTACTGCAGATGACCGCTTGCAGAGTAATTAGCAGACATGTTTAACTGGAGCAAAGCTCAGACTTGAGCTGTTCAGTGGATGGGGAGTGCAGAGGGAGAGGAGTTCCCCAGATGGACAATTCCCTCCGACCTGTCCACCCAGCAAAAATGCTGCCCACAGCCTAGGACTAGGGATAGGAAATGACACCTAATGGTGGTCCTCGCTGATTTTCAGCCCAGCTTGGTGGGGTTGCTTGCCCCAAAGAACACAAGTTGCTCTCTGAGTCACCGAGGGCCTGCTCTTCGGGCACTGGGATCAGAGCTGGGCAAAACCCATTGCAAATCACAGGCTTTGACACATCGACCCCGCTGCAGCATGAGTGCAGAGCAGGAGCACCTCGCTCTGATTCCTCCAGGTTAGCGGCCAGCTTCTTCTCCCTCTGCTTTCTTTTTCCTTGTTGCTCTTTCCATGAGCACTGACAGTAGATCTGCTGAAGGGGCAATTTTACAACCTAATTCCAATAAAAAGACAGCAGCTGCCGGTGCGGAAACCCTGGACAAGAGCATGCCTGGATGGTCCAAAGTAGTGTATTTTGGTATTAATTGCAAACCCTTTTTGCATCTGCCACTTTCAAAGCAGTTCTTAAAAAAAAAAAAAAAAAAAAATGGAATGGCAAATATGCTACAAGCGATTATTTATGCACGTTCAGCGTTATTTGATCTCGGTCAATTACTACTATGTTCCGAACAAGAGGCTGGAAAAGCAATTTTTTTCCTCTCTTTTCTTTTTTTTTTTTTTTAGGAGATCGGACTAACTTTTTCACGTCGTCAGAGGCGATGACGCCTCACTCCGCTGGCCAGGGTGTTTGAACAGAAAACACGCGTTTGAGGGGAAAGCTGACCCAGTGGCCGCACGCTGCAGGGAAAGGCGCGGAAATAGAAGGGGGAACGGTTTGTCCGCGGAGCGGGACGCGGTGCCGGCGCTACCCACAGCAGAGGCCCCGGCACCGCGCAGGGCTCTGGATTTACCGGGCTATAAATAAGCTAATAAGTGATGGGGAATGGCCTCTCGAAAGACAGCTCCGGCATCTCTTCTTTCCCCGGGCAAAGAGAACAAGATCTCTCTTTTTAAATCTTTTCTTTCCTTTCTTTCTTCTAACTTTTTTTTTTTTTTTAAACGTAGCTTTTCCCTCTGTAAGAGGTGTACGTTTAATTATAAAAGGGCCTTTTTCTGTTGTAATCTGTTTCCAGTTCAATTCCTTGCTGGATAAATCCCTTAAACGTGTTGTCATTCCTTATTTATTGATTGCAGGTATTTGGGGTTTAATTGAGCAAGTCGGTCGTGGCCCAGGGCAGGAGTGGCGCTACATGAGCAATTAAATCTGATTAGCCCGAGCCCTTTAAGCCCCAGCTGGGTGATTGATAACCGAGACCAACATTCTTCAATTGACTCGCTACATCAAAAAGGAGAAAGGCTTAGAGGAGAAACGCATGGGTCCAACATGAAAAATAGCAAAGGAGCCGAGCAGATTAGATTTGCAAAGGAGCTGAGCTAACGGCGAAGGGAGCAGGGAGAACAGCCCTGGTCAGCCCATAAAATAAATCCCTAAGTGTCTCCTCTTTTAAAACTCAGCCAAGGCTGCTCCCTCCGCCCAACACCACTTTCTTTTTTTTGTTGTTGTTGTTTTGGTTTTTTTTTTCCCTTCCCCTTCAAGAGGCAAAAGTGACCCGAGCTGGAGCGAGAATGGGCAAAGGCGGCAGAGCTGGGTTTTTAACACCCCTCAGCCCTCGGAGCTGAGCTCCATCCATAAAGCTGTCGTCTGTTTGTTAGTGTGTTTGTCCGCTCCGTCATTACGCTTTTTGCCCGGTAGTTTAAGAAAATAAACTAGCAGGGAGAACAGGAGTGAGTAACCCCCATTTATCAAGCTGATGGATGTCCCGTGTCTCCCTTTGAGGGGGGGAGAGCCGTGGCCCGCCGCGGGGAGAGGGGTGTCCCCCGCCCGCAGCGTCCTCCTGCCCGTGCACCCGGGGGAGGCGGTACCCGCTGGGGAACAGGGAGGGGAGGCTGGGGACGTCTGGGGGACAAGGATGCTCTGAAGTTCAAGTCACCGCCTTGGGAGATGTCGCAGCGCTGGTCTTCTCAGCCGCGGAGCTGCCTGGTGCTCCGTGAGGATCTAATGAAGTAACCTTAAGTTCTCGGGAGAAGCACCCCTCAAGACACACTGAAGCAGCCCAGTTTTGTTCTTGGGACCAGAGAAGAGAGGGCGGGGGTGAGGGGAGGGGGTTTGCAGGCAGCTCCCGGATCCGCCGAGCCTCCGCGGTGCCAGACCCCAGGGATCCCGCCTTACGCGCGGAGCCACCGCGCCGGCACCGCCCGCCTCATCCTCAATTACTGCCCCGGCGACTTGACGGGAGAAATCA
>JAOXNO010000052.1:50650335-50662164 GCA_028565335.1 Limnodromus scolopaceus
GCGGACCCCGCAGGGCACCGCTCGGGGCCGGGGCGGGCGCCGCTGGCTCGGCGGGGCGCGGGGTGCGGGGTGCCACCCCCGCCGGGGCACCGCGGGGCCGGGGAGGCTCCGAGGGCGCTCCCCTCCTGCCGGCCGACTTTCCCCTCGGATCAAAACAGCTTGAAAGCAGCAGAAATCACTGGGGAGGGGAGGAGGACGTCAGCAGGAGCTGGACTTCTAAAAACCGTTCCGCCCCATAGGCTTTAATATTAAAAACCCCCTAGGAGTCTCAGACACTGTATTAATTAGTGCAACCACCCATGAAAAGTTGGGTTTGGAACAGCATTCTTTGCCCTGTGTGAAACAGCAACCCTAATAAACAATTGTTAACTTGGCCTATTGCCTCTGGTAAATTACACAGCATTAAAAAATAATGCTTTTCATATTAGGCAGTAATTAAAGGTTGGGACAGCTTTAAAACAAGAGGGGGAGGGGGAGGAATCAAAGAAAATATAAAAATGTTCTTTCAAGAGTTATGGGAGGCTAATAAAGTATGTCTGTTATAGTGCACCACTTTGCCCCCAGCTACAGCCAAACTGGAGCCACTGCAATTGCCTCTCAATAAGATAATGATATTCCTTTCTCTGCTATTAAAAGGCTCCCAGTGCAAACTTAAAATGATTTATTTAATTTAAGAAATTATGAGGTGTAACTTCAAAGCGTAAGCCGTTAGTAATGGAAAACACCAGGTTGTTTAAAATTATAATAATAATTGTTTGGAATACAGTGACATCAAAGTGCTTTCATCACCAAATAAAATATAGCACAGACCCCCAAATCCAGTGGAGTTTATTGAGTAGACATTTTTTGGTGTGTTTTTATTATTTCCTTATCAAGAGACATTATTTTAGCAGCTCCTTTTCTCAGCTTTGATGTTTTGACAGTCTTAAATTAATTTTATTGCATTTTTTTGGCTCGGAGATGGGAGATTATTCTGACTGCTTATTTTTCATTATGACTTTTTTGTTTTCAAGAACCGGTTTGTTATTTAACACAGCACCTTGATAAGCGCAGTTGAAATGAATTGGCCATTACAGGTCATTAAAAAGCAAAGAATTCTGTTTTCAAGCAATCCATTACACGTCTGGGAAAATATTCCTACTTAAAACAAACTTTGAGTTGAACGCTGGCATAATCAGTTTAATAAAACGGGTAGCGCATACTTTTAAGGAACATGTTTTTTTTTTTTTCTTTACGAGATTCTTGCTTATTCAAAACACAGCAATCTAAGAAATACATATACAGAACATTTGGCCAAAAAAGACCTGCCTTTACAGTAAGACTATCACAGACTGTTTTTAATTTCCTCGAACAGCGTTATAAAACATTAATCGTACGTACATTTCTCGAGACTTTTCCTTCCCAAGGAAAGCAGAATTATTCCAATCCCCTTAAAAAAAAAAAAAAAAAAAAAAAAAAAGTAGCATTTTAAAATATACTGCAGTTGCAGCTTTATAGACCGGTATTTCCACTAAAACAGCAGGGACAGAATTGCTCTGGTGTTAAAAGACTGAAATATAATGGATGGAAAGATTTTTATTCCTTTCGTGCAACTAGTTGGGAACTGCTGGTAGCACCCGCCAAATGCCTTATGGATTACGGTGGGAAACACACATCGAGGGACTAAGGGACTCAAACTCAACCCAAAAAAAACCAAAACAAAAAAGCTCAACAACAAAAAAAGACCCCAAAGTCACCCCCTCTCCGCGGTGGTGTCCGGCACCGAAAAGGAGCGTGAACCGTGTCTCAGTTCGCTCCTGGGTTTCCCAGTGCGGGGATGAGCTATGCAGATTCCCTGAGATCCTTTAATGCTTTTCACTGGAAAAATATCCCCCCTCCCTGCTCTGGGAGGGAAAAAAAAAAAAAACCAACAAACGGAATAACCGCTTTGTTTTTGTTTTGCGAGAGAGAGTTCCAAGGCAAAGAATGTGGGCACTGCCGAAAGTAGGTTAACTTCGAGAAATGACCGCCCGAAAAGGCTTTTAAAAATCTCCGTGGTTATTGATCGCAAGCACGAGAGAAAAACAGTCACACCGGGGGGGGGAGGGGGGGGCTGTTGTTTTTTGTTTGTTTGTGGAGATATTTTTTTTCTCGTTTATTTATCTATTTAAGTAAAGAGATATGCGTTAGTCTTGGGGGATAATAAACGGGGGATAAACAGAGGGGCAGAAATATCCTTGGGAGAAAGCAAAATGATAACTCCCCTATCAGAACAGCCCTGGGGTCGGTAGGAGCTGGATCCACCGCAGCTGCTCCGCGGATTCTCTGGCTACTTGCGCGGGAGGTGAGTGGGTGGCTCGGACTCTCCTCCCGCAGCCGCGGGGACACCACGGGGGACCGCGTAGGTGGGCGCTTTGCCATCCACCCCCTATGCCCTGCGTGGGCTCCCCTCCTTCTGCCGTTCCTGCCCAGCACTCACCCCAAAAAACCCTGCCGAGCCCCAGGTGCGCGCAAATCGGGCACTGGGGTGCCTCTGGCATTTGTGTGGCGAGACGCACAGGCGCTGTATAGAAATTTGCAACGTACAGCTGGCCCCTATAGAGATGGATGTGAGCGCACACACACGCGCGTACCCGTGCGGTGTATGAGTGCGTGTGAATCCCCGGTGCGGGGGGCTGTACCCGCGTGGAGGAGGCTGCACGGGGGCCGGGAGAGGGATGCTGTTGCGGACGGGGCTCCGTTCGTCACCCAGCCCTGCCCGGCCTGGAGCTTGGCTGCACCCCCCGGACAGCAGGTGCCCGCTCCTGCGCGGAGCCCCCCTGCTGCCCCGGAGCCCGGAGCTGATGCCCAGCCGTGCCCGGCCGGTGGGGCCGGGGTCCTCCCGGGTCGCCGCCGCCCTGTCGGGCTGGGTGCCCCGCCGCCCCCGGCCTCGCAGGGAGGCTCCGGGCGGAGATCAGAGCCCGGCGCTTTCGGGCACGCCGGCTCCCAGGCGCGCCGCAGCCGGCGAGTTTTCCTCCATTCCCTATAAAATGCAGGAATTCCGGGGTTTGACAAGGCAACGTGACAACATGAAATGCAGGCTCCGAGCGCCCGTGGCTCTAGGTAATGAAGGCTGGGCCGTGGCGAGTCAGAAAGCCCATTCCTAACTGTTTATGTCAACAAATCCATACCTCGTGAATTAAGGTCCCGGGAGAGCTGGGCTGCGCCCGGCTGGCCTGAGCCGCTGTTCAGCAAGTCGGGATTTCAAGGATCGGGATAATTTATCGCGTTCTTTTTAATGTTTATTATTTATTGCTCTAATTATTTTTCACTTTCTATTGGAAATTTAAAATATATAGATGTACCTGGAACAGATGCCAACTCCTTTCAGTCTCACTCAACTTCTAATCATCGCATCTGCTTTGTGTCAGAAAATACTTTGGGAACAATTTAACTTTGCATTAAAATAACTAATTAAAGCCACACCTCCACAGCCTCTTGCGAAAGTGGAGGAGGAATTTCAGTAAGTGCATCACTTTTAATGGTAGCATTCTGATTTCCCTGCCTTGCTGTAATTTATTCAGTTACAGATCTGCCTGCGGGGCAGCTCCCATTAGGCCGATGATGAAGTCTCATGAGTAAAGCTTGATACCTCCCTCCTAATAAAATATAATACTCAATTAACTCGGCCTTTCTGAAGGCTTTAATTGGAACAAGTTAATAATGGGCGCAAGGTGAATTGTCATGCCATCCGCAAGCTCGGGGAAGGTGTCACGGATCCGTCCTGCCTTTCCCATAGCAGAGGTTGTAACCGAGATTTGGAAGCTTTTCCTTCAACACCCTTGTGTTCTGCAATAAATCTGTATCCATTTAAGGATCTATCATAACACACACAAAGCTCCTGCGCTCAAAGAATTTCCAGCGAAAAGATTTAGCTGTAATCCCTGACACAGCTGATTTATACGGAAGGTTAAAAAATACCGCTGGTTTATTTATAACCGGCCCAGCCCAGCTAAGAAAGCACTCGGGACGATCGGCCGGAGAAGGACCGGGGCGAGGGGGGCTTCACCCTGCCCTGGAGTTAGGGGGGAAAACACTTCAGAAAGAGGGAGCCCGAGAAAGAAGCGGTTGTCTCCGGTTTTTATGCGGCAGTAAATGCTAATTTGAAAAGTCTGCATGGAGATTAGATTCCCTCAGCTTTGTTCCCTGCAGTTGCGAAGCGGGAAGGTTAACAGGCTTGGGTTCGGGGTTGGGTTTTTTTTTTTCAGAGTCGGAAGGGAGCGGGGGAGCAAACCAGGATCCGCCAAGCCCTGAGCTCCCCGAGCCGCTCACCCAGCCCGCAGCCACCTCCTCAGATCCCAGATCGGGAGGGGTTTTCAGCCCCCTGGCCTTTTCCTTCTCGCACAGCCCAGGCCCGGTCCGGCGGGGTGCTGAGCACCGCCCCCCCGGCCCCGACGGAGGCAGGAGGGCAGCGAGGCGGCGGCTCGGGGGTCGGAGTCGGGGAAGAAGGGACCCCCCCCGGGGCTCTCCCCTCTGGGAAGTGCTGTCGAGGTGCCCCTGACCTCCCGGGTACCCCTCTTCTCTGTGCAAACCCGAGCCCCCCTCGCCAGCAAGGCCAGGGGCGGATGGTCCAGCATCTGATCTCATAAGCGCATCTTTTGAGGGAAGCTGCCCCGAAAACTATGGGACAGGCTGAGGGCACACGGGAGCACTGAAATGCAGCGGTACTGAGGCACTGCAGGGTCCCGGCCACTTCTGACCTGTATAAAATTACCCCCAACTAATGCGGAGGTCGAAATTGGCCCCCACTAAAGCACAGAATTGAGGTCAATGGAAAGGCGAGTTGGGGGGGGAGAGGGGCGGGGGCAGGACTGAGCAAAAGAGAAAGGCACACGAGCTAAGAAAAGTGATGGAAACATCACCAGAGTATGATGTTGTAAAGAACAGAGGCGCCTAAAAGCGGTTGTTAAAAACAAGGAAACCTCATAAAAGGTTTGGCTTTCGACTTTGAATTGTTGACTTGCAATTCACCTTCATGTGCTGCAAATTTGGCTTTAATTCAGATTCAGAAAGGGGAAATAATCATAAAGGCAACCCAAACATTCCTTTGAACTTGACCCAGCGGTGCAAAACACACACGGAGAGAGAAGTTACCTTTTAAAGAACTCCAAACACTCACAGACCCACACGCGATTAAACATGTTTTTTCTTTTTTAATTTAATTCGAAATAAGAGATAAGAAATAATAAATCTTCAATAAAATATATAAAATTGTACAAGGCATCCCTTTCAAAGGGACTTTCCTATAATGGAACATTGGGGGTGAGGGGAAAGGAGAGGGGAAATTCATCTGTAGTGAGTCCCAGGCAGTGACACTGCCTGGGTCAAAACAAAACAAAACCTTGTGGCTTTTTTTTTTTTCTCGTTTTTCTGCTTTTTTTGTTTGTTTGTTTCTTTCTTTCTTTCTTCCACAACAACATGCTAAGAAAATAAATCCAGGAGAAGCTCTGCCTTCAGTGCTCCACAGCCTTTGGAGTAACTTTCTCACCAAGTTTAGCAAGAATAATACATATAATACAATAGTTATAAGGAGAAACCTGGGGAAGATACTGCCAGCGCTCGGGGAGCTCCCACGGGGACAGACAGGTTACGCAGTCTCTTGGCTCCCCACCGTCCTCCTAGTAGGGTTGTTTGTTTGTGATACCTGGATCTCTCTTAAGAAGGGCTTGAAGCATGAGTCACTTACATTGGCATCCTTTGCAAGGGAAGGAGAGAAAGACTCTGGGGGTTCTTCTATTTAATACAGACTGTTGCATATACTAATAAAAAACCCCAAACATCTCCCAGAAGTGCTCAACAATCCTTTGCTCACCACCACTGTGGAAACAACCCACGTCTTTTTTCCTCAGAAAGCTTCCTTCCCTCTCTCCTGGTTTTCAAAGGGCATTGCAGAGCCAAGATTACCTGGCTGTAGCCAAAACTTTCTAAGCATGCCAATAGGAAGAGATAAAGATGAGACTGCCTAACAACCCTCCCCTGCACTTTACCTCCCCTCACAGTGCTTTACAAACGCTGAAGCTATTTATACAGATAAAGGATTTACAGGAGCCAATGTTGGTAAAGCTGTTGTTCTGCTTGATGCATTTAGGGGCCCTGATGCTCATCGTGTTGCAAACATCTGTTGATGTTTGGGATGCAAAAAATTTTACCTGCCCCCAGAAATGCGGGAACTCGCTGGCTCTGAACTTCACTCGGACTCTACTGGGTCTAGTTTCTATTTACACGGTGTCTCTAGCTAAGGGCTCTGCTTTCTTTAAAAAAAAAAAACCCAAACAACATAACCTTGAATAAACCTTTTTATTTCCCTCCCCCCTGCCCCTATATTAAGTGATGACACTTGAGAGTGTGGGTTTAGGGCACGCACCCCTCTTACTTTAAACACGGGTTGGCCGCCAACAGGAAGGCGTCAGGAAATCTCTGCCTCCATAGGATGACATTGCTTTTTCACCTGTTCTTTTTTATTCTAGTTTTACGTGTACTGTATAAAACCTCTACATTTGCTCAAATGTTTTTCTCTTTTTTTTTTTGATTTTTTGTTTGTTTGTTTTTACATATTTTTTTTCTTTGAGGATCAGACTCTGAGCGCTCAGAGCACTCTCAGAAGACACCCAACCCATAGCATACAGGATGTCTTGCTTTGCTAACGCAATCTCCCGTACACCCAGGATGGCAGATAGAAGCGTGCAGAAAGAACGGCCAGTACTGGTTGGGGTACTGCCTTCTCAGGGTTGGACATGATCCACCAGGAAGTCTGTCTCACTGTCGCTTTGTCTTTCTGATCTTCTTAGGATAAGTGGTACATGCTATATCCAACAGGAGTAGCATAGAGTCCAACAGGCGGGATAGGAAGCACAGGTCTGTGAAAAGGGTAGGATGTTCCATACAGTGAGGCAGCCTGGATGGGAGAGTTGATGGGGAAAGGGAGGCTGAACCCTGATGGCAACATGGGCTTCGCTGCCATTTTGAGCTTCTCTAGCTCAGCCTCCTGCAGTCTCTTGGCCTTGGCCCTCCGATTCTGGAACCAGATTTTGACCTGGGTCTCTGTGAGGTTGAGGGAGCTGGAGAACTCGGCTCTCTCGGCGATGGACAGATACTGCTTCTGGCGGAACTTGCGCTCCAGAGCCAGCAGCTGGGAAGTGGTGAATGGGGTTCGGGGCTTCCTATTCGTCTTGTGCTTCCTCAGGGTGCAGGCAGTGGGGCTCAGGTGTCCTGCAAGGAAGGGAAAGGCCGGTTATCACAAAAGCAGGGAGATCTGCGCAGTCGGGAGAGATGTCGCGGTTGAGAGGGCTGGGGTGGGAAGGGAGGGGTACGTGAAAGGAGGGTCCCACCAGGTGATACCCTCAAATCAGGGGATCCATTTGCAAGTGGCTCTGGAAATTTTTTTCTGGCCAAACTTTTATTCACAGGATTTCAGCAGATGTCTCGGGAAGTGAAATTTTGCCTCAGTGATTTTGAAAGGACAGCTTGTAGGCAAACGGCCCGAAGGATTCACAGATACACCCAGCAGATCCCTTTAGGAGTCACATCAGAGGGGTCTCGATCACACAAAACAGCTGTCTGGGCAGCTGCAGAACTGGGGGAGTAACCCCAGCAAAGCACAGGACAGAAATATATGCAAAAGTAGGAGATTCACAAAAGGACAGTGGTGCAAGAGACAAGCCCAGCCCAGCCCCGCTCCAGGATTTCTCCACCAAGAGCAACAAGTCAACCCTATCCTTTTTTTTCCTGAGAGCTGAAGAAGTGGGTCTGATAATTTTTGTGGTTTAGGTAACTGGGCATTTTTCTTGGTATTTCTTTTTCAAGAGCAAGTTTTTCCTCTGCTTAATAACTTTTCTTTTCCAGGAGCATTTCCTGTTTTTCAGCAAGTATTAAAAAAAAAGAAAACCCACCAAAACCAAGCAGCACACTTTTCATTCGACTTTTACCTTTTATGACATTTGTCAATTAAAAAGCCCTCAACACATAGCTGCAGCATCTGTAGCCAATACAAGTCAGGAAATCTGCTACCTTTTGTGCTTGCCTTATAACCCCACGCAGGTCAGGCACGCGTGCCCGGGATGGCACATCGCTGATTTGTCTTTAGATTCATTTCGCCTTTCACTAATAATTTTGCAATCTAAAGAATGATTAAAAAGCACGCGGCCGGCTTCAAAAGCTTAGCGATTTGGCTGTGTTTCGGATCACTCCCGGGGCATATGACAAGCCACCCTGGCTCCCAAGCGTCCTACAGAAAATGACACATAGGCTGCTCTTAAGAGGCTGCTAAATTTTGTACCCGCTGTAATGTCTGCTTCAAACGCTTGTCAGCATTTGCACGTCGTGTTTTATGGACCCCTTTCACTTTCCTCTTTTATTTCTTAAAATAATCTGGTCCACGAAGCTGTTTAATTGCATGTCATGCAATTAAAAAAATCCCACGAGGCAAGTGTTCAAAAGTTTAGAAAGGGGAGGGAGAAAACAGCTACAGTGGAAAAAGTTAAACTTCTACTCTTCTTCTAGACACTGAACGCGGAAAATAAAACCCTCTTAGAACCCAACTTGTCAAATAGAGTCTTATGATCCCACGAGGGAATTTTAATAATTAAGGTTCTCACCGTGACAGTTGTTTCACTCCTAAAACTACACTAAACTAAAACTAAACTAAACCCACCTTAAATTCACTACCGGTCACCTAAACTCCACTCTCTCTTTTAAAACGCAAACTATCTCTTTTCTTAACGCGAAACCCTCCAAAGAGCCAGCTGAAAGGGGTCTCCTTCCAGGAGAGATGGGCTTTACCAGGGCGACCGTCGCTCCGGGGATGGCTCCCCGTCCCAGCGACTTCCCCGACTGTCGGCTTAGCCCGACCCGTCCTGATTTCTGCTTCGCACGGGGGAAACTGCAAAAACACGCTTTTAAATTAAATCCCGGACAAGTATTTCCCCCGGAACACACCCAAGCGTTCGGGTGCTTCTTCCCTCACCATCCCCCAAGTGACTGCCAAACTCTGATAAGAAGCAGGGACCGTCGCCACCGCAGCCCCTGTAATTGCGTTTATCCCGTGCCTGTCCTCAAGCCCTCGCTGCAGTGATTTGTTTCGCTGGGGGCTTTCTTTTTCTTTCTTTTTTTTTTTTTTTTCCTGTTTATCCTCCGCTTTCTGGCCAATGTCGGACAAAAATCATCACCTGGAGACGGTTGCCTCTCCGTGTTGCTCAAAAGTCTAACTTTTACAGCTCTTTCCCCAGTTCATCCCACCCGTACTACTACTGCTACTAAGGCGAGGAGCTGCTTCTAATGTCAAGCACCTCCACGGAGAGACGGGCTTCTTGCGGGAGGACCAGTCGTTGCCTCTTGCTGTCACATCGGCTGCGAGGGGATCGAGAGCCGGGGAGGGGGGGAAATGAGGAAGATGATGGAAGCCGAAGGACCTTTTACTGCCCTGATCATCGTTTTTCGCCCCAAGTCCCGCTGAAATCACCGGACCTGAACTCCCCGGCTACTGAAGTCCTTCGCAAGGCTATTTTGCAGATCCCACGAACCGCCAATTTCAACAGAGAAAGAGGAGGAATTTCGCAGGGAAAAACAAACAAATAAAAAGCCCCCAACAAAACACAAAGAAAAACCAAACCAAAACGTACCGAGAGAAGATTAGGCCTTGTCTAAGTCTAGGGGTTAGGGCAGTTTTAGAGAAGGGGGCCCGGTGGGAACACACGCTTCTTTTCACGCTTTTCCAGCATACTTGAGGGTACGTGAAAATCGCAAACTGGAACTACACAGGGAATGACAGGGACGGTCTGCTTCCCCTCTCCCGGACCCTCTCCCAGCACGTTAGAAATAAAATTAATTCGGGGTTATCGCACAGGAAAGGAGGCGGCTGAAAGCCAAATCGAAATGACCGTCAAAGTAAAAAGAGAGGAGCTGTAATAGCACTAAACTTCCTTCTTGCAATGTCAGATTACAGCAGCAAATTCTGCGAGGCCGTCCGGCTCAACAGGTCGCATCTCTAAAGTCATTAACTTAAATAAACGAGAGCTTTTTGGTTTACATCAGGCAAGTTAGGGATGCGTTGAGGAGAAGCGGATCGATCTGCTAATACAGGTGTATCGCCTGGCGATGGGAAAGCAGAGTCCGGCACCGCGGGGCTACGTTTTTCACCTATTCTTGAAGGTAGTTTGGGGGCTTTTTATTTCTTAAAAGTTATCGAATTGTATTTTTGAATTTATTTTTTTTTTTAAGGGATCTCCCCGAAAGCGAAATGCAATTCAGCGCAGACACAGCAGCGCGGCTCCAACAGCAGAAAGGTTCAAGAAGTGACCTGTCACCTCCGGATCGCATGTCCCTAAGGCTGCGGGGAGGGGGTCGGGAGAGATCGCAAGGGCTAAAGAGGTCAGACCCAGCCCGGGGAACTTTGGCAGGGAAAGAGAAAGAAACACTCTGCCAGAACAGACCGCGGCGGGAGTCAGCGCGCAGAAATCGCGCAAGGCTGGAAGGGACAATTGCCCGTGTATTTTGGAGTGAGGGGGTTGCTTTGAGGCGTCTGGTGTAAACGAGAAGGAAACGGGGAGAATTTCCAGCTCTCCCTGCAACGGGATGACACAAATGCACGAACTGGCAGCCGATGAGCCGTGTGTCGGCAAAGGGAGCTAGTCCGTGGTATCTCCTCATCCTTCTGTGGTTTTAAAAGCATTATATATTTATATACATAAGTATATAAGTATATAATATATAAAATATATATAATATATAGCTACATATTTATATACATATGTATATAAATATATAACATATACATGAAGAAGTATGTAACATACATATAAAAACCGCACACACGTAAATATGAATACATATATAAAACATAATGTATATATGTATATATCCAGCTTGCTCCCGTGCATCTCGGCGCCCGGGGAGCAGCGCAGCTCGGGGGCTGGGAGCCCGGGGCCGGAGCGGTGCCCGTCTGCCCTCGCCCCCCCGTCCGCCGGCGGCACCGCGCAGCCCCGCGTAACCCCGCGCAGCCCTCCGCGGCCCCTTCCCCAGCCACTCACTTGGCGGAGGGGAATATCTCCCGGCCTCTTGGATCCAGGACGTGCCGTCCTCCGAGTTCTCCGATTTGACCGAAGAGGTGTCGAAGGTTTTTGTAAGCGCCCCGGGGGGGCTGTGCGCGTCCCGGGAGCCGTGGCCCGGCAGCAGCAGGTTCCTGGAGGTGCCCACGGCCGCCCCGTCGGCGCTGCCCCCCGCCGCGGCCAGCGGCAGCTCTTTGGGGGGTTTCTTGTCGGACATGAGGGCTTCCACGCTGAACGGCAAACTGGACACCTTGACTTTGTGGTGCTCCTCGGCGCCGGCCGCCGGGCCCTCCTCGTCGGAGGAGAAAACCTCCTTCGCCTTGGAAGGAGAAGCCATCGCGGGTGCGGAGGGAGGCTGGAGCGGGGCCGCCCGGGGAGCTGCGCTGCGCCTCTGCCCGGCCCTGCGCGGGGACTGCGCGAGTGAGGCGCTGCGCTGCCGCCCCCCTCTTTTCCCCCCTCCGGGGGCTCCCGGCTCTTTCCTCCTTTGGGAAGTGGAGTAAGCGCCCCACAGGCCAATCAGGGCCCGCGCTGGGGCCTGACGTCGGGGGGTGACTCATGCCATTGGCTCGGGAGCGGGAGGGAGGGTAGAAACATTTTTTTTTTCTCTTTTTTTTTTTTTTTTTTTCCGGGGCTTATTTTGTTTGGGGTGTTCCCCCTCCCCCCCGTCCCCTCCGAAATGAATTAGGAGTTAATGACACGGGCAGGCAGCGGAGCTGCGCTATTAAGGAGCCGTCCAGAGCTATAATCATAGCAAAGCAAGAAGGGGAGG
>JAOXNO010000052.1:50662304-50674831 GCA_028565335.1 Limnodromus scolopaceus
GCCCCGTCGGGTACCGCCGCGCCCCGGCCCCGCCGACCCTCCCGGAGCGGGGTCTTCCCGGCCCCCCGCCAAACGGGGTGCTTTCCCACGGGGTTGGGGTGGGGGTGGGATTCTGGACCCTCGCTCAGCGAAACGTCCCCTCGGAGAAACGCGGGCGCCTGTTTTGCGCCGCTCATTTTCCATCCGAAAAGGGATCTTTTTTTGTTTGCGTTTCCGCGGCAGCAGGACCCAAGTCGGGCAAAACCACTCTGCAGAGGTTGCATGTGTAATTATTATTTTTTTCCAGCGTCAATTACACACGTCATGAATAGATGAGCTTTAATAAATTAGGGGCACGCAGCCCTTAATTAAGAGGCATATCAAACCAGTACTATGAAAGCGATTCTCTCACTTTTTGACTTCCTACCAGTGGTATGAATAAAGAGTATCCTTTAAAAAGCGTTTCTAATTACTGCGCGGATAAAAGTAAATCCATATTGTTCTTTTCATAATTATTTTAATCTTACCCGGGCGTTATTTCATGCTGTGCCCACAACTTTCTCTGGGTTTTTGTTGGGGTTTTTTTCACCTTTTTTTTTTTTTTTTTTTTAACGTCCAGGAAACTGAATCTGGGAGCCGTTTCAGTGTTAATTATAACCAAGGCTCTAAAAACCAAAATACTCTGGGAAGGCGACAGTGCCTCTGCCCAGGTCTGGAGCTGTGTGGCACAGCTCCTCGCCCCATGTCCTGACTTCAGGGGAGCTTGGACGGAGCTGCGGGCTCGGTCCTGGGTGGCTGCAGGACTCTGCTCCCTGACACTTTTGGTTACATTCCTTCCACAAAACACACAGGATTTCAGTAGCCCTTCTTGTGCTCAATTTGGACTCCTGACCTTCCCATGCAGAAGTTTTGGAAGTCCCCAGTCCTGTGAACAAATCACAACTTCCCACCCTCCCTGCAACATGGGTGATAATTATATGTTTTTCTAGTGGGAAAGCTGATTTTTCCCTATTCAGGAGCTCGTTTTGGTAGAGGAATTGATCTGTTGTGGATTTTCTTTGGGATGTGCTCTTCCACTCAGGCCAGGACAGAGAGCATCTCGAGGAAGGGGCCTTATTGAGTGTGCTGTGCTGGGCCCAGGGGGTCCTCCCAACCCCTTACAGCCCAGCTCGAGTATCTGAGCCACTCTAGCCCTGATACCATCTCCTTTGGTGCCACGGATGGCAAATTGGGACCTAGGCATATGACTGTGGTGTGGGAAGGAGTGTAGGAGGACTTATATGAGAAGCCATGTTACAAAACCCCACTCATCAGCGGGACTAATAGTAGGGTTTGTACATCCATTACTTATTGCTAGCAGTCTTACTGGAGACCTCGGCGGGTTAAGGATTAAAGCCAGGCTAGATCTGCAAAGAGAAGTGATGCCTTTCCCCATCTCAGCCCAACTAACCTGGCTGAGGCAGCCTGCAACATTTCAGGCCAGGGAGCCCTGTTTCAGGCTTCTCTCCAGGGGTGAAAATAACAGTTGACCCTACAAAGTGATGCCTCTCCAGCTGCTCTTGCTATCCCCAGTTTGTCACTTCTTCTTCCCCACAGACCTCATCTCTTTGCTGGGAGATACTCACAGAGAAGACGCAGGACTGCAATCAGCCAGCCCCGGCCTTGCAAGCTTTGCTGCTGTAGCGGGGTTGAGTTTGTCCTTCTTCTCCCCCCCTCCCCTTCCTTTCCCTTCTCCATGCTTCCTGCACCGTGACAAGTAAATGAGAATTGATGGACATGCAGGAACAATGCATGTGTGTCAAGAACAATGCACCGCCCGTGGAAAGCCATTGTGGGGCTGCTGAAAATGCTACAGATAATTATACCGTGCTCCCAAAGTCAATGCCCGCTGGAAGGGCGCCTGGGGAAGGAGAGCTCGCAGGAGGGCAGGTCACAGTGACACCGATCACGTCCCTTGGGTGCAGCTTCTCTCCCCGGCTGCCTGGCTGTGGCCTGGGTGGCAAGCTCGCACCCCATCTCCGTGGGCTTGGGGAGGCTTCCCTGTGCTGCTATTTGGGAGGCTGGAGGAAGGAGGGGGATGAAGGGACAAGCTCGTCTCAGCATTGTGAAGCACGGAGCAGAAGTTGGCTCATCCAGCATAGTTTGGCTGCCTTTTGGGTGCCACAAAGGCGCCTGGGATAGCAAAGCAGGGCAGGGTTTGCTCATGGCGTTTGCCCTCATCAGTGTTAGCCCATGGCGAGGTTGGAGCATTTTCTATTTAAAGTCTGAACTTGGAGGTTTCTCTCCTCCCTCACCTCTCCCCTCCTTCATCCTTCTCCTATCAGTTAAACACAGGAGAACGAAGCCCCGCACGGCACTGAATGCTGGGATGGAAACCTCACCGAAACGGGGTTTGGAGAAATTTCTAGGCATTAGGTCTTTCCTCCCTACACAGGATGGCAGAGTGGCTGCCCAGCCTCAGACCAGCAGGGAAATCTCCCGGCCGGGGAACCGACGTGAGTCCAGGGGTTTTCCCCTGCGTCGGGCTCCCCCCTCGTGTCCCCGGTGATACCCCGCTCCCGGGGAAGGCGGTCCCAGGGGCTCGGCCGTCGGGGCTCGGCGGGAGCCGCCCGGCTCTCGGTTTCCCAGCCCCACGTCCGTGTGTCCCCTAACTCCGACCCGCCGTCAGAAGCCGCCTCACGGAGCACGGCCGCATCCCAAGGATGCCCAGAAAGCCCCTAACCCCCCAGCAGCCCCCCAGCCCCACCTCCCGCCTCCGACACCGTCAGCCCCCGTGAGCCGGGGCGGGCTCTGGGCGCCCCGGTCCTGGGGCTCTCAGCTGGAGTGGGGCGGGGAGGGAGGGGAGCTCAGGGGGAGGAGAGACGTTGCAGACAAACTGAGGCTGTTTTGCAGGCGCCAGGAGCGGGGAGATGAAAGGGAAGCTCCTGGGGGAAGTGGCTGTGCAGTTTGACCGGCTCCAGCAGCAGCAGCAGCAGCGACGGCCCGTCCTGGCCAGCTCCGCCTCCCGCCTCCCCTTCTCCCCCCTCTCCCCAGGCTCCGGGCTGCCCCCCGGCCCACCTCCGCTTCGCCTTTCCCAGCCTGGGGGCGGAGGGAGGCGACGGGCAGGCACTGCCGCAGCATCCTCGCTCCTGTGCCCGTGGGGCCGCCGGCAGCATCCCCGCCACGAAATGCCACAGCGCGATTACTCTGTGATACCTGGTGCTGGTGAGGTGGGGGGAGCCCGATTTCTCCAGCGCCCCCACCCCTACTCCTTTATCGGTGTAAATCAGGAGGCGGCCCGTTCAGATCATTACACTAATGATGTCCTGTATCCCCACACCACGCAAAACACCAGCCCCTGACTTTTGTCCCAACTCGCGGGGACAAAACGCCCGCGGGCATCGGGGAGCGCGTTTATTCTCCGTGAGGGATAACCCCAAAAGCATTTCCTCCCCCTTTTATGATCGATTTGGTTAATAAGCCGTTTTCTAAAGCGAGAGGCTGGCGTGTGGAAGTCCTTTAAGAAAGGAAGATAAGGCTCCCGATTTGACTAGAAAGAAAGGCAGGAAAATGGAATCAGAGTGTGCATCAAGTCTTAAGTTTTACTCCGAAACGGGGCGTGCGCCGGGGTAATATTTGATGCGTCAGATGTTGGGAGATTTTTGTCTCATCGCCTTGCTCCGGCTGAGACCCGGAGCCAAGAGAAAGGCATTGCAATAACAGATAATACGCATTTATCTCCAGACGCTGGAAAGGAATTAAAACGAGCCGAACGTCAGCGCTTCCGAGGGATCGGGTCTGGTCCCCGCCGCTTCCATCTAGATCCTCCTCTTGAGTCTTTTGGACCCTGTTTCTGAAGCCGTTTTGGCTGAGGGCTCTGTGCCGCCGAGCCAGCTCCCGGGCGGCTTGAGGAGGGACCCCTTCCCCCGAGCATCTACCGTGTCGTGTCCCCCCTCACCCCCCCCGCCCCGGGCCATGTCCCGCGGTGCCGAGGCGGGGGGGCGGGAGGGCTCTGCCCGCCCAGCGCGGCGGGAGGCGCAGCCCGGCGGAGCGCCCGGCTCCCGGTGCGCCGGGAAGGTGGATGCGATGAAGCAAAAGTCGCGCTATATTCGGTGCGGGAAATGGGCAGTAAGTGCAATCACGCGTTATAATTGTCCTCTGTGTCACCCGACAATGGTTCCTATTTATCGCACCGGTGTCATCCACTCGTTAAGACAGTAAGCGTACAATGAACCGTGACTGTTGCATAATCCGAGCGTCTCCTTTCCCACCCGCCGAGGGTTGTTCTCTCCCTCTCTCTCTCTGCGCAGGTATTTCATTTACGATCAGATATTTGCTCTGTTTGGCAAGAGGCAGGGGATAGTTGTGAGAGATCAGATGTCTCCCTGCTCCAAGCAGTTAACAGTTTTGCCCTTAAGGACCGAAAACGATTTCTTTTTCCGAGGTAATAACTTTTTAAATAAACACATGGGAAAGCTTCGGGGGAGGAAAGTGCTGTTAGAAAGGTTAAATTTACATGCAGAAAACTTGCGCTCAAGAGGATCAGATAGAGACTTGGTTTTCGGAGGCGACGCACGGCCCCTCGCTGCAAAGAACAGCCGGGACTCTGGGGGTGCCGGTCGCCGTGTGTAGTGTCCGGAGTCTCTCCCGCGACCCCGGCCCCCAGAGGGTCACGCTCTGTCCTGGACACCAGGGCCGGATCCTGCTCCCCTCCAAGCTGTCGCAGCCGGCGCTGCTCCCCGAGAGCGCAGGATTGGGCCCCGAGGAGAGAAACCCCGGGCACCTGCTGGCGCCGTGCCGCTCGGAGCCGGGACCGTCCCGAGCCCTCCGGGGACACCCCAAATCCACCAGCGGAAAAATAACGTGGGCAAAATACTTCTGGGTTTGGCCCCAGCCGAGAGCAGGGACGGGCGCCTCGTCGGGTGCTGCGGCCCCTACCCCGAGGGCAGACGGCACAAATCCCCGAGACTTCGCAAATCTCTTTCCCTCCTTTTATTTTATTTTATTTTTTTTTAATAGGTAGATAAACGGGGGAAAAAATGACGATCCACGACCTCAAAACTTTTTTTTCTTTTTTTTTCTTTTTTTTTTTTTTTTTCCCCTGGCTCTTATCTTTCCGTTTGCAAGCGGTTTCCATCGAACTCGCTGCAGTGAATTTTAATTATCGCACGCACCTTCCTGCTTGTCTGGGTTAGGAACACATCAAAATGATTCCCGCCAGCGCGGAAAATAACGTCTGGAGAGTTATAAACTAAAAAGTCCTGCACTGACTTAGATTCAAGCCCCCGATTATTCCCAGAGACTGCCTATGCACACCCGTCTCCCCATATAAACAAGTAGCTGAGTTTATTTTTATATGCACATTTTGCTTTTATTTGTCAATTTTCATATACATTCGTTTTCGATGCTCTGCCTGCTTCCCTCCATCAACCAAGGAAATACAGAGGAGATGGGAGATACACTGAATTACCCTGTGCTCAAACGGAGTTCCTATAAAAATCCTATTATTTATGCAGTATATCCGCGGTACGGAGATGTCTCCCACGCTTGATGCAATTCTCGAATTACAATTGTCTGCTGTCAGTTATTTTTTCCCCACTTAGCTTCCCGTCTTTATTATCCCGAGCCCCCTGAATGATGGCAGCTTGGCGACCGTGCCGTTTGTCTCCCGTCGCCGCCCATCTCTTTTTGATTATCCAGGCTGACACAATAAGACAATCAATAATCCACTTTTGAGTTATAGACTTAGATTTGGTACAAACTGATTGTGAGAGTGCCCGACTCTGTGAGATCATCTAGCTGATTTCTTTAATTCTTAAACACCATTTTTTCAAAAAAACTTAAATTTTCATAATTGCATTTTTTTTTCCCCCAGGAAAAAATATTCAAATGAAGTTAAGGACTTTTTTTTATTTTTCACTTGGTAGAATGAAGGCGGGGGGACCGATCCCTGCAGCAGTCCGGTTAAGCTCTTTTGGGGCTAGGTTTAGCTCAGCTCGGGCTCTCCCGGGTGGCCACGGCAGCCGCCACGCCGCGCTCCCCCACGCGTGATGCTGCGCCGGAGCCCTCGCGTGTCGCGCCTGCCGTCCTTGGCCAGCCCTGCTGGGTGTGAGCTCACAGCCGGCTGCTGCCAAACCCACGGGGTTCCCCGCAGGAATCTGGAAAAAAAGCTAAAATCCTCAGCTCAAACGTGCTTTTACACCCAGCCCCGGCCAGCTCATTCCCGGCACTTTCTCACCCGGGGGCGCGGGATGTGAGTGGGGTGGGCAGCGAGCGCCGGAGCGAGCACATTCCACTCCGGATTCCAGCCAGCCCTCCAAGGTTACAGGGATTTTTCCCCTCCTTTCCTTTATTTAATTACATTCAGGGTTCTTTCACGGAGTTCGCAATTACTCTGATTGCATTTGGAGATGATATTAGCTCTGCGGAGAATGCCATCAGGGTCCCGGCACTGTTACGCGGGGGTAGGGAATTTATTTGGATGCTCCTAATTCCTCTGCAGATTGTATCGGCTCCAGGTCTTTTTAAGAAGGGCAACAATTTTTATTTGTATATGTATGCCCGTATTTGCACGGAAAGTTGTAATAAACAAAGCAAATCATATTTTAGAATATAACAGATGTTGGAAGGATGCTCATTTAGCGAATGATGAAATTAAACCCATGCAACAATTTTTTATAGCTTTATTTTGCACAGCTTCTCAGAAATCAGAGATGAGAAGAATCACTAACTCATCCAGTTTTCAGCCCTTTGATCCCCACTAGTCTAGCTTTCCCTCTTTCTATACATGTAAGGTCATCAGAAATATCCCACACTGTCTTGTTTCCATAATTTCCCCCTGGAAAATAACTCTCCTTCCAATGTAACCACCATCTTTGCCTATGCACTTGCATAATACGTTTTAAACAACTTCAATTATAGTCTCTAATGTAAAAAAAAATAAAATATAAATTTCTTTAAGTCTAACTCAAGGTGGCTGCTTGCAGACATTGTGGGGAGGGAGCACTTTCAGAGAAGGTTTGATATCAGGACACTGTAGTCTATTATATGGGTTTTTTGCTTCACGTAACAGATGGACTCAGATTTTGTGTGCTTTTTATTAAAAGTCTGCATTTTCTTCTGACTGCACAATCCCAATTTGTTCCACTGGAAAGTTCCTTGGATAGTAGCTCCCCACAGTTCCTCATTTGCAAAAATCTCAGTTACTCTATGGTCAAATCAAATTGTTTTTTCAACATTTGGGTTTGGGTTGTTTTTTTTTTCTTTTTTCTTTTTTTTTCGATGTGGTGCTAACAAGACCACTATACTCAGAGATGCTTTGTTATTTAAGGATTTGGGTTGTAGCTGGACCCTGATCCTGTCAGTGGCTTGGCATTGGTCAACTTCCACAGTTGTGCTACATAACAATGTGGTTCAAAATATTTCAGGATGCAGGCAACCAGCTCAGCCTCGATTTTCTGAGCAGCAGTGACAATTGTGAAGAAACGTGGGAAACACAGATTTGCACCGAGCAAAGACATTTTTGCAATGTCAGGGTGTTTGACCATGATAATGGCGAGCTCTGGATATTTAAGGTTCAGTTAATAGAGGTTTTATTTCATTTGATTTACTCCAGATGGTTCCCAGCCACAACACAGAGACAGACAGCAACCAGAGCTCGCGCGTGCAGGAGTATCTGAGTAATGAATTTCCATTTGGCCCACAACAGATAACAGCCTGGGCAACACTTGGATCTGTAGCAGTTTGGATTCCAGAGGCAGACGCTGCACGGGAGGAGGAGGAGAGGGCGAAGGAGGGGGCTGCTGCTCTTCACAGCACAGTGAAAGCCAGATCCACGTATGCCAAGAAAATCATCTTAAAATTATGTTAACATTTTTCTACATTGCCGTGGGATAAATCTCGAACTAACAGCAATCAGAACGGTTTAGTCAGCCTTGGTCTGCAGTGATAGTATTGGCTCCGCTTCTCCATCATTATCGGTGTAGGTCCAACAAAGCCATCCTCGTTATGACCTAACTCCACTTATTACAACTGGCCTAATCAGCCCAGTGTCTGAAATGTTAACAAAGGCTTTGCATGATCCAAAATTCTCACCAGATCCACTGGAGCGTGACCAGTACCAGCTAAATTTGCAACACATCTCTGTGCTAGCCTAGACAACAACAGAAAGATAAAGTACCCTTTGTCTCTCTTGCACTTCCATTTGTGCTTTAATTTATACATTTTTTTCCATGTGTAAATATGTCATTCACAAGTATAAATTCTTAGTTTATTCAGTAAGATTTTGATTTATTTGGTCGTGTTTCAAATAAGTCAAGATTACGTATATCCATGATTATAGGAAAAGAGTGAAAATGCCTTGCTATGAACATCTTACCAGTTAGCAATAAAGGAGAAACTGGCAGGAAACCTTGGAGGTAATTGCTAATGGTATGATTAGAGTTATTATTGGTGTGGTAGAATTCAAAGAGGATAATGCAAAAGGCAGATTATACTCAATAAATATGAAAGTTGCCGATGCCTTCTGGGAAACACTAGAAACTTTTCTCCATAGCAACTATTTATTGCAAGTGTAACATTATTTTTAGTGATTATCCCTTTGCTTTTCTTTACGAGAAAAAAAGGCTAATGTGTAAAATCAGATTTTGGGGGGGGTGTATGTGTACTTTCCTTTTGCAGATCAGTTTGCAGCAAAATGCAAAGTGTTCTCTTTTGAGGTGGTGAATGCCAAGAAAAGCAGCTTCTGCAGGCTACAAACAGCACAGAGCAAATCACGGGGCATAGGTGTCCTCAATTTACCTTCACCATTCCCACTGGTGCTTGGATTCGAATGCAGAACATCACTGCAGGCATCGCTTGTGCTGCCGGGGCCAAAGGGTCCTAAAGAAATCAAAGGGCTCCTTCTCCGTTTTGCATTGGTCTTGGCAGGGGAAGAAAAGCAGATTAGAATAAGGCAGTAAATGCCTACATGGGATAATGCTTGTACAAAGAGGTGTCTGCTGCCCCTTCCCTCAGATCAGGTTGTTGGTGACCCCAGGAGGTTGTTGGAAATGATCTGTGGCTGGAGCATGTTCTGCTCTGCCCATCCTTGATGGCAGCATGGTCCTCTACCTGGAGGTGTATCACGGCTTTACAGTTGGCTTTCCTCAGCCTGGCTGCTTGCCCACAAGATGGGCAAGGAAGAAGGAGGAATGGGACAGCATGAGGAGCAGCAACCAAGCTTGGAAGAAGGGCAGTTTCACCCACTCTCTCTCATGCTCAGGATCTCTTCCAAGCAGCCCATGGCCAGGGAGCAGACTGTCTCCCTACTCACCTCTGTTGCCCCCACACTGGCTTTAAACACTGCCTCCAGCCCTGGGCTTGATTCAGCAGACGCTGGAATGCTGCCCGGGTGTGAAAGGAGAGGTTGTGAGCTCCCATCTTGCCTCCTCGGTGCCTTCCCTCCTGCTCCCAAGAGAAGCATCTGCCCTGTTTGTCTCCTGCCCTCATTGCAGCCTGGTTTCGCAGCTCGTGCTAGGTTGCTCTACCTTCCACTGAAGGGCTGGCTTCACAATACAAGGAGCAGAAAGGTTGCTTTTGAGGCTTCAGACCTAATTTCACTTCTTTTCCCTCCAACATTTTTTCTTCAGTCCTTTTATTAGGCTATAGGCTTGCTCTTGTGTAGCATACGAGTGGTGTAGGTTGTTCTTAGAGGCAGAGGGATGGCACTAGCACAGAACCTGCAGAGATGAAGGAAGAACAGAATTTTCTAATCACCACAGAGTATGTGTCTCCGTCAGAAAGGCAAATCAACTCTTGCCTCCTCTCTTTTTTTTTTTTTTTTTTTTTCAGGTAAAGGTTTCCAACAACAATACAAAAAGACAGAAGAAACATGAGATCATCCAGTGTTGGATTTGAGAGAGACAGACACTCCTTCGTGTGTGTATTTTCCTCTAGCTCTGTGCAATCTTTAGGGAGAAGCATAAACACTGAGCAATTTTATTAACTAGCTCTTCTATGGGCTTGTTCAGGCCAAATTTGGATTTTGTAAAACAAACAAACAGCATCTTTCTTTTTTGAAATCAAGAATGTAAGAAAGTATAAACAGGGGGATATTAAGTTTTCCAATTAAAAGAATTATCTTATATAATTAAAATCCCTACCACCACCTTCCAAATTCCGTGGTGCCAGGAATGAAAAAAGTATAAATGCAAACGACAGTAACTTTTTCACTTCCACAAAATGAATGGCTCAGTACAAGAAAAAATAAATCAGAAAAAGAAAAAAAAAAAGCGATGATTGAAATTCTCTTTTCTTGAGTGCGGGTGTTAGTAATAGCATAAGAGAAAATGTTTATAGTTTTTAGGCTGTTGTTCCACTGAAGTTTCTGGACTGGTAAAATAGACATCTGAAAAAAATCTGATCACCAATTAAATGGGAAAAACATAATTTTTTTTAAAGGGGAACACCAGAAGCTGGTAACAGCTTTTTCAGCTCTAAAATTTACTCCCGATATCCAGAATAACATGTGTTTGGTGTCTTTATGGTGATGTCGTGAAAATAATTCGTCACTCTCTGAAAATATTTAGTTTATTATCTGTGTTCAAGATGGCTGATGAGTTAAAAGATGGGTAGTGCCAGGGTTTCTTTGGTTACCTCCAAACAAACTCTCTTTATATTCTACAAATTATATCTTCATCAGACAATAGCATACAAACCCTTGAGATCTGTTCCCAAACACGTTTTTTAAAGTATGTGTGTACATCTCTCTATGCATGTATTTATAGCAACTGCATAGAAGAGAATCTCTGCTGCTGAGGTCTCAAATCATTCCTGAAATTATACAGTTCTAAATTAAAACCTGTTTAACACAAAGACAAGAGCATAAAAAGATTATTGTCTAACCTTAGTTTTATAAATCAGTGGTTGAAACAGAAAGTAAGCTGTGGAGTCCTGTCTTCCATTTGATTGAATGACTTTTGAATCACATTTCCCACATCCAAAGCTAGATCTGTCTAAGTTAGTTGCAATTTGCATTTTAAGTCAAAGGAAACGCAATATCCAGTCAAATATACTTTTCAATTGAAGTTGGTTGATTCAGTCTTGCCACTTGTAAGTGCTTTGAGCCAGCAGAATTCTCCACGGAGTTTGCAGGAGTGGTATTTAACTTGCATCATATGTGGCAAATTGCTCGGTGCAATTTAGGCAATATTAACCTAAAGGGAAAAGAAAGGTCTGTCACTTAAATCTGGGCTGACTCCTTCGTACAATGTCGTAATTGGTAACTTTGCTTTCATCCTCCTCTCGTTTGTTTTGTCATGTTTGACAACGTACACATTTGAAAATTAATGGGTTAATCACCTGCATAATGGCTTTATACCAAACGCCAAAAGGATCTTCCTGGATTTGTTTGCAAGTTTGAATAAGCATCTTCATTTGCACTGCTGGGAGAGCACCTTTACGAAGCAGGCTGGTTTCAGGAAGGAGAGCTACTTCTTTCTTTTTCAAATTCTGGAAATGCTGAAAACGAGTTTTCTTTTTGGAGTTTGCATTTCTTTTAACAACAAAATCAGTCAGTACCCATATGTCTATTCACTTCATTGAGTCTGTTCTCTTTTAAAAATAAGATTTTTTCACCATTTCAGTTATAGAGATGGATTTAAACACACAATTTAACACGCACCGTGCTTTTTTACTTTTTTTAAGTAACAAATATGACTTTCCAGCACATTCTTAAACATACTTTTATTAAAAAGTGAGATTAAAACATCCAAAAAGTTTTGGGAAAAAAACCCCAGCCAAACACAGACCCTGATATTTTGATGCTGGGAAAAGGGGCATTATTTTAACAAATAATTAATTTTGAAAATTTCCGAGCAGCTCGGTGCAGCGTTCTTACAAAATCTGTAGCACCTTGTGCTGACTGACAAGGCAGCAGCTTCTGGAAACATCTAATTGTAGCTCTTCAGGCTCGGTAGCTTATCACAACCATTTGAATAGTCACTCTTATACAAATACAGGAGTAATATGATACCCAGCCTTACACCCTCAAACCATAAAGTAAACTTGTTTTTCCATGAAGCAATTAGAAGGATACATTTAGACATATCCTTAAAATAAACAACATAAGCATATCTGAAAACATTATTTAATGTTGTAACTTGTGGGTTCTCAGAATGACAGTTTACAGTTACTGAAATACCAGAGAAAATATTGATCAAGACGTGCAGGGAACATGCATGGGAAAGTCAGGGTCATGACCAGACGGATGAAGGAATTTCTACTCTAGCCCTGATTTTGCACAATGATTCCCCTTCTCTGGTTTACAACCCAGGAGAGGGTAAGTGTCAGAATACTGGAAAACTCCCCAATATCTCCCATGCTTCGAGCCTTGGCACATTTATTTGCTTTTCTATATACCATATTGTACCATTACTTCTGTTAATTAATTCACTAATATAAAAAAAACCTCCTGTTGCTATATAACTCTTACAAAGGAAGCCCCCTCATGATCTTACGCTGCTTAATTCTGAGTTTTGGCTGTTTTACACCAGGAATCCATCACTACCCTTACAGCCACACCAAGTCCC